>JARFXV010000045.1:175000-561087 GCA_031761425.1 Cosmopolites sordidus | reverse complement strand
CAGCAAGTGATTTATTCCTGCATTCAGCTATATGTCTACCACTCCGGTATGAGAGCTATTCAGCCAGACGGAAGCACAATCTTCAGCCACTGAAAACACCAGGCTAAGTGCGGACCGTGACAGAGCCTCTGGATAATGTTGGCCCATGTTCTCCGTTCCTGTAAGGTGCTCTTAAATGCTTTTTGAAGGACAATGTCCTGTCCAGATTTACCCCCAGATATTTGGGGTAGCAATTATAAGGGGGCGCAATGTTGTTTAGGCGGACTTCTAGCCTCCATTCGGAAAATACCCCCACAAGCTTCTAAGATCATTGGTTAAAGCATCTCATGCTGTGTCATATTTTTTATGCTGAAAGGCTAAAGCCAGATCATCAGGGCATCCAAACTTTTTGCTGTGGTATTGGGTAGATCCGAAATATAAAATTTGAATAGTACTGAGGTTATCACTGAATGTTGCGGTAGCCCTTTATTTAAGATCTTCTTTTTGCTTATGTTATCATCCAAAGCAGTGTCAGGGAATCACCTTGATTGGCAATAAATTTTGATCGCTTCTGCTAGACCGTATCATACACTGCAGTTAAATCTATAAATATCGCAGATGTATATTCCCTCTTCTGAAAACCGGCTTTAGGTAATAAGACTTAAAACCTGGTCTGCGTAGCTATGATTCAGTCTAAGATTTGCTTACCTATTCTGTTCAAAATAAGGCTCTCCACTAGCTTGTATGAACATCAGAGACGTGCAATTGATCGATAACTTTCCGCTCTGTTATATGATTTGTTTGGCTTAAGTATAGTAACTACTTTGATCATCTCAAAAGGTCTGTTGCCATAAGTCTGTTGTCTCTTGCACACACAGTGAACAAGAAATTTTGGATACACTTCATTAAAATCAGGCGTCTTTCCAATTTTGACGTCTCATAACCTTTTTCAAAGTAAACTCACGAGAGTATTCCGAATTGGATGGTGCTTCTGTGTGCATGTTTTTTAAATTCTCTTTTTACTGCCGGATGTGTTGTTTATCTCGCGCGGCTCTAGGCAGCGAGATAATTCTTTTGGCTATTCTGTTGGAGTTGCTAAATGATCTTCTCGCAAACGTAGGTTATTTTCTCCTAACTTCTTCAATAAAACGCTTTCCAGCTTGATTTATTAATATCCATATTCTCTATGATCTATGTCCATTTTTGTTTAGTTTAATAAGAAGTTTATCAGCAATATAGGGTGATACAAGAAAATGGAATTGTTTTAACTGAATTTGCTAATATTTGTTTGTGTATGGAAGACCAAACCCACACCATATTTATATCTTTCATGTTACCTTTGAATTATTCTTACATACATTTACTAAATTCTCATTATATATAATTTTGATTTATATTAAGTATATACGTTATTACATTTATAGATTATTAACCTAAATATTAAGTCATTTTTAAAGTGGTTTATCAAGTGATTTATTTTCAATAAAAAATAAATCATTTCTTTGCAATTTGTTATTCACTTGAATTATGTGACATACTAGAAGGGCTAAAAAGATATAAAATATTTCATAACGATAGAATGAATGCAAATCCAACATATTTATACATATTTTTTTAAGCAAGGTTAAGTTCGTAACAAAGAAGTTGCTTTTTTTTTGTGATATTTTCATTGTCTTATTAGATTTTGTTCTGAAAACATTTAAAACAGTTATAGGTTAAAATGTTAATAGTATGAAGGCAATCAATTTATCAAAAATGGCCGACTTTAAATAGAACCACAGACTGGAATGACAAGAGCCAAAGTTTGACAAGTCATTTAAATCGTTCCATCAGAATCATTTTAATACACCTTGTCATAAAGCACCGAATCCTAGCAGCGTATCCTAGCACCATTCCCGCATCCGTATTCGTATTCTAGCGTATCCTAGCATTTTTTGAGAAGGAAGGTTGTTTTTGAGTATAGAACTTATTTGGCGCCGATTAAAAAGATCTACGTAATGCCTATAAGTTATTTAGGATGAAATTCCTCAAGCATTCATTGAGTACCTTATAGGTTGAGTGCATATATTCGTAGCTATAAGCCATTATTGAAATTTCTTTGTAAAAAACAACAATTTTTCTACAGAAATGTTATCATTTCTCATCACATTCTATGATTTGGGGAACATTTGGTTTAGCGGTACATAGTTTATTTATTTCATTAGTGAGAATGGAAAATACGTTTTTTTTTTATACAGTATACCATTTATCATATGTATAAACATATAAGTATAACAAACCTCGTTCTATCACATTTCAAAGAATCGAACTACAGTTCGTTACAACAAAAACCACACTTTTTCGACAAATTATTGAAAAGGTGTACGGAAAAGTGCATGTAGAATTGAGTTAAATTATGAAAAAATACAAATCAGCTGAAGAAGTATTGCAAAAGAATATCGTTGGTAAATATATTTAAAAATATGAATATCCAGAACATCCAAACTATTTTGTGGTATCGCAAATGCGAACAATAATGTGAATAACATACATTTAATTATTTATTTCAACACAAACAAAATATTTTTTTATTAGAATCGATCAATATATTTGCTTGTATATCGATGCCGTTTTAGTTTTCATTATTGTACCACGCAAATATACTATTGTAAATGTTGAAATTACATATCAATCTCTTCTAATAAAGAATGTTTTATATGTGTTTTTTTTTAAATCTCTATCTAAAAAATTTGAGGTGCCGTATTTTAAATTATTCTAATATATCTTATATTTGTAACATTTATGTAATCATATATTAGCTTCTTTACTTTGTTTTGTATGTAGATTGAATGTTATTATTTTTAAAACAGAACGTCTGTTTCAGAAACCACCACTTTGTTTACATACGTGTTTAGAGGCTTTAAAACTTTTATATTACCGTTGTATTAACATAATATTTTACTTATATAAAACTACAAAAAAGTCTGTTATTTCACAAGACTGTTGTTTCGCAAGACTGTTGTTTCGCAAGACTGTTGTTTCGCAAGACTGTTGTTTCGCAAGACTGTTGCTTCCCAAGACTGTTGTTTCACAAGACTGTTGTTTCACAATACTGTTGTTTCTGTTATTTCGGAACCGAATTCGAATTACGGTTAATGCATTTTCAATGTTATATTAAAGAAATCACGACAAAAACTGACAATAACAAGATTATAATACTCACTACACAAAATATTAATGTCACAAGAATTAACGTTGCAAACATAGAAACAATACATTTATTCAATACGAAATACATAATATATAACAAAATTATGAAAATCAAGAAGTGGAAATTTCTCAAAGACTCAAATTTGGATGAGAAGCTGCCTAACATGAAATCGCAGAAGAAAATCGCAAACGGTAATTGAGTTTCAGAACTTGATTTATAGAAGGCGAAGAGCAGGCTGTATCTTCATGCGAAGTTTAGCCACAAGCAGGGTAGATCGATGCGAGAGCTAAATTTAGTGGATATGTGACCGTAAAATTTTGAGTGTGTCAGATTTGACATTTAGTATCATAGAGCTTGTCTGGATGCGTTCTGAGAGGTCCTACTTTCGGAATCTCAGAATATTCTTCATCGCACATCGTGAAATCCTGTGTTATGCAGTGGATACAATTGTGTAATTGTTGAGTGAAAAGGCCAAGAGATGCTTACGAGAGGGGATGAATAATTAGACTGGAGGGGCGGATGAATAATTACACCCCAGAACGACCATTCACGATACTTGATACCCTCGGCTACCAATCAGCCTTTACCACGGTATACAACAGCTTGGCTAAGGATACACTTGAGTCTCGTGGGCATCACTCTTCGTACCTGGAGATAACTTGGTCCTCTTTGCGCTATCGTATTTTTCTCCAATGCGGTCATTCAAAGTAATATCCCTTTAGAACTCATTAAGGAAGTCATTCACCAGTTCAGTGTTAAATATGGTTAAGGAGTATTAATGCATCCTAATGTAGTAGATTACCGCCTCTCATAGCATAAACTATATTAATAATTATAAGACCAAGTGGTGATGTGTGATCGATGCCAATAAAGCTTGATAGTATATAGGCAGAAATGTCTGCTGCCACCCGATATGTTGACATGACCCAGAAAATTTAATAAATTATTACAATATGAAATATAACGATACAAACTCAATAAATAATCTAGATGCCATTTATCCTTATACTAAATGATTATTACCCATAGATTGAATTAAATAAAGTGACTTCGCCCATGGGTTGAATTAAATAGAGTGAGTGAAAAGTGAAAATTTTTGGGAACCGAAGTAATTTATTGCTTAGAGGAACCGGTTTTCCATATTATTGCTGTATATTGTAATATATTGGGTGTATTATGTAAACGATAGACCGGCAAAAACTGGAAAAATGTTTAAACATTATGAAGACAACTTTCGTTGGAAGGAAGGAAATAACGCGTAAGATAAAAACAGCAGTAATTAAAAAGGTATTCTGACCAACAATAATGCATAGTAGCGAGACTACTAACTTTCTAACATAAAAACATTCGACAGGTATAATTGCAATTAAAATGAGATTTCTGACGAAAATAGAGAACAAAACAAAAAAAGATAGAATCAGAAATAAAACAATAATAAAACATCTACAGTTTGAATCCATAAATGATAAAATAGCAGACAAATATCATATATGCTCACCTTAATATTTTCAGGCATGAGCAAAATTAGATTGAAACACATTTAAGTGTATCTTTGTCATTGGTCGATTACTGATTACTACATTTTTGGATGAATGTTACTCATTTGTTGATGTGAAAGATGTTTCTGACCACTCCTTATCTTGGTGGATTTCTGTTTTAATATCTTTATTCACTAAATCACTTCCATAACGTTTCTACTATTTTTATACAAGCAATTTTATGTATAATTGCAAACAAATTTCCAAGAATTCTTTTTAATCCAAATCGCAAAAACTTTTTATATAATTTAAATACACTTCATATTATTATTTCTTCATAATAATAATATAGTGAATAAGAAATATATAAGTAATTAAAAGAGGGAGGAGAGATAGATCACATTATGAACCATCATTAGACATTAGTAAAGCAATTTTAGTTTTTATGGAATATATAGAAATCTGGAAATAAAAATCTTAAAAACATTTTTAAGGGAATTTGTTTTTAATGAAAACGTTCTGATTTGTCCTATTTTTTAATTGATAGGGCTACTATTTTTTTTGGTTAACTAACGACAATAGAGCAGTACAAATAGTAGTAATACAACAGTACAAATAGAGCCCAACAACTGTTTTTAAGCGAAAAAATATTACTATATTTATTCGTCGTGGAAGTAATTCTTTTCAGCTATTGGATGTTTAACGCTGGTAAATATAATTTTAATTAAATTCTGCAAATTTATACGGTTTGCCTTGCTAGATTACAATAAAAAAAAACGAGTTTTAGGTAAACTAGAATTAAATTGGGAAAGCAGATGCAGACATTTCAAGAAATTTTTGTAATTTTAGCGGCAATTGATTTTTATCTAATTAACACAATTCTACCTCGTTTTTAATAAGTTCATTATAAATGTACTTATAATACTAGAAGTTTTTTTATTTTATTGACACAGTCATACAGATCTGGCTATTAAACCATATATTTCAGGTTCAAAAATCACATTCTTTTTTTTTCAATTTCATTTTAGTTCATTCCAATCCAATTATGAAAATTATACCGATTAATTAAAAAAAAATACCGATTCATAAAGCGCTTGCTGTTTAAATGACTCAGGCCCGGTCAATTTTGATAACATGGTATATTTCTATTCAGTTACAATGAATTTACACATTTGATAATACAAATAAAACAAACATTACTTAGTCAAATTCAGTGTCATATAGTACCAAACAGGTACTATATTGGTCATACAGTACCAAACAGGGTGTACAATTATTTGAATCTTCCAACGAAATATGTTTTTTTTTCTTTAGTGGAGACAAGCATGGTCACATTAACAAATATGCAAACAAATAAAATTGTCCTTTATACGAGGTGTGTAAATAAAATAATGAGGCTAGTAGCATAGCGTTTGATCTGGCAACACTGTTGGCTTTCCCTTTCGAGAAGAGACAGACTAAAATTTGTTGCGTCTTAAGTATGAGTTTGAACTCTCTAGATTCATTTAGCGGGCTGTAGTAATTTTTGTCTTGTTTTTCTCATTTTTAAAGCGTTCTCAGAAAGCCAAAACTCGATTGAAGATAAACCTTGCAGTGGGAAGACGACAACTGCAAGAAGTGATGAAAATATCCACAGAATCCGGGATCTTGGGCGTTCTGATTATCGGTTAACGGCCAGAAGAATTGGGGAGAGTTGAATTTGACACACACAATGTGTTCATAAAATGTTGACCAATGAATTGGGTATAAAGAACAGGAAGGAAACATATCTTGACTTTTAAGGGCGGATTGAAAATGAGCCTCATTTCCTGGAACGGGTCATTACTGGTGGCGAATCTCGGATTGTTGAATACGATCCGGAAACCTTAAAGTTTCCACCAACCACGGCCAAACAAAGCCCAAAATCTGCAAATTAAAGAGAAAAGCATGCTGATTATCGCACCGTTGCTCGAAATTGTTGTCAATTATTTATAAAAGGCACTAGAATAATCCGGTTCACGAAAAGATTTGCTGCAGACCACTAAGTGACTAGGACGTTCAACTTCGTACTGATGACTCTTCAGATGTTGGCTTATCTCTTCTCCATAGGATAACAGTATTGCCAAATCCAACTCTATGCCACTCATTATTTTATTTACACTTCTATTAGAGTGAAGGAAATCTAAAGAATTATCGAACTATCATTTCATCTCTAAATTCCGTTATTTGGTCTGGTATGAGCTGTATTATTTTGACGATAGGAAGGTTGGAAGTGCGGTTACCGTCAAAATAATTATAAAAAGGTAATCATTTATAAAACAAGGGCCTGTGTGATATTATTTTGAAAACACTAACGGTAACTAGTCAACCTTAAGGCAACGAACTTAAATTTAGATGCATTTTTAATTTAGGGAAAAGAAAAACATCTCGGAGGGTCAAATCTTAAAAATAGCGAATTGAAAGTATTCAACATTAGCCTTTTGGATTGCAACACGTAACTTTTCTGAGTTGATGCAATACTTTAATTACGTCAATTTTTAGTTTTATATTTTTGTCGTTTGACTTAGATATGATTGTTTCGAGGATGACTGTTAATCGAAATTCTACTTGCGAGGGACATCTAAACTTATCGTCTTTATGGAGTGTTTCTTTTTCCATCCCCAAAAATATTAGATGAAACATAATATATATATATATATATATATATATATATATATATATATATATATATATATATATATATATATATATATCTTGTTCCGCTGCATATATGCAAGTACCACTTAGATTAAAGTTTATAGCTTGTGTTCGAAACACAACAGATATTCAAAAGTTTGTATGCCGTAGTATAATTAATTATTATATTATACAGCTCCATCTGAAATGAAACCTCAAAAGGGGCATTTGATTATAAATCCTTAAATTGCATAACAAGAGCTTTCGAAGGATTAATAAAACTAAGTCAAGCGAATTCTCCTTCATTCACCTTAGTCTTCTGATATGACCACTTTAAATTACCACAATTTCCATCCGCTTGAAAATTTTGTTATTAGAAAAATATTTATTAATGGAAATGACTCATAAGATTTGGTCTCAGGTGAGAGATATACAACTTCTGGGATAATGAACGGGAATAACAGAAAAGGATGACAATTGCATTACTATTGTGCGAAAATTAAATGTTTTAATTTGTTTATGTTATAATTATAAATATGCATGTCTTTATGAATTTATTTGATAAAGTTAACCATAATTAAGCAAAAATGTTATCAAATTTGTGTCTTTTGTCTTAGCTTCAACAGGCTAAAAATTCCAGCTATATAAATATGCATGCTGTGGAAAATTCGAACCATTAAATTAAATGTATCCATTGCACTACAGCTTAGATCCTGCAATAGATAAAAGCAAAATTAATTTCGCCAAGAGAAATGATTCCTTAAACTTAAGGCCTATTTAGCTCATTCAAGTTGAGACTTAATGTGGTTTTGCATAATGGAAGCTTCTTTAAGTATGTGGCGTTGTACGGTTTCCATTCTAAGATTAAATTGTAATGGAGTCTTATAACTGAATGCCTTATTGTATATGTATACTGGCTTTTGTTCTTCTATTAAATTTAGTAACATGGAACAAATTTATAGAAGGCTTGATTGCAATTTCTTTCATTATAAATATTAAATGTATTAAATGTATATATATATCTATATATATATATATATATATATATATATATATATATATATATATATATATATATATATATATATATATATATATATATACAAATATAAATATATATATATATATATATATATATATATATATATATATATATATATATATATATATATATATTTATAAGACGGACAGCGACCTAGTTGTCGATGCCAAATTAAGTAAAGCCCCCCATTTGAGGTACGTCTATTAGATGGCCAAGCCGCACACATTCTTATTTTCTTGTATATTTTAGAGGGACAACTTTTTTCAGGCTCCGGATATCTTAGATACCGAACATTTCTAAATCCGTATATTTCAGACTCCGGACATCTCAGAAGCCGAACATTTCCGATACCGGATATTTCAGACTCTGAACATTTTAGACTCCAGACATCTCAGTATCCGGACACTTCAGAAACTGGACATTTTAGATACCGGATATTTCTGACTTCGGACATTTTAGACTCCCGACATTTCAGACTCCCGAAGTTTCAGAATCCGGACATTTTAAACTCCAGAAATTTCAGATTCCGGACATTTCACTTACCGGACATCTCAGTAATCGGACATGATCACCAGGAATAAGGCCAGATATCATTATATGATTTAATCTAAAGGCATTCTCACTCCGTCTGAGGGGAACATTGACTTATCCCAGATATCTTAGATATCAGAAGGATTAAGCTCTGTGATGGCCCTTTCCATGTTTTCGGGCCACACGGTTGTAGTGGTTATCGTGGATGTCTTTGGTTTCCTATTGTTATCCAAAAACTTTCGAACGGTTCGAACTATTCCAAGCAATACAGCCATCTGCATGGGTCCAAAAATGTGCATAGGTCTACCAAGTTCTTTGGAATGACTAGTTGATGACAATATGATCGGTATTGTTTCGACGCACTTCATATCCCATTGTCTTTTCACTTATTCTTGAAGCTCTGTACACTTCAAAATTTTTTCGGTATGTTTTGCAATTAAATTATTGTTGTTTGGGATAGCTACACCTATTAATGATGTTTTTCTTGAAATTTTATCGATCACAACATTACTGGGCTTGTTGTTATTTAATTTCTGCTGGGTAAGCACTGTTCGGTAAGCCTTGATTGCCAATTCTTGATGAATGATCTTCGTCACTGCGTCTTGCCTTTCTTTATATTCTGTTGCTGCAAATGCTTCAAAGCTCCCTGTTATATGTTGGATTGTCTCGGAGACCCGGCATCGATATCTACATTGATCATCCACCACACTTTCGTCCCGAACTATGTACTTGAGGTAATTTCTGGCAGGTATAACTTGGTCTTGTATTGCCAGTAGGAAACCATCTGTCTCCGGAAAAATCTATCCAGCAGTCAGCCAGTAGTTCAGCGCTAAGATGTCGACTTGTTCCTGGGACCTCATTCAAATGTCTCCCATGCAGAGGCTTTTCTTTCCATGATTGTAATTTCTCAAGTTCTGTCTTTGCACATATTTGGACTTACTCTTCGTTTAGTCGCAGTGGTGTCGATCCATCAGCCTGCCATACAGCTTTATGTAACATAGACGTTTCCGCCTGCTTCAAGAAATATTTTCGCAGATTTCCTATTTGTTGGTTCAGTCACTTGCTAATATCGACTAATCTCCTACCGCCTTGTCGCGGCAATGTCGTGCGTTCCACTGCATTTCTAGGGCGGTGTTTCTGCGATTTTGTAAGCAGTGTCCTGATCTTCGGACATCGGTTGCGCTCCATTTAACTATCCTGAATAACAAGTTTAATAGAACGAATAATAATAATTTTTTTTTCTTATCACAGATATTTCTGGGTTTGTTGCAGTAAGCCGGGGCTCGTATTGCCAACAAGTTACTGAATCGCCAAAACTTTGCGGATGATATTGGAAGTGCTTAGTATCACCGCTTTTTGGACTGAATCTATAATTCCAATTGTATTGAATATCCCTAGAGATGTCAGTGATCATTGCAGTGCTTTCTCTATGAGACCATTACTCGATATGATTATCGGTAAAATGTGTATTTTTTTGTTTGTGTCTGCATATTAAAAAAATAACCCTACATGGACGATATTCAGCTTCTCTGATTGTTCGTGACGTTGATAAAAATCTATCCACCCTCTACCTGAAGAATGGATACCTTCTTCCGGAAACTAAAGAGTTTATTGGAGCAATACAATATCACGTTATACCAACAAGAAATTATAGGAAATATATTATCTAGGAATAGGTTCCAGATGACCGTTGTAGAATACCTCAGAATTTATTGAACACTTATCTTCAGCCACTAAAGATTATATTAAAAGGCATAACGCAGTACCAGGTATTATCCATCAAGAATTATGTATTAAATATTGCCTAACTAAAACGGTCCAACCTTATTATAAATACAAACCAGAGTGTCACGGAAAACGAAAATGTCAGGATTTACTGGGATACTGACATAATAACCGATAAAAAAGTAACTGCTAATCGCCCTGATATAATTGTGATTGATAAAAAAGATAAGCAAGGAACAATCATTGATATTGCAATACCTCGAGACGACGATATAGGCAAGAAAAGGCTAGAAAAAATAACAAAATACCAAGAACTCTCCCACGATCTGAAAGAAGTATATAAACTACCATCATTATGTTCGTTATAAATTCAGCATCTCAGCCTAGGCTGGTATATATTACAATGCCAAAATGAGAAAGCAGTTTAGCTCCTCTCACTTAGCATAAGATTTTATGAACAATGGTACTGCAGAGTACTGCACGTTGTCCTACTATGGCAATCGATTTTGAGATACAAAGGTTCTTCAAGTTTTTTGAAAAAGTCTTACTTATTAGGCCTTCGGCGGATATAACGAAAGGCACTGTCTGTACCTTGTGTAATTTCCGCTGGTTTTTCAAATCGTATGCCAGGTTTTCATACTTGTGGTTTTCTCCAATTCGGTTTTCCTGATATTAGGAGGGAGCGGCACTGCGATGTCAATTATAAAGGCTCTGTTCTCCTTTTTACTAATTAGAACAATGTCTAGTCTATTATAATCGACCGTTCGATCTGTTGTGATTGGTCTATCCCAGTATAGAATTGAATCAGATGATTCCAGTACGGGAGAAGGTGAGTACTTATAATATGGATCAGGTGCGTTATCTAATAGCGAGTACTTTAATGCAATTTGCTGATGTAAAATTTTCGCCAGATGGTTATACCTGCCTAAATAATCATTAGGGGTAAGAACTGCACAGCCACTGATAAGGAGTTCAATCGTTTCCCCCACTGTATCGCACTTCTTGCATCTTCATTAGCATGCTGCTTGAATTAATGAAGTGCTCTCTCATCTTGCTCTCCTGGTTCAAACAGAGACTATTTATGTTTCCGAGACCTAACTCTCTGCCTCCTAACTTTCTTGGAATCTATAGTCGCTTTATAGATGAATTTGGATGCAGACATCGGAATTTTGTCAATGTTCGACGTGTTAATCTATCCTGTCCATCAAAGTCTGTTTCTGATCATTTAACGATGCTAAAATAATAGGTCAGGGTTGGCACTACCCATGCGTTGATCGCTCTAAGGAGGTTTCTACTATTCAGTTAGGTATTTAAAAAAAATTTAAGTGTCTTTTGGTACATAGTAGAAAACCCCTTCTTCAACTGGTTATGGTTAAATTTCTCGTTTTGAGGTATACCTAAATATTTGTGGGATTCTTCTGGTACCAGTTGTTGTATATTACAGTGTGTTGATTGTCTCAGAATTTGTTTTTATTTAATTAATAAATGAATGTAGTATTAAACTGAGTTGTGTGGATTCAGTAAGATCATCTTCCCAGTTTAGGGCTTTTTTGATCTCAGAAAACTGGGTGGCGCCCTTTAGTAGTGTCGTTTGGATTAATCTTCGACCCATGACCACTATATATAGTGGTCATGACACAAATGACACTAATATAGTTAAGATGAATAGTATACTAAAGTATACCACTAATACAGTTAAGACGAATAGTATACAAAATGATACCGTAATAAGCTATATGCGATACTTTAAATAAACTGTAAAACTAGAAATATAAATTAAACAGAGAAAACAATATCATCATGATCATCATCATCATCAGTCCGTGTCGATCCACTGCAGGATGAAGGCCTCTTTAATATGCTTCCAACTTTCATGGTCCTGGGCCTTCCTCTGCCACTCGAATCCTATATATTTGCCGATGTCATCAGTCCATCGTGGTTTCGGTCTTCTTCGTCCACTCCAGGACTGCCTTAGTCCATCTGTGGTCCCATTGCCTCGCTATATGGCCTTCCTATCTCCATTTCAATTGCTTTACTCTTCCAATGATGTCACACACTTTCTTTTGTTCCCTGATCTATGCACAGAGTTTTCTGTCTCGTCTTGTAATGTCTTGTAATGTCTTGTAATGTATGCCAAGCATACATCTTTCTATTCCCTTCTGTGCCACCCGAAGTTTTTGAATTGATTACGATGTGAGTATCCAGGTTTCACTTCCATATGTCATAACGGGTAGGACGCACTGATCGAAAACTTTTCTTTTCTCTTAAACACTCTTAACACTATAACACTCTTAAACACTATCTTGAGCCTGCCAGCCACATTTAATACGCCGTTCCTCCTCCCGGGAGGTATCCCCCTCCATTGAAATACTCTGCCCAAGATATATAAAGAGGTCCACAATCTCCAAATTCCTCCCTTAAACTGAAATTCTTCTGTCCTCAGCCAATTTATTGAACATAACCTGACTCTTTTTAAGGTTTATTTTTAGGCCAAATTTATATATGAATAACAGAAATCTTTCGCCCGTACTTCCAGGTAGCTCTGCTCGTTTCAAAAATCAGCCGTCGCTATCACCTCGAGACAAGTGCCTCCCAGGACCTGTTTCTGGCCTCACAGCCGTCGTCAACTGGGATCGAGTCTAACGCAAGGAGACAGCTGAATAGAAACAAACAGAATACGACGAAGTCAACTGGCCATATTCAAGGCGGGTCGCGGTCTCAATGCAACTCGCGCCATTCTACTGTACGTGGAAGTACGGATGAAAGCTTTCTGTTATTCAAATATCTCTCTCCACGGCCCCAGTACGATATCTTTTGAGTATACCTTATACCTACATCCAAGGTTGTGGGAAGAATGCATCGCGTAGTTCCGACTGCTCTGAATATTCACCGAAAGATGGCACGAGTTGTATTGAGATTGCGACCCGCCATCAATATGGTCAAATCAATATATATATATATATATATATATATATATATATATATATATATATATATATATATATATATATATATATATATATATATATATATATATATATATATATATATATATATATATATATATATATATATATATATATATATATATATATAATTAAGTAAGACATAGATAGAACAAAGATTCGGTGTTAACGGCTTATATCTGTGATTAGATAAATTTAGGTATCAGTCATTCCCAAATAGCAGTTCTATAAACGACGTCCGCTACAAAATAATCTAAACCTTACGTGGACGCAGTTACCAATCTTACTGCTGCGAAAGTATTAGCTATTAGGAAACGGGAGTTCCAACAGGGCATGACTAGTCAACAATAGTGTGGGACGTCGAAACTATGTGGCCTCATATGAAAATTGGCTAACAGTTATAGTCCGACACCGATTGGATTCTATTTTGTTTTACTGGGACGTAGAAAAGACACGGGTTTAACCAGGTGTTTTCGGTAGTGTCAGCAGACACTTGAAAATAATCTAACGATTACATCAAGCTCTACAGTCACCGACTCTCCTCCTCCTCAAGCCTCGCACCTGTTTTATCCAGCGTGAAACGAAAAGCCACGCCTACCTACTGTGGAGGAGAATAAAAAATAGTGAAAATATTGAAAGGAAACTGCCCATATTAGTGGTATCGTACCTCGACTCGATACCAGGGGGTATCACTAGGTAACTAAAAGTGGATAATGAAAATAAAGTAGAAATTAAACTGGGATAAGCAAAAACAAACAGCAGATCTCGTAACAGTTTTTTTAAACGTTAGACTTTTCTTTCAAATATCTCAATTAAAGAAACTAAAAAATGTAGCAACACATTACCTGATCTAACAATGATACTACCTTTGTATTTTTTTATTTTATAAGGCGTTCTAAGGCTTGAATATTCACCTTCGATTTAACAATCCGACAATTTTCTGAAATTAGGGCCACTATGGCGTAAACCAAAATGATTTGAAAATAATATTCTATGATTCTGATTTCTCGTTACAGTTTGTTAAAATATTGTTGATATAACACATTCCCCAGTATATTTCCTTTCCCTTACAAATATAGTACTGTCTGAAAACGATATAGTTTTAAACCATTTCAGCTCACAACATTAAACTTAAGAAAGTTTAGAGGAAGTGTTTATTTTTTCCATCTCAGTTCTAAAAATTATGATTAGTTTTCTCTTCCACTATCGACTTAGAGATATTTTTATGTTTTATTTTCTATATTTCTGTAGATGTCACCTTTGCGCCCATCTTTTGAGAGTCTTCCTATAGGTCTCGTGCCTGAAGGCGCTCGTGTTGATTGATTCTAAGTCTGACTGATTCAAAGTCTTTCTTCTTCTTTTTGAAAATTCACAGCCTTTATGCTGCACCTGCATCCTGTATGCTGCACCTGTATGGTGTCATTTCCAAGATAGTTCTTAATATTTTCATTTCTAGTAATCTTATTTTTTGTTCTCTTTTCTTTGTGTCCATTCTCACCTTTACTACATAAACTGCACCTAATACTACAGGTCTTATTACAATGTTGGAGACTTTTACCTTGTTCTCGGTTCTCTTATATCTATTGCGAACTATTGTATTTCTTAGATATCCAGTTATTCCATGTGCTTCTATCTGTATTTGTTGTTCTACTTCTATATTCAACTTTTTTTCATTAATTATTATCGTGCATAGAAAGGCAGAATATTAATACACTTCTCTTTGAAAAATTTTATCATTAAGGAAAAAAAAAACACGACCGTTTATTAAGAATTGAATCGGAATAAATTTTTTCCCTGAAAATTTATGTTATTTACTATAAAGCTCTGGCGAAAATGTTAATTTGGCTTATAATTCATTAATTTTCCAATAATGGAAAAAAGCAGCCAATCCGAGCAAACAAATTCGGATTTTCAATTATTGCAAAATCAGACCCTTCGGAAAAATATTTGACCCTTCTTTTTCGGCTTCAAAATCCACCGTTCGATCATAAATTAAATCTGGACAAATTAAAAAAAGGGGAAATTCAAAGGCTTTACATCTTAATTTCGAATATTTATGGCAAAACTATGGGGGCATAACAGGCATCGTGAAAATAATTTAGAACTATTGTATTTGAAAAATATTTTTTATACATATGTAAAACATTCTTAATTTGATAGCTACATTGTTTTGTTGTGATATTTGAGAAGCCGCATTGGTATATTACAAATGTGAGCTTTTTTATTTTGAAGCTAGTTCTCAAAGATAATCGTCGAAAGCACAATTCCTGAGAAAGGCATCTATCAAAGATTTCAGAATACTTCTCTTCCCTAATGTATTTTCTATTGGTTCTACTATCGGCTCCTCTTAAAGTTCAAAAAGAAAGAATATAGTCACTCCATCATCAGAATCATTTTTTATTGCATGTTTATTCAAATTTCTCCATCAAATATTTACACTGATGGATACAAATTCACTTACGGAGCGGCTAGTGCGGTCGTGTACCGCAAACTAGCTTACCGATATACACTTATGAGCTTTCATAATACTTGTCGAACTTCTGGCGATTAGGGAGGTGCTGAAGCACATTGTGTACAGCTGAATTTCTGACAGGTTGATAGCTTGCGACTTTTTGTACGTGCTATTCCGGCTTGAATGGGTTTATTTTTCGCGGATCGGGATTACACTTCAACTTTAGAGCAGTCAATTCGCCGTCAAACATGCTTCGCAAGCTGTATTTGACGGGGCGCTCATTCTATTAACTTTCAATACACTATAATACTAAAAAATAAGTACTAATATCGCCCGAGATAGAGTTCAAGACGAATGGAACAGTAAAATATAATAGTCTTAGCAATAGCCACTGGTAACTTCCGCATTTATATTTGCTTAACAATCGCCAACCTCCTATCTGTAACTTATGTGGTTTATGGCATTTGGTATAACAGTTGTTACATTCTAATTAAATGTCGTCGATTCAACCTAGGCTATAAGTTAGTTCAGATAATCTCGGAGACATCAAACTACTCTCTCGTTATCTTATTAAGATGATTGAATACCTACTTTACAATGTAGTAATCACGATTTAACCACATTTTCTGTCATTCTATTGAATCTTTTAATCTACATGGTGTTTGAATTCGAATTTTATGAGACTCATTTGTTTAATTTGAGTTATTTGTAGTTATTCCCACAACACTATTTTTACCTCATATTTAAATTTACCAATTTGTCTGTTTTAAGTTGCATAATTCTGATATACCTATAGCACTACAAATATATATTTCTTAAATCACCCATATGCTGGTCTGTTCCCGCATTGTAAACCATATGCTATTACATATTCAGAAATTCCAACAACGGTTCTGATTTTCTTATAAAATTCACGTTATTCTGACTGAATTTATGAAATCATTTATATAAAGGATAGGGCTAGTATCACGCTACCATTTTAATTATTTACGAGAGAAGCAGAGTTCTGTCTCCTTGATCCTACTATTTGTACAATTTTGTACAGTAATTTTTGTATCGTAATCAGTATACGATGATTAACTGTGTTAGAGGTCGAAATGTACTAGTAGCACCCCGACCCAAAGGTGGCATTACCGTATAACGTTCGCCTAAATTGTCCGATGTTCGGAATTAAAGACGACTGGGTCTGATTCGATTACTTTGAGATACGAATCCAGTCTGAGCCTTCAGAGAGTACATATGTCTCTGATAGCGATCTTAAGGTGTGAAAAATATTTAGTGAACGTTGTGATCTTTGTTTCGGAAGTTCCGCGATGTGTGATTGCGACACGAACGATGACTCGGCAGGCTACTCCTACACGGAGTTGGCATAGCTACACGTGCAGTGCAGCACTGTACATTTAGACACTATAAATGTTCAATTCCAACACTATAAATAGTAGACACTATAAATGTGAGAAGTTTAGACACTATAAATGTCAAGCAGACTGAAGGAGAAAAACAAAAAACTCCGCGAACAGGCTGTAGAAGCTGATAAATCAGCAAGAGAAGTGATTCAGTGTTATAGAAGATATAGGCCAAATATCAGTGGCCCCATCGAAAATGATTATGATACTTTTTTAAAAGCATCAGAACCCAAGGCAAAGGAAAAGTAACCATTTCCAAAAATCACACCATCAACTTCAGTGATCAAAACACCAGAAATCGAGATCAAACCAGACCTCGAAGAAAGAGACGAACCTCAAGTCTCCGAAGACGGATATCAGCAGATCAAGAAGACGCAAAAGGTGGAAGGCAATGCAGGTTTCTAAGGCAAGTCAGCCTTCGGAAGTACCGATTTCTTCTCCTCCATCCACTTCGACCACTACAATAGATGATTTGTCGAAAATGTCACAAGAATCAGGAAAAGAGGCAGCAGTAACGCCTACAGCTACCGTCACCAAACCAAAGCCGATTGTCCTGAAGGACAAATCAGTGTTTCAGGATCTTATGCGTATCCTGAAAAAGTCCAAAGTGGCTATCGAGAAAGCCAAAACGATGTCGGACGGGGTTTTTATGACCTCCGAGACATAATCATATCGAAAAGCCATCATAGAGCTTTTTAACGAGACAGAGCATTCTTACTCAACACCAACAGGAAGCAACAGGAAATTGAACGTCTTAGTCAAGGGCGTGTTAGAAACCATTCCAACTGACGATGTCAGATCAGAGCTTCAACATCTAGGCTTCCATCACGTGATGGCAGACTAAAGACAAGAAACCCATTGCTATCGTACAAGCAACTGTACTTCGCAATGAGAAAAACATCCTGAATATCAAGTGCCTCTGCTTCCAGCTCGTTAGAATCGAGGTGCAAAAGAAAAGAGCACGTTCCTCTATGAAGAAGCAATCTTCGCAGAATCAAGCAAAAAAGACCATCCTCAAATCAACTCCCGAACTAGTAAATGCAGGGAAAAACCAGAACTCTGCCTACCAGACAGCGGAAACGTACCAGTAAGCTGAAGCCATAGCTAAGCTTTCAAACAAACTCCAGAGAATCTTGAATCGAATTCAGACGCAATTAAATCCATTCATCCAACATCACAGTCAGTAAAAAAATATTACCAGTACCAACGTCGACGGAACAGAATTTGAAAGTTTTAACCACAAAGCCCATTCCACGTCCAACACAAAACCGTACCTATCGACGAATTTCGAGCCTTGCGGCCCGATTTCGAATTACCGAAGTTTTTCTTCATCAACCTCAGAATTCTCCAAGATTTGAAATAATTGCCGATCAAGTCGGTACCTCCTGGGCTAGCAAGAACTCCGAAACAAACAACATTAAGAAACAACAATCGCAGTAGAAACAGGTAAGAGTCTCAGGACTAACCTAAAAACCGGGTAAATAATCAGATCAGATGACTGAGCGAAAATCATCCGAGCTTAACTGATGGGTACTTAAAGATAAAACCGATCTTAAGATATAGATGATTTTTTTCCTCCTAGTAATCGAACGATACATAGTTAGCCTAGTCGTACTACCTGTATTTAATAATACAATTATTTATTGTATAATTATTTATAACTTCTAAAAGAAACAAGAGTGATCTCTTTTTCTAGCATGTTTATTTAGTATTAAATTTTGAAAATTTTTTCTTTATCTAATCTTAATTTTTGAAAATTATGTCAATCAAATGTGAGTCACTAGCAGCAATGCAACTGTGTGGCCTTTTACATATATTTTCTATAACTTTTGTCAACATGTCTGGTATTAATGAAGCGATTTCAGCATGGATGTTATCATTGAGTTGCTGCATAGTTTAAATTTTATTTATGTAAATATTTTCCTTCAAAAAACCCCTTAAAGATAATCCGGAACCTTCAAATCAAAATTGTTAATTGAATTGAAATGGTTTATGACGGCATTACAGTATTCTAATCGTTTATTATTGTCTGTAGACAGTAGATCTTGCTCAATTTAAATTTTATGAGTAAGTTACTGTTTAAATTTCGGGGAAATTTGCTTTGAAAAATTTCCAGTTGTGCACCACTTCGTCAAATCAATATTTCTGGAGACTTCTCACATTGCTACTACTACTACTTGTCCTGGAGGTTAAGTTGACCCGAAGGCCCTGACTTGTATTCACTGATTTTTTCGAACGTCACGACAATGTCGCTTATTCGAAGGGTTTTAGCTGCCGTCCTTTAGGCATGGAGGTGATGACCGAAGAGGATGGTCATACTGGGGCAACGGCCGGCAATGAAGCTGCCGTGGCTCTGATTAGCGGATTGTCCGAAAGGGACGCCGTCGCTAGGAATTTGTCCAGAAGTCTGGACAGGAATGTCTGAAGCTCTGGTGTGTCAGTTTCCCGATGGATTTGCGCATTCCTTACAAACCATGGGGCACCTACTATTGTGCGAAGAGCACGTGACTTTAACGATTGCAGATTTGCAATCGACGTTGGGAGGAGGTACGGGAACCAGGCCTGAGATCCGTAGGTGAGGACGGATCGGACCATGATTTTATACAGGGTTATTCGGATGTTCAGCGAGAGCTTACTTTTGCCGTTCATTAGGGGGTAAAGCAGACGAGCCATGGCTCTTGCTTTCCCGGTTGCCTTCTTTAGGTGCGGCACCCACGTGAGGGCCTTGTCGAACTCAAGGCCCAGATAGTGTCCGATCTGGCCCATTTGATGGGGACTCCGTGGATGCGGATATTCTGTCTGATTATCGGTTGTCTTCTTGTGAAGAGGACAGCCTGGGTTTTGCTGCGATTTATTGCTAGCCTCCAGTAGGCTAGCCATTTTAGGGCTTTTAACGTCTGCCTTTGGAGCCTGGATGTGATCAGCCAGGTCCCGTGGGCTGACGTATAAAAAGCGGTATCGTAAAAGCGTATATCGCGGCATAGAATGCAGTCTTTACATGCGGAATTTTAGGAAAGTCCGCCATGTAGACGTTGAAGATTACTGGGGCAAGAGGGGATCCTTGCGGTACTCCCGCTTGGATTCGCTGGACTGAAGACAAAGTACCATCGACGAGCACTTGGAAGGTGCGTCCAGTCAGGAACGATGCCAATAGCTTGACTAGGTCTGTTGGTATACCCAGCCTGAGCATCTTGACTATGAGTCCGAGATGCCAGACTCTGTCGAAGGCTTGCGAGAGGTCTAAGAAGACGGCTCCCGTATGGCGCCTGCCACCGAAACCCTGCCTGATTTCCGTCGCAAGCCGTGCCGCCTGGTGGACGGCCGCATGCCCCCTTCGGAAACCGAGCTGTTCGTCCGGCAGTATGTTCTTGTCGGCAAGAACGACGTTGAGAGCGTGTAATGTCGCCCTCTCGACGATCTTACCGAGTGCGCTAAGCAAGCTAATGGGTCTATAGCTACTTGGCTCTTTTGGGCTTTTTCCTTTTTTCAGGATTACTATGATTTGGGCATGTTTCCATATAGCTGGAAAGTGCTGAAGTCTGAAAGAAGCGTTGACGATATTTGCCAACTGGGCTATTTGCTTGTTTGGTAGCCGTTTCAGCTGCATCGGAAAGATACGGTCGCGACCAGGAACTTTTCTAGATTTCAAACCTCGGATAATATTGTGTATTATCTTCGGCGAGACTATTTGGCTGATCAAGTAGCCGGGATTGGGAGTTCCTTGGTAAGATAAAAGTTCTTGCCTAAACTGTTCAACTTTACTCCTCTTTTCGGCTGAAGGCTGAAGAGAGGTCATCTGCTTTTGGTAGGTCACGGCGAAGAGCTCCGCTTTTTCCGCCCCCGTGACGGCGTGAGTATCACCCGTCCTCAGGGGAGGAATCGGCGCTCTCGCCTTTCCCACCAAGTGATTGGCCGTTTTCCAAATCGATCGATCGTCCCTGTCGATTGACGCTAGATAATCGTCCCATCTATCAATCCTGAACTCTCTGAGAGCCTGTAAGGACTCTTGGCTTCGTTTGCACGTCGCCCGAGCTCAGGGTCGCCAGTCAGTCGATAGCGTCTGTATAGTCTGTTTTTCAGACGGATCTTCTCTTTTACCACGGACGGAATGTCTAAGGTGGTCCGAGAAGGGTCCGTCTTGAAGCTAGTCGCCACTTTCGTGGCTTCTATTATGTCTTTGGTTAGTTTCTCGACCGCATCCTCTAGCTGCTGAACGTTATCAATGCGCGGGTTGGGCCCGCTGTTTTGCAAATGCTCTTGGAATTTGCTCCAACTGATGTTAGATACCTTTCGCGGTGGGAAGGTGTCCACCTTGGTACCTATGGTTAGGATGACCGGGTAATGATCCGACGTAAGCTCGTGGACAACCTGGACATTGCAATGATTCGTTAGAATTCTCACGATGAAGAAATCTAAGAAGCTGTCGCGACGGGATGGTTCGTCCGGGACAAGCAGGTTCAGCCCGTATCTATCCGCCATAGATAACAGGTCAGCACCCCTCTTGTTTATCCATCTCGAACCCCACATTTGGTTATGAGCGTTATAGTCCCCTCCAATGATGACTGGAGTGTTGTTAGTCAGGAGCCTGCTCACTTCACCTGAATCGAAGTTGTTGCAGGTTCTCTGATACCATGAAGATAGGTTTACGGGACTACCTTCTAGAGCCACTTGCAGCGACATCACCTCTGAGGAAGTAAAGCCCGTCGGAGGCAAAAGGTTGTGTCTGATTCCTCTCTTGACGAGAATCATCAGGCCACCCTTCGCTCCGCCGAGACGATCCTCCCTGTAGCAGCAAAAGTTCCTCACGCCGAACCGTTGGCTCGGCTTGAGGAAAGTTTCCTGAATCAGGGCTACGTCGATGCCGTGGTCTTCTAGAAACGCCATTAATTCCAACTTTTTCCCGTTCAGGGAGTTGGAATTCCAAGTCACAACGCGCAATGAATCTTTATTGTTCATTGGCGGTTTGGAACATGGCTATGGCTGCGTTCAGTTGCTGCTGTACCATGGCAGCCATCTGACGCATCATGTTCTCCATCATTGCGGAGAAGTCCGGCAACTGGATATTTGGAAGAGTGGCCTGTGTCGGGGCGCCCGTCGCCTTACCGGGGTTTTTCTGTTGGTTTGGGTCCCCCAGACGAATGTAGGGGGTGGAATCTTCGGCGGAGTTTTGACTGGGGCGGTTTCCTGTGTTTTCTTGCCCTCCAACCTGTTCGGGGGTTTCCTGGGGCAAGTTTTCGCGTTTGCTGGGTGAGGACCACCGCAGTTAACGCATTTAGCCGGAATGTTCCTCGGCTTTTTGCAATCTTTTGAGGCGTGATTCATCGAACACCTCATACATTTTGGTGGGGCGTGGCACTTCTTGGCCGTGTGCCCATAGACCTGGCAGTTGAAACATTGCGAGGTCTCACCGTTGGATCGTACATTCTCCACTTTGATTTTCTGATGCACCAGAAACTTTACGTTATATATCCCCTTTTGTGACTTGGGGAGGATGATGTATACCATTGCTAGTGGTCCCTTCTTATTCCTCCATCTCTGGACTTTGGATGGGGTGAACCCTAGCTCGACGAGCTCTTCTCTAACCTCGTCCTCGGTGACCGTTTCCACGATGTTGCGGAGCAGGACATGAAGCTGCTTTTCATCTCTGGTGCAGAACGTGTGATAGGGAATTTTTTCCCCATCCAAGAACGCCGTCAGTTTTCTGTAATCGGTTGACGTTCTAGGCTGAATCTTGACCCCTTCTGGGCGATTCAGCGTCTTGTCAGTGCCGATTTTCTCTTTTAGTATGAAGGTCATCACCTTCATGTACTGCGCTTTGCTGCGTAGTATCACCGGCGGGACTTTTTCGGTCATCGCTACCGGTATTTTCTTTGCGGTGGCCTCTTTGGCTACCGGGGTTGGTGTTGCGCTGGGGCCCGCCTCTCCGACGGGTCTTTTCTTCGGTGCCTGTTCTGGCTGCCTCTCTTCCTCAGAGGACGGCCTATTCCGCTTAGTACAGCGCCTTTTTCTACCAGTGCTGACCTCAAAATCGGAGCCTGAAGAGTCTCCGCCGATGGAGACAACTTCACCTTCACTTTTTTCCTGTTCCATTCTGGGTATCACAGGAATTTTAGTCGTCGATTTGATGCCTTTTGGCGATTTCAATGGAGGGAAATCGGCATCGCTCAATTTCCCATCGCCAATGATTATTTTCTTTTCATCCTGCTGTTTGGTGCAGGCCGTCTCTTTTTCTTCTTTAGGCGCCAGCCCGTTGGTGCGGCCAGTCTCCTTTTTTAAAATTTTTGCCGACCCTTTGGTGCTGGCGGTCTCTTTTCGGGGTGAATTTTCCGTCCCGTTGGTGCGGGCGGTCTCTGTCCTTTCCAGATTATCGATTTTCGCATTTAGCGAAGCCACCTGGTCCTTTAATTGCTTGATGAGCTCCTTTAGCTCGAATATCGTCTCATTTAATCCGTGGTTATCCCTACGGGCCTGCGCTAACTCAGCCTGAAGGGCTGTGATGACGTCATCGGGCCCGTTGGACGGGCCCGGTAACACGAATGCCATTTATGCCAAACAATAATCACAATAAAATATAAAAAGCAATGTAAATAGACAAAAGCAGCGCATAAGGCGCTGTATTGAAGATTTAAATGCCTTAAGATATTATTTATACTTGTTTTATGCCCAAAGACTATCCTATCACTTACCGGCCAGGATCGTCGAGGAAAACCTGTCGAAAATATATCCAACACTCTCCACTTCACTCGTATCGCACTGAAGCGATATATCACGCACTAAAAACTTTGGAAAATAGATCGTTTCTAAAGAAACAACCTAATTCCGGAAAATTCTTTGTTAGATGCCACGTGTAGCTGCACTTGGATAGTATCAGAACACATTAGCCAATGGGAGCGCAGAAAATACGTCCTCACTGTGTGAATGCTTCTGATTGAATGACTCTCACATTGCTCAACACGTGCAATATTTTCAGTACCTCGGCCAGTTCGTGAACTTCTGATAGGCCGCTTATCTCGAACTGTTGTCATGCTCCTATAAATTGTTGTTTTATGAGGCGCCGAATGATTAGGATATTTTCGCAAAAATTCTGGTTGAGTTGCAATAATTAATCATAAAAATATTATTTTTTCTAATACAAATCACAACAATTTCATGGTGTTCTTTTAGTTCGGCGTTCCATGATAAAGCTTGCACATCTGCTCTAGATAACAGCTAAATCTAAACTGTCACAAATATGAAAACTAAATGGTAGTGAGAAGCTTGCCCCTCCCGTTATTTTTGATGCAATTGCTTAATTCTTGAATCATGAAATAATTCAGTTATATGATTCCTCAAGATAAATCCGCCAGTTATTTATCTCCTTCATGGCATAATTGATTTTTTCGTACAGTTTGATCAATAACATTAATTTAGTGCCAAACAACTTCATACATTCCAAATTCGCTTTTCCAATCATTGGAAATTGCTACCCAGCGAAAAAATCGGATCAAGCTGCGCCCCCCCAGGTGACCCCTTCGTACGGTTCGATCATAAATTAAATTTCGATAAATTAAAATGGGGGAAACAATGGGCTTTACATCTTAATTCCGAATATTTATTGCCCAATAAAGCGACTAGGTAGTAAAAAGAAGCTGGTAATTAAAACCGGAGATAGGAACCCGTTAAATTTTCTCTTTAACAATCCAAAATCGGGGAGATTGGCCTCATGAGTTAAATATAATTTATAATGGTGAATATTTTAATTGCCGACAGGCGCGAGTCGTAATCACTGATTTTAAATCTACTTACTGCTCAGCTTTGCCGTTTAATTGTAGGCGCCATAATTGCTAATTAAAAATAAATTTACGGCCCTGTTGAGTTAGTCATAAAGGTATTCATGCCTTACACTGAAATTTGCAAGATATCAGGATTAAATTCTAACTCTCGGATAATACGGGACGTATCCGAATTATAATTTTTGTTTGATGAATTAATTAAATAATTTAATAACAAAAATGGGAAAAACACAGGGGAAACATAATCAACACTTTAACATATTAATCAAATCAAAAAGCTTTTTGCTACCCTGGATTAGTAGGAACTGGAACGGTTTTCACATTTCTAATTAATAAATTGTTAATTTATATACGTTACAAACGTATGCTATATAACTTTTATTGAACCGAGTTTTGTTAAATAATGAATTATTATAAAACATTTTGATGAGAACAATTGAAAATAGTAGCAAAGGTGCTTTGAAGATGTCTAACAATCAGTAGAGTAAGAAATTTTACACCTTATTTTTCCAATAAGAGTGTCATAAATTTGATAGGTAATAGCGGCAACACTGTTTGAAATGTAAAGGTTACTCATAGACTAATGTGTTCAGTACATTGTGTCAATTCACCATAGAAAGATATACCATACACGAATTGGGCGCTAGAGAAGTTGGAAGGTGATATCCACTTTGGGGAAAAAATAATCTTTTTCTACGAAGCGCACTTCTGGCGTAATGGGTTTTTGAATAAACATATCTGCAGTATTTGGTCCGTTGAAAATCTGAAAATAATTTAAGGTTTACTTCTTCATCCTCAGAAAATCACGGTTTGGTGCGATTTTTGGGTTGAAAGGGTGACAGGGCCTTGTTTTTTTGAAGGCGATGAAAGAAATCGTTTTACTGTTAACGGCAAAACAGAATATTTTGGGCCTGAACTCATAAATATGGATATAAATACTGTGTTTTTTACCAAGATAGTGCGACACATCTTGCCAGACAATCGAATTATTGAAAGAAAAGTTCTCTAGAGGAGTTATTTCGCGACATGGTAATATTCACTGTCCACTAAGATCATGCGATCTCACGCCCTTGAATTATTTTATTTGTGGAATTATGTTAAATCTCTGGTTTGCAGAAATAAACCCTAAACCATTCTTGATTTTAAACAAAACATTTAGGCCACCATTGAAAATATACCACGCGGTAAGTGTGAAAGAGTAAACGAGAAGGGAGAAACCCTTTATGAAAGAAGATAATTCCATAACTTAGAATATCATACTTAAAGTCGGATGAATAAGATACAATAAAGTCTAAAGATTCTGAATTAAGAAATTCCACACATTAAGTGTAGAAAACAATATCATTTAAATGTCCACCACGTGACCGCTTGCACGACTCAATCCTTTTGAGGAAATTTTCGAAAACTTTTCTGCACATTTCGGCTGGCATCTCGACCATGACTTAACAGCTTAAGACTTTGAGGATTATCTAGGTAAACATGATCTTTTACGTAGCACCACAAAAAATAGTCCAACGGCGTCAAATCACATGATCTCAGCGGTCAATTGACATAACCAAATCTCGAAATTACGCGGCCTGGGAACTTCTCGCGCAATAAAGCCAAAATTGGTCATGTTGTGTGGCTTATGGCGCTATCTTGTTAGCACCACATATCGCTCAGATTGAAATATTCAATTTCTGGCCAAATCTTATCGTTTATCATACGGCCAGAACGCTCAGAATTGACGTTAACAATCACTTTTTCTTCATTTTCGAAGAGGTACGGGCCATTAACACCACCAGACCATGACACGCATTAAACAGTCACCTTTTGCGGAAGCAATGGACTCTTCACAATCACTGGTGGGTTTTCAGAGCCCCATATATGATAATTTTGCTTATTTACGTATCGGCCGAGCGAGCAATGAGCCTCACCGCTGAAGAAGATTGTGTCGAAAAAGCAGATGAATGTTCAAGCACCCAATCGACTCGGCGCATTTCATGGTCGACGGGTATCAATTCTTGCGTAAGTTGAACTTTGTTAGGTTGAAGATGTGAGTCTACTTACTTTCACTTAATCCTATACATTTATACCGTTAGATGCCACCTACTGTTTGGTGTCAGTGTGTGAATTTGACGTTGCCTTCTGTACATATCTTTCCATTTCTTCCTATCTTGTGTCAGTTCGTTTATATTATCCCATATTTCCAGTCCCTTTTTCCAGTCTCCCCTATTATTCCATCGTTTCATGTTCTTCTTAGCCTTCCTATTCAGTTCTTTCCTTGCACTTAACTTACTCTTCGTACACTCTATTTGTGAGTCTCTTTTCCGGAACGCGACTCACATATCCGAACCACCTTAGTTACTATTTTATCATTTATGGGAGATGTATGTCCAAATGAAAAAAATGCAAAATACGCGATAAAGTGCCGTAAGACAAGCCCACATATTGCGAACGCCGAGGTATCGATAAATCTGGGTCTTCAGCCACACTTTCACTAACAGCAGCAATATTATCCATCGAGAAAGCATAAAATGATGCACATATCTTACCGCATTCGTAACAGATCCATTATTTTCAAATTTCTTGACTGTGTTGGAAATTGTGCGCTGAGAAGGACGATTATGGCGACCATATTCTGCTCATAAGGCACCAAACGTGGCTACGGAAGAGTCGCAGAGATTTTGTTAAAACTTTTAACAATTCTAAGCCGTTGTTTGGTGGTTAAACGATTCATATTATAAAATGGCAAACCTTAAACTAAACAAATCATACTTTGGATAACAGTTAAGTATGACAGTTGTCATTGTATTTTACGAATCTATCTATGTATCTATCTATGTATTGCATCGTATTACCCGTTCAAGCATATAATAAATACTTGGAAATCCCTCTGGTGAGCAATCTAAATTAGCAAAAACATACAAGGGTAGTCTGAAAAGTGTCCAGCCTCTATATGAAGATGGCGTTCCTCGTTAAAAATATTCTGGTAATATAATTGTGCATGCGTTGAAAGATAACCTTGAAAATTTCAGTTGTTGTTTAACAGACATTTATCTCAGTCGATGTTAGTGTTTCTGTAAAGATGGAAAAAAATCGAATATTGAGCCGGCATGAAATTCTTGTATTCGAGAGACAATACGCCAAAGCAAATTAAAAACGACATGGGTGATGTTTACGCGGACTCATTTACCATCATTCGCCACCGTGAAAGTTTGGATAGCTGAATTTAATCGTGGTAGTACCAGTTTAGTTGACGATGAACGTTTGGGACAGCAAAAAACTGCAATCACTACCGATAGCGTTTACCAAATAGTATTTGGAGTCGGTTCAATTAAAGTTAGAGATATAGCAGAGGCTGTAAGCCTGCAGATAAAACTAGGATACACCACTACATTCCTGAAACCGTCCAAGGTACCGTCGAAACAGTGGACAGCGAAAGGTGAATTGACTACGAAAAAAGCGAAGACTGTTCCACCGACAGGGACAGTGATGGCGACTGTTTTTTTTTGGGATAGTCATGGAGTAGTGTTAATCGACTATCTTAACCGCATCATTATTTAACAAGCTGAATGCAAAAATTGCGGAAAACGACCGCATTTGAAGAAAAAGAAAGTTTGTTCCACCAAGACAACGCACCGTCTCACATTTTAGAGATCGCCATGGGAAAAATTTACGAATTGAGATTCGATTTGATTTACCACCCACTGTATTTACCAGATCCGGCCTCCAGCGACTTTTTTCTTTTTCCTAGAATGAAAACATCACATTCGTAAAAGACTATTTGGACAGAACAAGGTATCAACTACTATATGGACGGATTAGAGAGATGGGAGCACTATGTTGAGAAATATAACTGAATTTGACGAGAAAAATACTTGTTTTTGTGTTAGGTTGGGAACTTTTTAGACTACTCTCGTATATGGTAAACTGCATTAGTTTGAGAACCAGAAACAAATGCATTTTAAAATCGTTTTGGTTCTATGGGATTCAGAGCTAGTAACTGACACTGCTAGTAATTTCAACATAAAAAGTAAACAATATTTCCAATCGAAAATCCTTTGATTAATATATACACTTCAATGGTGTAACTTAATTGCGTCATTCATCAAGATCTTCAAATACCGACCCTCAAAGGGCTCATTTAGTTCAAATTTTGTCAGTAGACTTCAAGATCATACCAACATTCCTAGAAGATTAATAAGGGCCGATTTTGTAGACATTCACGTACTTTGCGATTGGTGTTTAGTTTTAAGTTTAGGATTAAGGTCCAACATTACATACATATATACATCAAATGTTTATGATATTTTATATGTATATTATTATTTCTAATTAATATTTTAAAAACTTTGTAATGAAAAATTATTACTAAAATTTAGTAATAACCAACTTCTTATGATGCTTACCTGGCGGTTAGCGATACGCCCATCGATGAATTCAATGCGATTTAATATGTGTGGAAAACTCGTTATAATGTTTTTATTTATCTCTGAAGGCACTAAAATCAAAATGATCAAATATGTGATACCAGGGTTGCTATTTATTTATCTGGAATTGCCAACAGTGGTGTTGCCAGGCACTATCTGACATATACATCGTTAAGTGAGCATCTCGTGGGCAACTCGTGAGCATTTTCGTGCGATGATTTACCACCACTTTCGACATGGATTATCTCAACAACAGTGCATCGATCAACTCACTTCAACTTTTGGCGTGAATGAATTCACTGATTTAGTGAATTCAATCGCGACTGTCATTCGCTCACGGATGAATTTAAAGAAAGTCGTCCAAAATCGCTTGATGTGCCAGAAAACATCGATACTGTGCGCGAACCGATAAAGCAAGATTGTCATGTAACATACCGTGACATTGAGGTATTCCTGGGCATTAGTATGATAGGCTCATACAAGATTTTACATGAACATTTAGCCGTGAAAAAGATTTGTGCGCATTGGATTCCGCGTAATTTGACAGTCGCTCAAAAAAAGGATCGTGTCGATTTGTGCAAAGAGATGCTCAAAAAATACAATCGTGGTGCGTCAAAAACCGTGAATAACATCGACACAGATGACAAATCTTAGATCTATGCGTATGAGCCCTAAAGTAAACATCAGTTGACTGTCTGGTCTTTCAAAATGAGCCTAACCGAACAAAAGTTGCAAGAAGCACTTTGAAGCAAATGGCACAGTGCCACTAGATAATCGTAGAACGATCAATTCTGAATAATACACAACCATTTGTTTGCTAGAAGTCTTAAGAAATAAGAAAAAAACAACCAGCGACGTAGGATCTTTTTCACCATAACAACGCGAGCTCTCACACATCCGACTGAACAAATCAATATTTGACCTGTCAAAACATCGAATTGATGTGCCATCCGCCATACAGTCCTGATTTGGCATCCAACGATTTCTTTTTGTTCCCGTCTGCGAAGAATAAACTATGTGTTCAACGCTTGTCTACGCCAGAAAAAGCGGTTGATAGCTTCAAAATGCATGTTTTCGAGATACCTCAGATCAATCGGAATGGAAAAACTGCTATGAAAATTGGTTCAAACGTATGTAAAAGTGTATCGATCATCACGAAGAATATTTTAATAAACATAAATAGCAATTCTCGTATTCACATATATTAACTTTAAAAAAATTATTCATGGAAACTCATAACCCTTATGTTACTTAATTTAAGAAAATATTTGAAAAAATTCATAAGCTTTTAATTGAATCGGTAATTAATCGGATAGATGGTAATTAAAAAAAGTAAAAAATAAATTATCTGGATTAGATACCACCTAATGCTGCTACCCCATAAAAAGGCCTTTTTCTCCGCAGGCGTTTCATAAATATTTAAACTGAATACTACTAATTCCATTTTAGTTAAATTATTTTTAGTTATTTTAAAGATTATTCTTGGATATGTCGTAAATAATTTCATAGCAATACAAAATAGATGTAAGTACATTTATCTGGAAATTACGAGTGATTTGTTAAATTAATTATTAATTATTTTTATATAGCATAAATATATAAGATAAGTAATAATTGGAGTATATCGTGTTGAGTCAAGAAAAAAAGGCGAAATATATGAACATGGAATAATTTGAAATATAAGCATTAATTAAAAAGATTGAAAACGCATTTCGCATTCTCTTTTAATTTACCAAATTTTCAATTTATATTAAATATTATACTGACATATAAATTAGTACACCGAGATAGGTGTGTCCTATTGTTTTTGTTAATTAATCTTGAAAAAAATATAAATAATTATCAGGAAATAAATAATTGTAATATGGAACGTAAACACAAATACCAAAGATTTTCAAATTATTGAATTGATTTTTGTATGACGCATCAGCTATTAAGGCTATTATGGACCTGCAGATTATTGTGGACTTCGAACCACGGCCATCCGCTACAGATTAACCCTGCTCAGCAACCCCCTCGGGCTAGCAACACTTTGTTCGGGCACTTAATTTAAGTCTCTCGAGAGGCCTACCGACTGGCGAGTAAACAAGAGGTATCTTGAAACCTCTTAGAAGACATCTCGCCTTACCCAGCGTTGAACTGGCGTGACTGAGGGGTTGATTCCTTGTTCGATTTTACATTCTTGCTTGTTGAAGACATCCAAGTACTAACCGCAACACATTTCGACAACAGCGACACTACATTTCGACCTCCGAGTCGCTGGATTACAGGAGATCAACTTCTCAATCATCAATTGATATTTTAATCGATTTGGTTAATAGTGCCTTTGTGCATCCCGGTTATCTATACACTTCTCCACACGTCTTTGTATTGACTTATTGATTTATAGTATTCGAAGCTATTCGTACTTCATATCTTATAACATTTAAGGCCAAAGGCGGTGGGAAAAATTTGTTAACCTTCTACCCTTAATTTTTTCCTAACAGTGCTTTTTAATGGCATCAGAATAGCGTGGACTATTCAAAAATATTCTAAGACACTAAGACACCAACAGCATCCCATATCATAATACCTACTGCTCGAAATACAATATTCAACATCAAACTGAGGTTGACGTTTTTCTATACGTTGCCGTCTTTGGCCATACTGTTAACTTCAGCAGAATCATCATTCGTTGAAGAGAACTTGCCATTCTAAGTTTGAATGCTCTCATTCTATACACTATTGTAAGTCAATATTTAGCAGATGTAGAAGAAGCACAAGATGAACTCCATAATGTTGCAATTGAAATAATGCTAATAAGTGAGTTATGCTCTTTTAACCAATTCGGCGGCCTGATTCCTATTCTTCTTCCATATCAGGCATTATCGAACCATGATTCACAGCATCTCATTACAGTACGCTTAAACCTGAAGAAAAAACATTTGGTTACATAGGAAATCTCAATTCTAGGATACCACAGAGCTTGAAAGCTGGTATCTAACTGGCAGTGAAAAATAGATTGTAGTAACATTCGAAGAAAAATATCATGGAGTAAGCTTGATGACCTTCCTAGATCGGAAGCTAATATTCAACGAAAACGGGAACCAGGCACCTGACATTGTTGAGTGTATACGTACTCAGAACGTTTTGTCATACGGACGCTATTTGTATTGTTTAGTGATTTGATATTTTCATTTCAGTAAAAAAAAATTAACTCATAAGAATTTTCGTGCGATGATTTACTATGATTTTCGACGTGGATTATATCAACAACAGTGCATCGATCGATCGATGCACTGTTGTCACTGACTCACTGAACTCACGTTGACTTTCGGTGATGAAGCACCATCTACAACCACTGTATATCACTGGTTCAGTGAATTTAATCGTGTCCGTCGTTTGCTCACCGACGAATTTAAAGAAGATCGTCCAAAGTGGGTTGTTGTGCCAGAAGACATCGATACTGTGTGCGAACTTATAAAGCAAGATCGTCATATGACATATCATGAGATTGAGACAACTCTGTGCATTAGTATGATAAGCATACATAAGATTTTATATGAACAGTTAGCCGTTAAAAACATTTATGCGTGTTGGTTTCCGCATAATAAAGAAATGCTCAAAAAATATATCTTGGTGCGTCAAAAGCCGTTTTTAATATCTAGACAGATTACGAATCTTACGACATTGACATTGTACCATCAGACTTTTATTTACTTTGTTGACTACAAAACTATTTGTCTAGTTAAACCATCAGTTTAGATCAGTTGTATCAAATAACACTATTTTCACAACTATTTTTGTGAAGAAATATCAAAAGTCCAATCATAAAACTGGTCGAAAGAAGGTAATTTTTTATTCAACAAAATGGTCTAAATATTGATATAAAAAGTTATATAGAGCCTTCATTTAATCATGTGAGCCATGTGACGAGTCATTTATTAAAACTTAGGAACTTTAATTTTGTTATGTTCAATTATTTAAACGTGGTATTATTTTCCATCAAAAATATTACTAAAATATCCCCTAGATCTGTTATCGCGATTTGTTCGTAAGCTTTTTATTAGTTGTTATGCTTCCTGAGCATCAAAATCTATTTATCTAAATTTATTTTAAAATCATCTAAAAGCATTTGATAATTTAAAATAAATAATTTTCGTTGTTTACATTTCATCAATCTACGACATGCGCTTCTCTTCTTTTTTTCTTCCATAGCATCTGCTCATATGCAGTTATTTTAACATTTTTTTACTTTGGATTCAAAATAATATAGGACTGGTCAAATGGTATATTTATTATTGTTATTAGTGCTAATGAGTGCTAATTTGAATTAAATACACTAATTAAATTAGTGTATTTAATTCAAAGAAAAAAAATATTTATAAAAACGGGAAAAAAACGTATGTTATAGTTTAAGAAAATTATTGATGTGATGTTAATCACAACCAACGTATCGTGTTGGTTGTCCATATATATGTTTATGTATATGTCACGTGGTCACATATGTATAGGTCACGTGAGTTTCGGTATCATATAAAGGCTCTGTATAATTGCTTAATTTTTTTGCAATAAAAAAGTGAAATTATTTTCTATACAATTCTATAACATCTGATGCAATTGAAGTGGCTTATATTAAATCAAGTCTGAATTCCTTTACTTGCATCAATTAAAATATATATATTTTTTAAATAAATCAATATATTAGGTTATATTTTTGTTTAATTTAGCCTTTTTACTTTAATTATTTACATTACAACATACTTTCAACATAATTGTTACATTGTCATTGAGGAGAGGAAAATTGTTTGTCTCTAGTTTTCCGAAATTAAAAAATGCACTATATCAGGTAGCTTTTAGTACTGGCATGCGAGAATGTGCACGGATAAATTTGGAATCTATATATTATTAAGAAGAACAGTGATAGAATAATCTTTTCTTCATATATTCTTAAATAATTTTAATCATTATTAAGCAAGGTTGCGGAATTCCAGCAATTAGATAGGCTGTCTTAAATAAACCATTTTTTAATTTTCTGTTCAGCGAATGGCGTAGCTAATATTTGTATACTAATACATTTAAATTTCTGATTTTGCTTTAAAAAGTTTCTACAAAATTTGAAATCATGTTCGAAAACTTGAAAAGACCATTCTTATACAAGTGTATATACAATTAAATACCTTATTTGATTAATTATCCATATACTCTTATTATTTTGATTATATGGTATTGTGAATCAACCGGTACAATTCTTTGCTAAACTAATCACAAAAATTGAACGGATAAATATATATGTACAACTCAATTCCATTTTGAAACTTCTAAGCGAACTACCAAAATAGTCTAATTCAAATTTATTTATTAAAAAAAAATTATTATATGGGCTAGGTGAAGTGTATGATATTGTATACAGTACATTTTGAGATATCTGTAGGGGAAACAGATAATAAAACGAGAGTATAAATCGGTTAAAATATGTACTGACTGAAAATCAAGAAAATATATGGTTTGTTTCATATCAAAATGGGTGAGAGTAGTTATATTATGTTACTTATTATTGAATTTTAGTTTCTAATTTAAAAATGCCGTCTCTATGTGTTGAGCATATAACAATATCAGACACTGGAATCATATAACAATATTCAAATTCAAAGAACAAACATCACAATCATGCAATGTCATTAAATTTTCATTATGGTATTTTACAATGACATTCTGAAAATATTACTCAAAATTTTGTTTACTGTGGAAATTATGTTCTCATTTTGCACATCAACAATCAACTTAATATCCATCCAAATGCATGTCTAAATATATGGATTATTGCCTCCTTGGTTTTTTACTATTAAGTATTTAATGCTTCCAACTATTAAAATTTTAAGAAAATGGACAGCAAAAAAATTTACATCTTGTTGAAGAGGAGAGGATTCTATATCTAGTAATGAGGATTCTATATCTAATCTAAGTAAATGCTGTGAAAAGTCACGACGTTTCGCCAAAATCGCATTTGGCATTTTCAATGTTGTCCGCTTCGACAGAAAAGTCCAACTGACCATGTCACCACGTGACCAGGTCAGGATTTTGGCGAAACGTCGTGACTCTTCACAGCATCAACGGATCGACACCCGGAATGATTTAGAAACATATATATATATATATATATATATATATATATATATATATATATATATATATATATATATATATATATATATATATATATATATAAATAGCGGGGCCGTAGAAAAAGATATCAAAACCACAGAAATATTCAATCTGTACTTCACGTGTCTGGTCGTTTCAACAGTTGACTTGGCCCGTTTCTGACTGTTTCTCATCAGCTGTCTCCTTGCGTTAGACTGGAAGACTGGAGCCCAGCATTTGTATCTTTATTTGGGTTTTTCGCCACGATCTAAAACTCAAAAAATATCAAAAATATCTGTTCTTATGTAAATAAAGAATCATTGGGTAAAAATAAAAAACCAAACGGAGACAAATTTCTTTGTGATTCTTTTTTTTTGTTTTTTTTTGTAATAAATTTGCCTAACGAACAAAATTTTAATAATATAAAAATGTTCTAAAAAAATATTCAAACTTTTAACGTTAACATTTAGGTTTAGTATTCTCCTCCCGTTTTCAAAACGAATCTAAAAATAAAGTATATTAATTTCTATAAATGATGAAATTATAAAAAGTAAATTTATTTTTATAAATACATGAACACGCCACAATCATTCAGACATTACTTCGAGCCCAGCAGACCGCGGATGTTTTGGTTTTTGCGGTATTGGTATTGGTTTTTGAGGTATTTGCCTTGACGTGATCGCGGCGGTTGATTTGAAATGATCGGACATGTGGAGTACGAATGAAAGATTTTTGTTGTTTTAATACCTCTCTACACGGCCTCGCTACGCTATCTTTTGAACATATCGGATACCTACAGTCAAGATTGTGGAAATAATGCATCGCGTAGTTTTGACTGCTGCGAACATTCACCGTAGGTAGCTATCAACATAGCCAGTTGACTGGGCCTGGTTCGTTTCCCATCAGCTGTCTTCTTGCGTTAGACTCGAGCTCAGCTGACGACGGTTGTTAGGCCAGAAACCGGTCCTGGAAGGTACTTGTCATGACGCGATGGCGGCGGCTGATTTGAAACGATCGAACACGTGAAGTACGGATGGAAGATTTCTGTTGTTTCAATATCATCATCATCATCAGCACGTGTCAATCCATTGCAAGATGAATGCATCTTCAGCGTGCTTCCACTTTCATGGTCCTGGGCTTTCCTCTGCCACTCGGGTCCTATATACTTAACGATGTCATCAGTCCATCTAGCTTTTGGTCTTCTTCGCGGACATTTGCGATCAAGCAGTATCCACTCCAGGATTGCCCTGGTCTATCTGTCGTCCCATTACCTTGCTATATGGCCTGTCCATCTCCATATCAATTGCTTCACTCTTCCAATGATCACACACTTTCGGTTGCTCACTGATTCATGCGCAGGGCCTTCGGTTTGCTCTTAAACACTATGTTGGGCCTGCCAAATGCCTGCCAGACACATTTAACACACCGTTCCACCTCCCGGGCGGTATCCCCCTCCACTGAAATCCCTTACCCAAGACATATAAAGTGGTCCACAATCTTCAAATCCCTTCCTAAAACGGAAATTCACCTGTCCTCAGCGAATTTATTGAACATAACCTGACTCTTTTTCAGGTTTATTTTTAGGCCAAACGGCTCGCCAGTCATTTGCAGTTATTGTATGCGTGATGAATATTGTTTGCGTTATTGTATGAGAACGATATCATCTGCAAATCTAAGATAGTTTAAGTTTGAACCATTGATCTTTACACCATCCTGTTCCCGATCCTGTTTACGAAATACTCCTTCAGGCAAGCCGAGAAAAGAATTGGCGATATTGCGTCACTCTGCCGTACATCTCGTTCTACAAGCAGTGCATCCATTATAGCATGCTTTATTCGTAGTCGATAAAAGCCAAGTACAGTAGCATGATGTATTCGTTATGCCTTTGTATGGCCTGCTGTAACTGAAAACTTTGTACACTACTGCTAGGAGGCTTATTGGACGGTAGTTCTTTAAATTTTGCTGTGCTTTTTTATGTAGAAGGACCACTTCTGCATTTTTTGCTCTTCATCACTTTGCTTCTTCTTTTTGCTCTTCATCACTTTGCTCTTCATCACTTTGCTTCTTCATCACTTTTTGCTCTTTGAGGCATTTTGAGTACAATTTTGCCAGTGTTTTATTTACCACTTTTTGACCACCATCTTTTAGTATTTCGACAGTTACACTGTCCTTTCCTGGAGCCTTGCCGTTCTTTATCGATTCTATAGCATTTGTTACTCCTCCACTAGGATATCTGGCATTTCTTCTTCCGTGGGTATTGTTGTTTTTAATATATATATATATATATATATATATATATATATATATATATATATATATATATATATATATATATATATATATATATATATATATATATATATATATAGCTTCTTTCACGGGGAATCGGATTTCGAATTTTTGATAATTTTTACAGCTGGGCAAATCGAAACATGAATTTTCAATTAATGTATAGACTGCAATAGTGGAAATAATGATATACTGGTAGCTTATAGGGCTGCTTGTTTTACCCCAAAGATTAAATGGCCGGGAATATTTAATTTTTTTAATAACTAAATTGCCAATTTTTTTAGAAAATGTGTTCCTTCAATTGCGTTTGAATATGGTATTTAGCAACGAAAATGAGGTAGGTAAAAAGCAACGAAAATGATTTATGAACAGATTAGAGAAATATCAGGACTATTTTAGTGCGTCATGGAAAACACTTGTTAAAACGGTGCCAGGCTTGCATAGGCTCAATTGGTCGACATTTTGAACATTTCATTTGAAACAACAATTAATCATGTGTTTATTAATATGATATGAATCGTTTAAAACATGGTATGGCCTGAAAAATTAGTACTAGTAAATTCAACTTTGGCATTAAACGACAATAATATGTAAGTTTTCTTTTTTTCTATAATATAAAAGAAACTAATTGTAAACTGAAATGTATTAAATGAATGGCTATAAATATATAATATTTTATTTTCGAAAAATAACTTAAGAGGCCTTTCAAACAAAAAAAACGGAAAACTTTTTGTTCAAAATGATGTAAGGAATTGTTAGTTGCATTCACGAAAGTTATGATCTCCCAACGAATCAATGATCATGATAAAAAGTGCAAAAATCTCTAATGTTAAAAAATGAATCTAAAAAATATTTTTATTACTAGGATTGTGCTTACAGCGGATTTAGTCGTGGGAATATGCTTGGAAAGAGTTTGTGAGGGTGTGATGTTATGCAACAGCATTCATCAGCTTCTTTGACCACATATATTCCAGCTGTAAGCGTGTTACAAAAAATTCAGATAAAATCTTTAGATATTTGGAATTTATTTCCTGTGCACGATACTCTTTGAATCGTATAATTCGACGAACATGGTTTTTAAACAGGATTTGTAGTAGCAATGTTGTTCCGATATATTTATTCTTATGATTTCCTAACTATGCTTTATGGTTCTCTTATACATGTTTAAAATAATTGCCAAAAAGGTACTAGAACGACTTTTGAAATCAAAATAGTTTTATATTATAAATGTTTGAAATATAAACTATTTTGATTTCAAAGCTTTTATATTCGATTACTAACTAAAATCACCAACTATTATAAATTTCACAATATATACGAGTATAAAAATGAAATAACTTGCACCGTCGTCAACTGGTAAATACCAAAATCCTATAATTGCATTTCGGTTTCGAAAAGTCAGCGATGATCCATCCCAATTGTAAATGCATCGAATGTGGTATTCGCCAAAGGAGCATAATGAGATATTTCTGGCTAGTGGGTAAGGTAGAAATTGCAAGCGCCGAACACACAAAAGGAACATCTGATGCCAGCGGAATAATGCCTCAAAAATACAGAAATATGTTTCTGTACCATGTAGACTTTATTATCGTATTTTGGGACTATTGCGACAAAATATTTTCTACTAGTCGAGAATTTTAACAATGGATCATCGTTAGTAACGATAAAACTCTGTGTAAATAGAGTACAACTAAGGCAAGATATATTGAGTTTTTCAGTTATTTTTATTTATTATAATCCCTTTATAAAAACCGATACAATCAACTTAATTGGCTTCTAATTTAAAGAAATGAGTTTCGTTTGTGGAATCGATTATTTGATGTCATGTCATGCTTTATATACATAAATATTTGTATATGTCAATTTTATGTGCGGAAAACATAAACCCAGTCAAAGATTGTGTAAGGCAATTTTAATATTTAAAAAGACCATGCGATTTTAACTCATATGGGTTTGTTTTCTTAATATATGTTACATTTCCATCCACCATCTCCATTTGGTCCCTAGATAGAATAAGAATGTTCAAATTACTGACTATAATAAAATTAATATAGAATGCTAACCACATAGTTTCTCTTCTCTCTTCAAATTTTAATTTTTTCCATTGGAACATTCGGTAAGAAACACTAAACTCGAAGAGATTTACAACAAAAGTACCAAATCATTTTATATAACTTCTCGACTGGAGTTTCGCTAACCCTATAATTATATTTCTTCATCAGAAGATGATTCATTCTAATTCTGAAATTAATATTGAATAAATACATATATGACAAATAATTGTCATGTGTGACAACTGGCATGTAATGGCTCATATTACATGTAATAACACATATGACAAATAATTTTCATATAAATATAAAATAGTTTCGTTGTAGAATTAGATCGAATCATTTTCTGATGATGCTAACATCCTTAGCAAAGTGCTCGTCGAGCAGTTGAAAAAAGTGGTTTGGTGTTTAGTGGTAAATCTCTTCGAGTTTCCGAAATTTCTCTTATTTACTGGAGAATTCCTTTAATGCATTTGAGCGCAATTAGACTAACACTATCAGTAACTGCCTAACATGACAGCATCGTGCTGTTTTAATAATGATAAATATTACAATTTTAAATCACGTTTTTACAGAATTGTGGCTCACTGATGACACGTCGGATTACGGCCTTTGTCTCCTGGATCATTTCAGGATTATTTTTTCAATATTTTTATTTATCACAGACATTAACAAAGGAATCCAATGGTTTCAAGTTGTAGAATCTCTCAAAGCAGGTTGCTAAACTTTATCGACTTTATGTTTATATGTACAAAAAAAATATATTGAAACGGTTTTGTGTCGCTTCCTGGAAAGCCCTTGAAATGACTTCACCATAAAATGTTTGTCGAATAGTGCTTACTTAAAGCTAGCTGTAAATATATTATTTTTCTGATTGGCAATCTTTTTGTTATTACCCGTTGCAGGTCATGTGCTTCAACTTAAAATTTCAATTTAAATTATATTTCATGCACAAACATTCAACAAACTCGAAACATCCACACTTTTGGCAGGAGTTAAATCTGTATATATATATATATATATATATATATATATATATATATATATATATATATATATATATATATATAGATATATATATATATATAGATATATATATATATATATATATATATATATATATATATATATATATATATATATATATATATATATATATATATATATATATATATATATATATATGAATTTGTAGGTTCTCGGGTAGAACGGCTTTTTGGATTTGTAAAATCTCGGCATTTTAGTTTCCACTTTGAAGCCATTATCAAGAGAATCTAGTTGATTTGTCCCAAGGCCTCAATCTGCCTCAACTAGCAGCTTTTCTAGTTCTGAACCCTGGGGAGTAGGCAGATTGAAGCCTCGGGCAAATCGAGTAGATCCTCTTGATAATGGCTACAAAGTGGAAGCCAAAACGTTGAGATTTTATCTCGAGTTAATCTAAAATGCGGTTTTACCTGAGAACCTAGTAATTCTAACATTACCGACCACTGAAGTTTTTTCGAACATATATACATATGTGCACTGACACTATATTGAAAATCACGTGAGTATCCATTTCAACAGACATACAAAATTTTAATGGTATCAAGGGTATAGTTCAAAGTAATTGATAATCTCCCGCTTATATTTTTCAACATATTAGCTTTTTCTGGTTAAAATATAACATCTATAAATATCGAATTTCCAAATTCTGCTAATATTTTAAGGCTTAATTTAACTTATAGCTTCGCCTAAAATTACGGCTTCTTGGAATTCCTGAAAAATAAATGTGCTGCACGGCTTGGAAAAAAAAGGAATGGCTGGCTATATTGTGATAGTAAGTCATTATGCAGTAAGTCATAAGATATAATGGTGGTATTTGATAAATAAATTGTTAGCACAATTAAATTTTAGTATTTATTATAATAACATAAAAGAAGCATGAATAATTTGTTTACTTTAAGAACATTGCTATATTGAATATTTTATTCTAAGTAAGCAATCAAAACTGACCTGGTCGACAATATACATTATATCGGGTTGCCTGAAAAATTTGAAAGGTTTTTCCATTAGTTGTACTTCTATGGCTTGCAAAAAAATCTGTGTTGTATTAGTAATGTTTATTTACATATTATAAATTTCTGTGGTATTCATATTAGCATATTCAGATATGCTTTGATTTGTTTTTAGTTAGACAAGTTGATTCACATTGAAAATACCGGTCGACTTATATTTATTCCACATTATGTTTATTTATTTTAAAAAGGTAAGAACGCTATCCAAACAAAAAATAATATTTGTGCCGTTTACGGAGAGAGTTCTTTTGGGTTAACCGTTGTCTTTGGGTCCTAAAGTTGTTTTGTCCGTTTCAGGGGCGGCATTTTTGAGCTGGGTATTGGTCTGGCCATTCTACAATCACTGCTGTCGAGCAAATAAATGTTATAATAGCTGAAAATTCATAGCTATAATAGCTGAAAATTCACTCACCACGATCTGAGAGATAGCAGATAAGTTCAATAATGGAAAATCGAGTGTTTTTGACGGTCTGGAAAAAAAGACGGAGGAAAGTGCGATATTTTGCGGAAAAAACTCTAGGACTTCCTTTCTGAAGCGGATTGGATTATGTATATTAAAGTGCAAAAAAATCATGGGGGTTGTCTGGGTTAGCTGTTTTCAAGTAAGAAGAAAGACCACCTTTATCCGAAGAAAGTTATGCTTTGTATTTGATGGGATTGGATAGGACTCATAAAATTTTTGTATACACAATTTCTTCCACGCAACTAAACCATCAACACAGACATCTACTATGCACACTGAACACAGCAATTGAAAAAAAAAATGACAAACAGGAAAGGCGTCGTTGTTCATCATGACAATGCACGACTACAGGTTTCAATCTTACTCGCCAAACATCGCACTATCGGATTATCATCTATTTCGCTCTCTCCAAAATTGTTTAAATGGAAAATCTTTTAAAACGGAAAAAGAGGTGAAAAACAACCTGCCGAAATTTTTTGCAATAAAGATGCTAATTTTTGGCAAAAAGGCATTGTGGACCTATCACTACGTTAGCAAAAATGTATAAATAATTATAGTAATTACAAAATAGAGCAAATAAATATCTACAATAACTATTTGCGTTTCTCTTTTTCTTAAAAAAAATTACGAATATTCCAGGCCAACCGATTTTTTATATATGTCGAATGTTACATGAATCGTATGATGAACAAAACAAAAAATAATTGATAGAGGGTAAGGGCTAAACCAAAATAAACAGGTTTAAATTTATCCACATTCAAATTGTTGGCTAAGGATTGATGTCTCTGCTAGGATTTATTAGAAATCAACACCAACATAGCGAAGTTTTTAAGTTATGAGAAAGTACTTATATAAATTTTCTCTGATCAAATCTACAACTCACTAATAATCAAACAGGCGAAAAATTTATTTGGTAATTTTGATATCGGAACCTTAGGTGCTAGATAAAATCTTTATAATAAGTTAACACAGTTGGTGTAATAACTCACACCAACTTGCATTGAACTCAATCGACTCACATTTTGTATATGTAAAATATGTTCTTGTGTTCTAAATATGTGTGTGTTCTATGTTCTAAATTCTTGTATATCAAATAAACAAGAATTTTAAATAGTCCTTAGAAATGCATTTGATGCCCTAACAAGTTATGGGAAAAACTTATTATCAGTAAAGATAGAATACTTTTGAACTAACGATTTTTAATATTTAATATTGTATTAATTTCTGAATTTAAAATATATTTGTCTTAGCACTACGCTAAGAAGGTACGAAAATAAGAAGTTTTATCAGTGAGAAAAGTTAGTAGCCTAATATTTGTGTCAGTCTATCGTACCACGTATGTAACAAAAATGCATATTTAAAAAAAAATGCGTTGTTATAAAAAATGTCGCTAAATTTTTTTAAGGTCTGATCGGTAACTGAAAATTATTTCAAATACGATCAAAATGTATATTTTTACACACTTACACGTGTGCCTTTCAATGTAAGGGATGGGTGGGGCCTCCTCCCGGTCAAGCAAATAAGCATTGCTCATTATGGCGGAGACGCAGGGTGTATAACTCCTGATTACTGTTGTATCATTGGACGCAGTCCAAATCAGTCAAAACTCCATATATAATAATAATAATAATAATAATATATATATATATATATATATATATATATATATATATATATATATATATATATATATTTTTTAATTATTATTATTATTATTATTATTATTATCACAAACACGATTCATCGATCATCTCAGCCAAGGCTGGTCGGGTTTACAATGCCAAGATGAAAAAGCAGTTTAGCTCTTCCCATTCAGGTTAGTGCCTTACGAACACCAATGTGAACAAATGTGGCAAGTTTGTAAGAGAACTACTCGTTCTCCTACTGTGGTAATCGATTTTGAAACAACAAGAATTTCTAGGTTTTTTGAAAAGGTTTTGCTTACTAGGCCTTCGGCGGATATAACAAAAGGTAACACCTCCACTTATTATTATTATGTCTCTTTATATCTTTTCTTCCCAGCTAAGCTGGATTTTAACTTTTCTTCGGCCGTCTGTTGAATGGTGTGTGTGTTTGAAACAGCTATGTCGATTAGGAATGCTATTTTCTTCTTTTTGTCCACCAATATAATAGCTGGCCTATTACAGCTATATTAATATTAATTAATAATAATAAATGTCTATGAAAATAAATAACTTAGAAATAGAGGTGTACAGAATGATGAATTTCTTGTTCTGTTTTAACCATATGATACCAATATTTATATAAAAATTATGATCAGGTTTTTAATGAGAATCGAGGTGTCTATGCCTTAGAGTTGAAAAATATTTTTTCCTTGTTTTGCCTCCCACTGATTTACTGTAGCTTATATACCTTTGTCGCCGGAAAAATTTGTTTTCCATAAATTCAAATAAAACACTGACCATATTAGATGCCTTGAAAATATTTACTGTATGTGAAATAATATTCAATAACTTTAATGTTTGAAAACAATTTCGGAGAAATGTCCGTCGCGGCTACTTCTAACAAAGCGTAATCCGTCAATCTAATTTCCGGCAATTTTTTCAAGCAATTGGGGTCTTATGTCCTCAATTTTCCGAGTTACATTAACTTCCAAGGTGTCAATAGTTGCTAGTTTATCAGCAAAGACCAAAGTTTTATCATAACCCCAAAGAAAATTTTCTAAAGGCTTAAAATCACATAAGTTTGGTGGCCAATCAACACGTCTGTTCCTCGCAATAATTTTCTCACCGAATTATTCCTTTAATAAATCGATTATTGCTTTGGCTGTATGACATGTGAAGTCGTCCTGTTGGAACCACATCTCCAATCCTCGTAGTTGAATATCAAAACCCAACTTCCTCAAATAAATTTGGATCTTTATCAACACTGCCAGCAAAAGCGGCGATATTTTCTTCGGAACTCACTGTTTTTTGCCTAGTTTTGCTTTAATATCGAGCAGCGTAACATGTATTCGGAATTTGTCGATAATTTAGCGAATGTATCACGCAGTTCAAATTCACGAAATATTTTATAAGTTTGGTGTACAGAACACTGATTTTAATAATAAATTTCGACAATTTGTAAGCTTTGCCCTGATGTTAAATGTTCCCTGATGATTTTCCAGATTATTGAACATTCGGACACACTAAAAAAATCACCTTTTATTAAACACTAGGTGCCAGATCAGGATAATTCCGGCATTATTTCTCGAAACTAGCCATGAAAATGTTTTGTGACCTCGAACTGAATTCTGATAAAGTTATTATCTGTAAACCTTCGATCATTGAGTACCATGAGTACCTGAAAACTCTGTACTTGTGCTCTCGCACCTAGTTCACAAGGCTTTGTTCGTATTTTAAAATTAAAATCTTAAACTCATTTTTAAACTACAACAAATGAAATCATTTAATTCACATTAAACATTTAAGCTTTTTTCTGATGAACTCTTCACAGATTCACACTTCATGACAGAAATAACTAGAGACAGGATTTGTTATATAAGATTAGTGAATATAATGTTTAATGCAATAACGTGCATTAAACTTTAACTATTATTTCTTTTTTTTATGTGGTATGGTAAAAAATTAAGAGTACGAAGTAAACTCAACGATAAAGCTAAAGTTTGTATGAATTGATTTTTTTATAAAGAGTACGGCTATGACTAAACACACTGATAAACAATGACCTTGTCTGAGCTTGGGCAGAAATCCGTTCTCTAGTAATATCATTTAAAAGCCATAATACCACTCTCCATAAATACTAATTTACACAATTTTTATCCCATTTGTCGGACAAATATGTGCGTGAACCGCTGTCGTATATCAGGATTACTTTTTATACCTAATTTATTATGGTATACCTGGTATTACTAACGATAATTTAGTAACAGACAGTTAAAGGCATTGTGAAAAATAATTCACATGTTTCTTATGAGCAAATAAATTATATTATTTCCCTGTATATGGACTCGTTGTTTTTGCTTTTATTAATCTTCCTCCCTTAAGAAGGGTTAAAAATACTCCTTCTTGACCCTTGTAAACTTAACCATCTAATTCCATCATGTCATTTCTACTTATAGTAATTCTTTGGGGCTTGAAATATCTCGAACATTAACCATGCTGAATGTAATGACCTACTTTAAATCTGCACTTAGTTTTTTCAACTATGTCACCGGCGCTTTCGTAATGAAAGCTGCACTGTCATGACGTCATTCGGCGTCGTATTCATTCCGACGACATCGTCATGGCAACGAGGCTGAGCGAATGCAATTCTGGCCCTCGTGTCAATGTCTAAATAGTCCGGAGGCCGGTTCTGTCATTTTGATTGACGTCTACCGCGAAAAATATGCCTATTCAATGAAAATTGATTGATCTGCGAACGAACAATTAAAAAATGCAATTTTGCACGTTATATTTATTACCAATTGTCAGTCTTTAATAAAGCATATTGGTAAATCTAAGGTAATTTTTTTACATTAAAGCTTGCACTAAGAGAAATGGATTGCAACCTTTATTACAGCCCTTTAAGTTACTGCAAAGGGGAATGACCGAAAAGCAATGGAAATCTCTTTAAGCAAGAGACATTTTGGAACGGTTCCAATGCCTATAAATTAGAAGTTATCTAGCAATGGTATCACCAAAATAATTCTTTAAAGTAAATAGAACAGAATTCTTAACGGTTTGGAAAGTGGAAAAAGAGGAAAGATTTTGAAATGATCAGGGGTGTGTCATAATTGTTATTTTAAAAAATTAAATATTGTTTGGTATTTGAGTTTTTATCACGTTATTGTATCTGCTGCCTAGCATTAAAAATGGTAAAAGCACAAAATAACATCTAGAACTTTCTGAAAGGGGAGCGAGAACAAAATTTCGTCTTAATTGTATTTCTTATTTTAGTAAGACATAAAACGCTTGGAACATATTTCTGTTGATGTTTTCTTTTTTAGAACGAGAATAATGGATTAAATTATCAACTCTGTTAGTGCTTGTAATTTTATCAAATACACTAGCCATACGTGTATATGAGTTATAAAATAAAATTCTCGAACTAATTTTTGAAGATGACTTTTAATACTTAATTACTATTTACTTAATATTAATTAATATTTGAATAAAAATCTTAGTGAGATCTTTTGTAACTTTAACAGCAAAGTAAACAAAAGTTTATGTTGAAGCAAGTTTATGTTCAATTTTAACTTGTTCGATTTAAAGGAACAGAAGCAGAAAATAAAATTTGAGAGGTGGGGTTGGAATGGATAGCCTTAATTTTTAAGCAGTTATATTATCATCTTGTTTCTTCCAGATCAGATATATGGAGGTGTATTAAAATGTTGAAGTCTATTAGCATTCACAAATCCATTCCTTATCATCTACTCATTGGTGCAATATTCATTTGTAGTGTAAGATAATTATGTTCTTGTGTTACGTGGATTAACGGAAAATCAGACTCAATATTGTATTAATAGGAATGAATCTCAAACATATTGGTTAAATCTTTATCAAGTGATGATATTCTTGGCTAAACAGTACATGTTCTCTATTAAAAGGTTGCTAATAAAGGGGGCTTCTACCGTTATGAGGACATGGGTAAGATGATTTGAGTGATATAACAATCTGAAACTAGTACACTTGGATGTTTTTCAAATAAGTGATTATTGTTTTAAAATATTTTAACGATTTTTAGTTTAACAATTTTATTAAAATAGAAACTCGTACATCGTCAAATATTGCAATAAAAAATCTTGCCTTAGTTGTCCAGTTTCGAATTCAATTTATTACGGTATAGTGAAGTTTTAATAAACTTGTAAGCTTTACATTTTTGCATTTTTAATGGGACATCAGAGGGGTCAAACAAGTGTAACAAAGAGAGAGAGAGAATTGGCGATTCACCATTACAATATTGTAAAATCTTTTCGGGAAATAGGAAAAATTTTTAATAGGCACTACCCCACATTGCAAACCATGATAACACTGATTAGTGGATAAAAAATATAAAGTGAGGAATTCTTCAAGAAAAATTTATAATTATATGTACGATGATCGTTGGATTCTAGGCAAAGTTGCTAATAATCACAAATTGTCAGCTCTTAAATTTGCAATAGAGGTCGAAATTCATTTAAAGAAAAAAGTTAATCTCCAAACAATTAGAAATTTATTACATAGATACAACCTGCATGGCAGAGGAGCACGAAAGGAACCCTATGTATGTAAAGTAATCAAAATCAAAACTCTGGCATTTGCTGAAGAGCACAGAGAAACGGATTTTTCATTTTGGAAAAACGTGATATTTGCGGACGAGAGTAAATTTAACATTTTTGGTTCTGACGAAGTATATAGGGTGTGGAGAAAATTTAATGAAGCACCAAAATCTAAGAATTTTCAAACGATTGTAAAACATGGTAAGGCTCCGTAATGTATGTATGGGTGCATATTATAGGGGTGTATGTCCGCCAAAAGCTCTGGTAACTTACATTTTATTGAAGAGGTTATAAACCAAAACATTTATCTTGATATTTCAAGACAAAATCTGAAACAAAATGCTAGAAAATAGGGAATAGAAAAACGATTTATCGTTTACCAAGACAACGACGCCAAGTAGAAAGCGGTAGAAATTAATACCTGGATGTTATATAACTGCCCAAAAGTTATGGAAACTCTTTCACAAAGTCCCGATCTAAATGTGATTGAATTTGGTAATTATTGCATTTAATGCAATTTAAAGCTTGCAGTTAAAAGTCATCAAATTTCTGATATTGAGCAATTAAAACTGGCTCTTCAAGAAACCTCGCCCTTTAAAATATGTAATTAGTAATAAAGGATTGCCAACCAAATATTAATTTCCACATTTTGAATAGTTTATAGTTTTTTAAATGTATGTATCATATATTATATATAAATTCCAAGCATAGTCAGGAAATTCAAAATCTTTTATCATGTTTTCACGAACATTATGAGACCAAAAGTGTGTATAACTTTTTTAATACAACAATATGTATCGATTTATTTTAAATAATTCATATGGTTGTTCTAAAGATATAGATCTCATCTTTTATTTCAACCACGTTAGACTAATGGTGTATCTTTAATGGCCCATATAAGGGGTTTTATTGCCCTTTTGAGGAAGTATTATTAGACATAAAATATGAATATATACAGAGGCTGATATAAATATCAAACTTATTCTTATCTAAAAAATTTTAACAAGAAAATACCAATACTAGAGTAATGATTCATATTAATTTTAAAATTAGGTGTTGAAGCTAACACGCGCTGTTATCGATCCTACATTGGCATTATTGATACCAAACAACATCGTTGGAAGTGTTGATAAGCGCCTGCCGAGACCCCTCCCCCTCCTCTCATCCAACTAGCTGAGTACTACCCATTCTTAAAATGTCCTTTCCCTTAGATCATCATATATAGGATTGAAAATTTGGATCTCTTTTTCACTTTTAGATAAGATTTATTTTATATGGAAATAAGTATGGCGAAAAATAATTAAATTTGGTGCATTCCTCTTCTTCTTTGTATTCTTCCTTACAGCCGAGTAGTGACCTATGGAAATTCATTCCGTTCGCGTACCTTTCGGACTACTTTTCGCCATCGTTCTCTATTTTTGGCTTTCTTGGTTGTATTTTGGAGAGACGTACCAGTTAGGCCTTTGATTTGGTCTGTCCATCTTTTTGGAGGTCTGCCACGTAATCTAAAACCCTCCATCCACCCTGAATCATCCCTACTTTCAATGCGGCCGAAAAACCTTACTATTCGTTCATGAATAATTTTGGGTAGCTTAACTTCTTGAATAATAGGTGCCATTTCTTCCTCTGGTAGCCCACGGAATGCTAAGAACCCGTCTTCAGCACCAAAGAATCAATGTGGTTGAGGTATTGTATTTTAATACCAGGTCCGGGTTTCAGCGATCTTGTGATCTGCGTTATGTATCTATCTTTCTATATTTTCAGCAAATTTTGCAATGTATTTCCATTTCGCATCTTCATATGATCTCCTGAATATTTCTGCCTTCGTTCCACCGTTACAGCCTTAAATTGCCCCATTTGAATAATCTTGGGCATGTTTTTTTTTGACCGTCGTTAATCATTATTTTTGATTTTTTGTCGTTTGTTTAGAGTCCGAAAAGATGACTTTGATCCTTTATTTTTTTGATAAATAAAATTACTTCTTCGGCTGACATCGCAAGAAATGTAGCTTCATTGGCATAATTTCAGTTAGTTATTTTAATGCCCCCAATACTGACACCACCCATCCAATTCTCGAGAGCTCTACGCATGATACGCAGTATATCAGAAAAATAGCGGCACCTTATAATCTAAAAAAATATATATTTATTATTTTTTAACAATTTTTTATTAATCCAAAATACATCTATTCCCCAACAATATATCGCTAAGCACGTTCAACCAATGCAACTATCATAGATTTTTTATGCCACTTTTCGGAATCGCCTCAATAACCCTCGTCGAAGCTTCTCGGACTTGTGCAACTGTCATAAAACGTACCTTTCATAGCCAGTTTGAGTTTCAGGAACAGGAAATAGTCACACGGAGATAAATCATACTAATATGGAGGATGTTGAAGCACACAGACCTGTTTTTACGCCAAAAGTGTCACAAATAGTGCCGGTTCTGTGAGAAATAAATCGAGCAATTTCGTGAATCATGTCTTTGGTCGTATTTGATTTCTCCATTATCCATCTCACAATCGAATTCGCATTGTAGGCCGTGATTTTACGCATTTTTTCTATCAACTTATCGCGATTTTTGTTTTTTAGCCGGTATGGCTATTGGTCATCTTCTAAAGTATCACGACCATCCTTGAATCCCTTATACCACTCAAACACACGTGTATAGAATATGGAATCACCATACACTTTTTTAATCAATTCAAATGTTTCTCTAAAAGCTTTACCGAGCTTAAAACAAAATTTAATATTATCTCAGTGTTCCATCGTGTTTATGGGACGAGGTCACTTTCAGTCAGTCACTTTAAGTGGCATAACTTGACAATTGTCGTTTATCGATTCTAATGATGACGGTCTCGTTTTATTCAGAGGATATATACAGCTTTCAGACTTTATATTGCTTCAATAGACGGCGCAAGTAGTTTTGTTTAAATTTAAAAAGTGTCATTAATTTTCCGACATACTGTGTATATTCATCAAAGTTGTTGAATAGAATTGATAATAGGACGTATTCTTGTCTGGTTCTTTTATTGACAAAAAACTCTTAGGATGTTCAATCTTCTATATACACCACTGTTTTTTTTTCGTATAGATGATAAATTAGGCTAGTCATCTGATCTGATATTCCCATTTCCTGTAGAATTTGCGACATTTTCTCCCATTTTAGGCTGTCAAACGCCTTCAATCAAGGAAACAGATATATACAGGATGGTTGTTCTCTGGTTTTTTCGATTATTCGTCGAATGTTGACTATCTGTTCGTTTGTACCTCTCCCTGGAACGAATCCAGCTGGCTCTGGCAGAATCCGCTATGATAAGCAGAAGTTTAAACCTTTGTTGGTAATGTGAAGGAGAATTTTCCTTACATGTGGAATGAAAGCGATATTAATACCGATAAGGTGGTAATTTTAGCATTTATCTCTAGACCCTTTTATATATAGAGATAACAATTGTGAGATCGACCAATCTTCTGACCACAATCGGGTGACTCCATTTAAACATGGGGCCTTATCGGTTTTTAACCGGTGTCTAGCATTTTTTATTTCTGATTTTAAAATATTAGGTTCATGTGTTTCCAAATTAGCTATACTGGGATTACACCCATTTTGGAAATTAACATATTTTTATAACAATTTATGCCTAAAGCAAATTTTTTATTAATATAGTAATATATAATTGATTTCTAGTATTGTCTGATGTTTTTATATTAAAAGCTACTGTATTATTAAAATAAAATTTTAAAGTTTATTAAACAGTTTTTATATATACTGTTTTTGTTTCAGGTATGCTAAGATTTCGTTGAAAACGATCTACAACATACTATTTTGGATTTTGTAGGTAATCTTAGATTATAAGTGTTAAAGCTAAATATCAATAAAAAGATTATGGATATAATAAAGTATACATATTTTCTAAAATGAAACGGTCCTCGGCCTGAATAACTTTTCGAACGACCGTCGCTGATTAAATTTAGTAATATGTATTTCAAAAAGCTTTTCAGCACCTATTTTGATACATGGTTCAATATTGTTATAGCCGCATCCTTAGTGCTGGAAAGGATCTTATAAGGATTTTATGCTTTAGAAATTGAAAATAATGACTGGGGGAAACATGGGGCGAATAAGCACGACGTTATTTGATTCCAATACATTTTCCAGCCAACTGGCTAGTGTACTCTCTTATGCAGGGAAATTATCGAAGAGAAATACACAAATAATATATTTTTTGATACATCTTTTTTTTGTTTTATTGTCTGTAATCGATACATAACCAATAAATTTCTCGCCTTATGAAAAAAATAAATAAAATTCTCGCTATATGAAGAGATTTTAAAATTATCGCTGCATTGATTTTTTTTAAATAACGGTCAACTATTTTTTTATGTCCGTTATGTTCACGATTTTTTCTTCTGATTAAATCATTAATTTACAACCTCTTAATGAATGTTTACATGAAGTCTATTTGTCCAATTTTACATACATATTAGCATAATGATTATATTCTTAATCAAACTTATCACTGAACTGAGTAAAAATTATATTTATTATCAAAAAAAAAAAAAAAAATCATTTACATTACAACGTGTAATAATTAACAACTTGATTATTTTTTTAATATGCGAGGAAAATTAATAGAATTAAAAACAAGTTGTGGGAAAGACGTTATGGTGATATTTTATTAACGTTATAAACTTGGCTATTAAGTAACATAATGTCAAACAATATATGGTAAAAATAAGTGGAAAATATGAAACGCAATGACATTGATATTTTAGCTATAATCTATCTATTCCTTGTTTTTTAAGGCTTAAGTTTCACTGATCTTTTCGGAAAGCGGAATCTACTTAAAACGGAGTTTAAAATGTTGTTAAAAGCACATTAAGTAAGGAGTTTTTCAACAAAAGCTGCACGATTTGTCTTTTATGCACAATTCTTTATTAATTTATAAGGTAGAGACATGGGACTTATGGAAGGAATATCATATCGTCCAAATGGCTTTTTCTCAAAATTTGCCACTACTTTTACAAAATGTGTTTACTCTATTTGGGTGCCTTTGATGTTTGCTTTAAGCTTATCATACATCGTATTATTAGCATACCATTTTCTATAACTAACTTCCAGGTAAAATTCTCTAAAGTAGAAGATTTTTTTAAATGTCCACTTTTTTGCATTAATGTTTGATGTATTTAATAGTACTGCAGCTTCATCAATAATGATGAAGCTACATTTGACGCTATTTCAAGATATTGAAATAATTTGTGATAAAGCTACAGTACTAATGAAATGCATCAAATTAAGTGGAAATTTTGACAAAAAAATTGTATATTAAACATTTGTGTTGAACACAATCCAAAAGAAAGGCTTCATCAGAAATAATGAAGCTACATTTGAGCCATTTGAAGACATGAAGTCATTTGTGACGAAGCTATAGTGCTAGGGAAATGCTTCAATTTAATATAATAAAGTGAAAATTTTAACAAAAAATTATTTCATTAAACATTTGTTATGAACACAATCCGAAAGAAAAAGTCCAAAATTACGTCTACAATCATCGAAATTTCGCGACCGATAAATTTACTGGCAATAGCCCGATTGTTTGACAACTTATATTCTAAGTAATGCCTTTTTAATGTCTAAAATTTACACCGAACTCTGACTTAGTATGGTATATATTTTTCATATAAGCAGTTTAGTAATTGGATCCACAATAATTGAATAGTTAGAATATATTGTAGGAAAATATCGTTACGTTAAATATCTTTTACGTTATCGTAAAAGTACGTTGTACATATGGTTCTAATTTGTTTAAAGTTGCTGGTGATCGGAACTTAAAAGTTCAACCAATAATATCCGATACGTGCTCTCTGGTCATAAATATGGTGATCTCGCCTGTCAGCCGAGTGTTGTTAACGTTAAAGAATTATTTCGACAAGCTTGCATTTACGGCTTTATGATGGGCTACAGAATTTCGGTTACATACTGTTTCCCAAGTATTATAGCTAGCCATGCTATAAAGCCTAGATTGATACCCGTATTGTGTCTAGATGTTTGTTCCTAATGCGAAAATTAAATTTCGTTTTTCACCCTGAAAATATCTAACCTTTCTACATTAATTATGATCGCCATCAACAAAGACTAGACATAATTCAAATTAATAACGGTCCATTATAAACTCCAGTCAATTCTAACTTGGTACCGTTGTAAGGGAAGCGTTGTGGTGGGCTGTAAGAGGAAACACTCAATTAGAATCATAACAATGTATCCTTATTGCAAGTAAATGTCGATAACAGTTATCCTTGAAACAGTACTCCCTGCAGCTGTAGTAAAAGCATCAGGTAATTTCTAGATCTTATCATCTCAATTTCATACAACAAGAAGTCCAACTTGACGTTCGTCACGTTCTTGTATACTTCCAGCAGGACCAGATTTTCGTACTCGTGCACAACTCTGATCTCTAAACCATTCATCCTATGGTCTCGTTATTTCACGAAATTTTAAACCTACTTCATTCATACCAATAGTTCGTCTGTTTTCAGATTCGGGTAATTGCTTTATATGATGTAGCACACGAATTCGTATCATTCTAGTACTCTTAACAGAACCACAAGAATACTTCTTAGCTTAGTAGAATACGAAAAATTCTTCATAATGCGACAAAGACAAAATTTTTCAAACATTTCATTTAGTTTACTTTGCCACATTTTTTGCAACCGAAGTATGGAAGGAAGAAGCAAAAAGTGTGCCAATTTATATGCATAACCTTCTTGACAGACCTTTCACTGTATTATGGCAGGTTATCTTCTCCTTTTAAACATATATAATTTTTTTATTTTAGAAATGTCTGCTCAACAATTACAATTGTTCTACAAGGCAGTCAATAATTAAGATTTTTAACATTACTTCACATATGGCTTAGTTTTCCTTAACTTGAAATGTCTATACAAAAAACATTTTTAGGCAGTTTCCTGTTCAATCTTGTGTGAATGCTTTTGCGTCCTAGTTGATAATGTTCCGTGTTTGGATATTCCTCTAGCTTCTGATGAAATGTGATCGATAGTTTTTTAATATATTCTAAGATTGTTAGTAGACCGAGATCTTGGTGTAATTGTCCGTTGGTGACGTACCAGTCGGCATTCAAAGCTGTTCGTAATATATTAGTTTAAAGCACCTGCATTTTGTTAACATTGGCAGATGATGCGTTGCTTCAGATAACGAACGCATGCAGGAGTAAAGACCGAATCAGTGATTTATGTAGTAATAAGGCCCATTCTGTTTTTAATGTGAATCTCCTGTATGTAGAGCTGAGACCTGGGGTCTGACATACCCTTCATTTAGTTTCCTAATTATGTGAATTCTCCATGTTAATCCGATGTCCAATATCCAATTGGGTAGTGATTTATGGGGATTTCTGCTGTTATACATTGATCATATTGATGCTATATGGTAGTAAGCTGTAATTGTTTATTTTATATGTATTGATTATTAATAACAAAAAGATATTTTGAATAGATGAGCCTTACTCCTCATAACGATCTGTTTTTAATGGTTTTGCTGAGTATTTGACTACAATATCGCATTCTAAACTAATTGTTGCATGTGAATTTGTGATCACTAAACTGACCTTTACATTGTTCTTATGTAGCGTTTATATGTGCCTGACGTAAAGTGTTGTTCGGTTTAAATGATATTCTCAAGAATAAAGGTTTAAGGATTTCCATTAAAGTTTCGCGGATATTCTTAATGTTTATTCTGATACAAGCATTTCAAGCACAATCTTATTTTGCCATCTTTAAGATTACGAGTATACGCGTTATTTTTATTGAATCCGTGAACTAATTCACATATTGTAGTTGAACATCAGTAAACTATCGAGTTTTCGGGAAAGTTCATGAAGTTTCTTTTTAAGAGAAAAAAAAACCATATACTTTATGTTAATATTTGTGTAGGATATTATATAATTACCATAATTAATTATTTATTTATTTCTTTCTTTACGTGTTTCATATCGTATCGACAGATGTGCCCATGTTTTTTTTTCAGGTGGTTAAAAACGGCCGATTTGCCAATATTTATCTTATTTGTTTTCTCACGGACCATGGTGCGTGAATTTTCGTCTATTATAGTATTTTTTTTCTCGACATCAGAGCTTGTAGGACCGCCAGAGCGATGACTCCTTTGATCGGTCTTCCAGGTCAATATCTCTGCCTCTGAACCAACCAAATCACTCTTACATGGTAGTCTTCACATCAGAAGCTTCTCCGTAAATGGCACAAATCTTACTTTTGTTTGTTGGTTTTGAAATATTAAAACCTAATGTGGCATAAATGCAAGTTGTCGACCTACATTTTTAATTTGAATCAACTTGACTAGCTGAAGAGAAATGAAAGCAAATCCGAACGTAATCAATATAAATATATCACCGGAATTAAGATACTAACCGCCAAAAGATTACCCGTGCGTCATCAATTTCATATGAATAAAATCAAGAATTAGTAGTCAAATTAGTGCTAACATTCATAATGCACGTAGTTGGTGCCTCGAAAGACGGACATTTATGTTTATAATTTAAATCCACGATATATTTATTTGTATATATTATATTTATAACATGAAACTATAAAATTTCCTGTTATAAATCGATATTTTAACGTAAAACATCTGGTGTGTGCAATGAAATTGTAAGGGTTTATGTTATAGATCGAATGAAGAATTTTGTATTTTTTACCATGTTAAAATTTTACAGAAAAATTGAAGTTATCACAAAATTTTAGGGAAGTAGGCAATGAATGAAATTATTTGGTTATTGGGTTATACCAAGGTGTGGGAATATAGTGGTCTTTAAATAGTTACATTACACATTTATTACAAACATATCAAATAATTATATAAACATATTGTATAAGTTATTTCAAACATCCATTATTCTTCCTTCGGGTAAGTCTGTTGTTTTGGTTTTTGCACGAGGTCTGCTTGTTTGAGAAGAAATAAATTGATTTTGTTCTTTTCTTTTCTTAATAGAATACACAATTTTTCTTGACATTTTTAAGGCTGCTGTGGCTCTCTAAAAAAACTGTTAGGATATGATAATTCAAAATTAGTAAAATGTAATCAAATTAACTCCTCTTTACTTCTTGAATGGATAAAAGAGGCTCTAAAGGTCCCCCATTTATTTTTTCCCATTTCGAAATACTCATTGAACAGAAATTGTTGGGCTTGCGATTTTAGTGTTTTTCTCTCGACATTATCTGAAATCACACAATATGTTAAACCAAATATAGATATCTTAAAAGTTTGCACTTCTATATATATATATATATATATATATATATATATATATATATATATATATATATATATATATATATATGTTATTATTTTGGAACAGTTGTTTAACTTTCTGCATGTTTTTAGAATTGGCCAATAAAAATTATGTTTTTATTTTATTTTAATATTTGTAATAAAATAATAAATGTCTTTGGTTAGGTAATTCCATAATGGTATTAAAACAATTGGTAACAAAATACAGAAGATTAAAAGAAACCCCTCTAATTAATTTAAAGAAAAATAAATGTACTGCCATGCCTCCGGTAGATTTAAATTCAATATGGTTCCCGATTCTAAAGAATAAAATTTAAAATATTTAAGTATTTCTATACACAACAATCACACAGTAAACCTCACCTATATATATTTTTTGGTAGTATGTCACTGTCATTTAAAACTAATTGTCTAACAATATATATTTACTTCCAATTTTTTCAGAATTTATAGAAATTAATATAATTTATTTTTAGATTCGTTTTAGAAACGGGAGGAGAATACTTCCCGAAACATTAACGTTAAAAGTTTGTATATTTTTTAGAACAATGTTATATTTTTAAAATTTTGTTCGTTAGGCAAATTTATTACAAAAAAAAGAATCACTGAGAAATTTGTCTCCGTTTGGTTGTTTGTTTTTACCCAGTAATTCTATTTTTACATAAGAACAGATATTTTTAATATTTTTTGAGTTCATAGATCATGGCGAAAAAACCCAAATGAAGAAAAAATATATAATACTTGTGAATGATTATGGCGTGCCATAATCTTTCGCAAGTGATGACGTACGGGTAATCTTTCAGCGGTTCAACTGTATGTAAATAAACGTTACTAATCCCCTACAGATTTTTGTTTACATGCTTTAATAGAGCAACTAACGGAAAATCCCTACCAACTTTCCGGACAACTTGATATATGTATTAATTGTTTTGCATATAAACACACATTATTGAATGGTGTGGTATTCTTACTAAACGGCCAACAAAATGCATTACAAATATCAGAAACAAGTGCAAAATTATTTATTTATCGTCATCTCCATATAAATGTAATACGTAAAATAGTTAAAGTTACAATGAATCAATTGTTGACTGTAAAAACCCGCCTTAAGTGGAACATTTAATTGAATCCGTGTTTCATTCATGATATAAATCTCGAAACAAAATTCCAATTAGCGAAAATGTTAGATTCATGTGAGGGTTAAGCCAACAGCAATTGGCTATATCTTTCGCTCGACCGGCCCAAAACAATTACACAATACCAAATTATGCAGAAACTTCGGCAGCAGCGAAACGAAAGTGAGAGAACTTTACTCTCGGCTTAACACCAAATTAAATAAACGAAACGTATTGCCTGGAGCATCGCTAATTTTCTTAATTAAAATATAATATCCGAAATTGGCGCAATAGATACTATCAGGACTGAATCGTAACACGGACAACAGAGAACGAGTTAATTATTCCGGTAGAGAAGTGAGTTTGCTTCCTCGTTAGATATGTGTATTTCCGTTGTGTTATCATGGTTCTGAATTACAAATACACCGGTATAGAGGAAGCATTTTGTATATGATCAGGATATGATGCCAACAATAACTAATTGCATTCTTTAAGTTTTCTAATTATATTTATTACGAATTCATGGACAATATTCCATATTACATATATATTTATAATTCTAATTCATATTTTACTAACACATGTCAACAAATTTTTTGCAGTAACATTATTGAAACTGGGTGTATATGAGGTATTTTTAGTCCTAAATCTGAAAATGATAAGCTAATTACAGGAACACGTATAGTTTTTTTGTTATAGGGGGTCGGTAGGGGGGGGGAGGGGGGAAAGGTCTCGACATATTTCTACAATCTAATATTTATTTAATATAAACATGTAAACCATATTAAATATATGCAAAGACATTACTGAGGATTATGTGAATAAAAATATATTACATGAGATGTCATACAGCGACAAAAACTTTCACTTTTTCCTCTTGAGTTCTGTAACATCATCTTAAAAAAAAAACAACTGTAGTCGCCCAACATAGATGGGTTCCAGCGTCTCTGGTATCTTGCTTCCAGCGCCCTAATGCCCTTAGGAAATCAACATATATTGTGTCCTGATGTCGTGGTGAAACCTCTCTCTTTGTTTGTCTCTTACTACATCCACATGTTCCGGAAAAATCCAAATGAGAGTGTAAAAAAAATGGATTTTTAAGGGCATACACCATAGTATTTCACAGGCTTTCAATAGTTCATCTATGAGATTTTTGTAGTTTTCATCTTTCTTGTTGCCCAGAAATACTTTCACTACTCTCCCAAACAGCCAATTCCTTTTCTTTGAATTTTTCTTAAAAACGGAAATCACCTAGAAGCTTCCTTATTTGAGATCCAATAAATATGCCTTCTTTTGGTTGTGCACCACTTAATTGAAGAAATATTTCTTTTAGGTACTTGAAAACCTTCTTAGATAATGGTTTTCACAAAGTTTTTCATTAGTTCTATCTTAACGTGGAAAGGTGGAAGAAGCACCTCTTTAGGGTTAACAAGGGAACATATTGAAGTTCCAATCAGGAAGTTGTAGATTAGATCCTGATGAATAATCAGAATCACTAGAAAACATGTTGTCTAGGTTTTAAGGCGCAATTGGTACCGGTAGTTCCTGGCTATGTGGAAGTCGCCTAAGTGCAGAAGGTAAATATGGATACTAAATTTTGTCCTTTTGCTTTTTTGAAATCCCTTTTGTTTTAGTGATATAATAGTAGCAATCACTTACATGATTCGTAGGTTATCACCACACCATAAGAACAGCAAACGGTATATAATTTTTTGCACTGCACTGCACTTTAATGCACTGCACTAAATTTACATGACAACTCACACAGAAGCCCAAATTTTATCTTAATATCCAATTCGGCACTTAAAATATAAAATACTTTTTTGACTTCCTCGGATATAGATCTATCTTGTGACTTTAAAATAAATCGACCGCATATATAACAAAACTTATCTGCTGGATTTTTATAAAATCGACGACTAGGTCTTGCCATTTTATATAAAAACGACTTAAACACACGACTGTGCTGTAAACGAGACAGAAACAAACTTAACTGTAGAAAACAATAAAACTGCTTTTAAGGGTTCATAGAATACTGTGAAAATACCCCCTCTTTGGTCTTGTAGTAATTCCTACATTGCCCAATCCAAAGTCAGGCACAAATAATTTTAATGATTCCATGATATAAAGGAGAAACTGGTACTTAAAAATGAAACGTGCGCATCCATTTCTGTGAACAGGTGTTTTAGCAACTACCTAAATGAAACGCAAAGTGGGCATTCACATTAATCTTATAAAAATCATGTTGACCTGAGTAATTAGACTGTGGGGCTAAATAACTGAAATAGTACAACACAGAAGATTCTTGATTTTTACATTATATTTTTAATTAATCGTACTTTCCAAAATAAAACAGCACAAAATTATTTGATATATTACGTGTACCCATAAGTAATATGGTTCTTTTCAAATTTTTAATACATCCCCATCTACTGAAAATAATTTAAATTGTTATGACATAACATATATTCTAGTTAAATATACTGATATTCAGTGTGATTATAATTAAATTTTGAAAAAATAGGTGAATCCTATAAGACTGAAAGAGCATTGTGGTAAAAAAAATCTAAGAGTGGTAATTTTATTTTTTTCGACGTAAAAACATCTAGATAACCTCTTGAGTTTCAAAACAATTTGTTATTGGCTATAATTGAAGCTGATAAGAAACAAACTATCCAGGAATTAGTCACAAAGCTTAAAACTCCATGGTCTAAAACTCGGTATTTTTTTTCATCAAAAAGCAGTGCTTAATCAACACACCAAATTCTTTTGTCTTTTCACAAAAACAAAAGTAGCATCACTTAAAGCATAACAACTCAGAAACTAGTACACAAATTGTAATGAAATTTTGACATAATACTTTTGAAGATTGGCACAGTCGACCATTGGTACATATTTTTCGTAAGTGACACCATCTATATGTCAGACCTGGGACTGTACCAGTGCTATATGCAACCGATCACTTAAATCCGCGTTTATTCTTTTAACATTCAAGATCATAGGCATATGTGTTTCTGTGGCTAAAGAGACCTATTTTAGACGAGATGATGTGACGACATTCCGGATATTCGAACTGACCTTAAGGCTTGATTTATCTGTTTCTAGGCCTCGGTCCTTGATACTGATGAAGTGGTCATCATTGCGTTCTATTAGAGGCAGTCACCTTCCATTGACGACTAGCATTAACGCTCTTTAATGGTTCATAGAGAGCATCCTTGTGACAAATTTTCTGACATACTTGCCTACGTTCGCTTCAGGTCAGCTCGCCATATAAAAATACACTTTTCTAGATGATGGTTTTCAGAACCTTCACCCTGGCTAAATACTCTACTGAAAACTTATTTTATTATTTCTGATACCATATGATCTCGATTATTTGTCTCAGATGGCATTGCTATGTACTTTGGTGAACCCTCAAGTGTTTCCTGTAGGGCACCCACAATTCACAACCGCAAGAAAGTAAAAGCACGATTACAGCGCGGTGCACGTTTATTGAAATAAGGATTAGGATTAGCTAAGGATTTAGCTACGGACCAAGTTGGAATAAGTTAGGGACCAACGTGGAATATTTCTCAGCTTCGAACTGTCGTGACTGAGGAGAAAGTTTTGTCCGATTTTACACTCTTGTCCGTTGATATGTAGTACGCAAGCCTTATCTCTCTTCGGTGGGTCACCCATCGAAGTACCAACAGCAACAAGTGACGCTGCATTTCGACCTCCGAGTCACTCGATTATTGGAGATACCAGTCTCCCGGTTAAAACAAAATATTGTACAGTTTTAACAAACGATATTACTTATAAGTATGTAGTACTAATAATGACTACAATAATAATTACTCCTTTGCTTCCATCTAATAAACAGTTATGGCATAGACAAAGATCCGGTCTTGCCCTATGTCCCTCTGGAAATCGAGACAGTCGTGGATAATTCACGATGTAGCATTTATTGGAAATATTCATTTTCTACGACTAGGAAGCTTAACGCAACCAAACCAGACATAGTGTTGATCGATAACATTGACAAAAAAATATATGTCATCGAATTCTCTTGCGCGGCAGAAGTTACATCACTACGAAAGAGGCGGAGAAGCGGGATGAGTAGAGACCTTTTTTTTGAGCTTTTTAATATGTATCTAGGGTTTTCTATAATATTGCTGATACTTATTATCAGTTCTTTGGGAGGCATGAAATCTTCGTTCATCAAGGAGTTAAAAGTTGTACCAGTCTGCAGGCCGGTATTTTCAATCTTGGCCTGGAAAATGCAAAGAGCAGCGTTTTCGGGTTCGCTCCGTATAGTAAGGGCCCATGAAGCAGCGTTTTGATGAAAGCAGGTTCGCATATCACCATTCTTTGGGACTAAACCGAAGGAGAAGCTAGCTAGCTTTGAACACACAAGAAGGCGAAAAAAAAATGTATTGCTAGAAAGAAAACGCTGATGTGAACAATTGCTTTCTTTCGCCTCGTCTATATTTATAATAATGACGAAGTAATATCTGTTTCAGAACAACTAACGACTGTGTTCAATTACTCACTTCCATGTTTTCCTCTCAAATCATTGGTTTTCTGCTAGGTCTCTCGTACTCATAATTTCTATTTTTCCATTCGATCCTTAGTCATTTTGGGTATCCTAATTTTATCCACCTTTTGAATATGGCCATACCATTTTAATTCCGGCCCGTTGTTTGATATGGTAATTTTGAATTTTATCTTTTCCAGATATTCCTAATGTTTACTTAAACAGGTTCATTTCGGTCGCTTTAAGTTTTCTCTTTCAGCGTTTTCAGATCTAGTCCTTGTTCTTTTAAGATTAGGAGTGAAGATTCGCGGTCAATAGAATCATATGCTTTTTTGAAATCCACAAATGTACAGACGAGATCTTTATTGTACAGTTTTTGATGTCTTAGGATCAACTTTAGATTCAGGATGAGTTCAGGGCAGGATCTGCCCGGTCGAAAACCTGCTTGACATTCACCAATTTTAGGTTGTAACTGTCCCTGTACTCTGTCTAGTAGACATTGAGATAGAATCTTGTAACAAACTGGGAAAAGAGATATCCCTCTACAGTTATTTACATTCGTTTTATCTCTTTTCTTGTGTAGTGGATGGATTCGGTTAATTTTGGTTATTTCCTTGATTGTATCTGGACCAGCGGATTTCAAAAGTTCAGCAGTGATTCCATCTTCACCAGAAGCTTTGTTATTTTTAAGTCGCTTGATTTGCCTAATTATTTCATCTTTATTCGGTTGTAATGAATCTGGGTGTGTTTGTTAATGGTTTAGTGTCGGTAATTTGTTTACGGGCTCAGGACAGTTTAGTATTTGTTCAAAATATTTCGCAAGTTCTTTGCAATTGGCTTGGTTATTTAGAGCTAATTGTCCGTTTTCCTTTTGGAAGCAAATACTTTAGGGTTGATAGTCTGTTAATTTAGTTTTAAATGTTTTATAACAGTTTCGGGTGTTATTTTTTTGGAAATCTTTTTCTATTTCATTAAGTTGATTGTTTTCATATTTTCTTTTAGTTTGTCTAATTAGCTTTGATGTTTCTTTTCTTACTTTCAAAAATATGTTATAGTTTATTGCTGTTTTTTGTCTGTTCCAATCTTTGAATGCTTTACTTTGGCTTAATACAACTTGCTCGCAAATTTCAGCCCACCACGGATGTTTTCTACTTTTTTTGTAAAAGGACCGACTTTACAGCTGTTTTCATAAATTTTTGTTTCAATTCTTGCCAGTTCTGTGCTGGTTGTTTATCAAGCTCTTCTGTAAGGGCTAGTTTTATTTTCATTGGGTCGAACTTTGGCATTAGCAGTCTCTTTTGAATAAGTTTTTAGCTATTAGTTTTTAGCCATTTATGAGCGGGAAAACTGCTGACTGTTTTCCTGTACTTTTTTCTTTCCCTAGTTGGGCGTTGAAATCACCCTACATGATTTTTACCCGGTTAGAGGGAATTTTAGAGATAGTCTTTTCCAGAATTTCCCAGGATTTATTTACTTTTTCAGGATTAGATTTATTTTCTTCGTTAACTGGGAGGTGTGCATTAATTAATGTATAGTTTTTGTTAGCACACTTGAGGGATAGTGTCATAAGTCGATTATTTACTGGCTGGACATTAGTTATAGAGTCACGAATGTTTCATGAGATAGCGAAAGCAACACCGAGATGTGGTGTATTTTTGAATATTATTTTGTCCGTTTTACTTTTAAAAATCTGTAGTTACCGAATTCCAAGGTGGTATCATCTGTCAATCTGGTTTCTTGCAAAGCTAAAATTTGGATTTTTTGCTAATTCAATGTTCGCCCCAATTCGTGTAGTTTTCCTGGACGCAGCAGACAATTGATATTATATACCGTTCCAAAGAAAGTTTTCGTTTTCGGTTTCAGACGTTGGCCAGAGGTCTCCGACTCCCCCTGAAAGATTTTGCGTTTAAGCCCGGACGCCCCAGAATCCGAAAGTCTGGTTGTACCAGCAAAGCTGGCAGAGTATTGTCTACCTCCTGGGGTAATTTTGTAATTACTAGAACGCTTCATCTTGTACTTTGAATTAAAGGTTTGAACCATGACGGTTCAGAGGTCAGTCTTAACCTCTGGGGGTTAAGTTCCCTAGAGGGGTTAGTTCCAGAATTTAAATTGGGAAAATTATTTTGGTTGGGTAAATATTGTTATTTATGATAATTAATAATATTAATCATGAAATGTCTGGCTTCTGTTGCTTCGTAAAGGAACAGGCTTACGGGGTACGTAAATAAATTAATGAGACTGGCGTAGCGTTCAATACGCCACCAGTATCGAATCAACAGCAACACTCTCAGCTTCCTTGGAGGGGAGGTAGGACAACATCTGACATGTCTTCACTACGGGTTTAACCTTCCTAGAGTCCCTTCGTGGTTCATAGCATTTTTTTCTTGAACTGGATTTTCCTAGTGCTTATTAAAAATTAGTCAAAATAATTTCGATTAACGATGAGTTATCAAGTACGATGAACACTTTTTCAAAACTGCTACAGACCTATGGATCAAGTGTTTTATTAGGGGTCCAGGTTTTCAAGTGATTTAAGTCATTCTCAGAAGGTCGGATTTGATTGAAAATGAACCTCGCAGCGCAATGCCTGAAAGAAGGAAAGGAAAGACCGATGAAATTGTCCACAGCATCCGGGATCTGGCCTTTCGCAGGATCAAAAAGACAACAAAAAGGAAACATGTCTTGACTTTTTGGGCTAGATTAAAAGTCACCTTCGTTTTTCGAGCGCAACGTGGCTTGAAATTATAGCCACTCATCATTAAAATGCCCGAACAATAAAAATCCAGTTCGCGAAAAGAATTGCTGTGGACCACCAAGTGACTCTAAGGAGTTCAAACTATACTAAAGACACCAGTTCCATTGCTTTATTTACACACCTCGTAAGTTCGGTTGGTTTCCCTATCTTAGAGAATTTTAAAGCAGAAGTATTCAAGTAAACCAATTTCTGCAATTTTTTATGAGTCCCACGTCCAGTTCATCACACAAAATTATGAATAATTTTGAAAATCAAGCCCTCTTTCATAAAATATTTCATTATTTTTTTCACGAAACCTTGGAATGTCTATTTTTGAACATGCAAATTCAAAACTGACAAGGAAAGTCCTTATACAGCGTCTCCCTTATTTTATTTTCTTAACTGTGGCTCAGCTCTCGCTTAATAAATATAATATCGTGATATTTCTATGGCGATCACGTCCGCGAACACATTTCCTTCCTAAAACGATAGAATTAAGAAAGGCACAGAGCGCATAAAAGTTACACGAAAGAGAACGCCAGACAATCAACACATGCTGCAAGGGGGTTTTTATTATACAAAAGTTTACGGAACTAATCAAGAGGTTTACTGCCTTTGTTAGCGATCTAAAATAGGAAGAGGAGATGTAGAAAACTCGTCTTACAGCATCACTTTCGTTTTATCAAAGAAAAAAAATATTTATTTCTTTACCATGCCAAAATTAAAAGTTATTTGGACAATATACTGTTATATTCTAACAACAAATAAGGTCTAACAGTCTTTTGGAAATAGCTCTGCATCAGATTTTAAATGAAAACAGTTGCAACGCGACGTCATTCTACACGACGTGTCTTGTGATTGTCTGTAAAAGAAGGAGAACAATATCGACGATCAACAAGCATACACATCGCAAATAAATGTCAATTGACAGTCATCGTCGAAAGACCTACACAGACGAAACAGACCTAGCTCTAGGTTTACACACTTATCACATATTTTCATAACAATATTTAGTAGTTAATATGATTTTCATCACATCTTTTTTTCATCACATCTGTAAATCTGTGTCTTAATAGCCTGGCAAATCATTATTAAACGTTTATCATCAGAACAACGTTTGCAATTTGTCGAAATTTATTATCAGAATCAGTGTTCTGTGCGTCAAACTTATAAAGCACTTCGTGATGTATTCGCCGGATTATCGACAAATTCCGAACGCCTTTTACACTATTAACAGGGCCACCTTGGTCATGTGATTTAACGTCTTTAAATTATTTTCTTTGGGATTCTGTTCAATATTTGGTCTATGCCGATAAACCAGCAATTGATACCTCGGAAGCCCAACATAACTCCGACAATTGCAGACATAAGACCCCAATTTCTTGAAAATAAGGTCGGAAATTGGATGCATGAATTGAAATGAAATTCTATGCACTTTGTCAGAAGTAGCCGCGGCGGACATTTGTCCGAAATGTTTTCTAACATTTATGCCATTGAATGTTATTTCACATAAAATAAATATATTCAATGCATCTAATTTGATTGTTGTTTTGTTTTAGGTTTTGTGTTCCAGATGTGCTGAACTGTGAATATAAAAGTGAATATATTTTCAATATATATATTGCCATATATAAAACCAATTTCAACAAAGTCATCGACTGCCCTTTAATGGAGGTATAATAAGCATCGAACATGAAAGTGCCTCCATATATTTCCTTTGTTAATTTTTTCCATCCAAAATTGACTAAAAGTATGCAATTAACTCTCTCCTTACTAACTCCTAACTAAATCCTTAACTCCTATATGCAATTGTAAACATAATGCTTATATATATATATATATATATATATATATATATATATATATATATATATATATATATATATATATATTATTATTATTATATATAATATGTGTGTATAGTGTGCTTATATATATATATATATATATATATATATATATATATATATATATATATATATATATATATATATATGCCTAAGGCGGTCGACCGATAATATCAGCAGCTAACAAGTACCGGGTTCAACTCCCGTGCTCGATCGGAGAAATGGGGAAAGACTCTAAATGGCCTAAAATTTCCTATATACAGCTAAAAAATTATATATAGCAGACTGGATAAGACCAGTATACGTAGTTATATTCATACCTATACAATTTTAATTAATATTAAATTAGTATGTTCTCATACCATACCATAAATCATTCTTCTACTAACTATTACAGTATAGAGATGTCGTTGTAAAATTTCTTCCGCTGCGATGGTTAATTCCTACTATCTCGGTCTGTTTCTTGGCTATTTTACTATTCCAGCTACTACCACTCGAACTCATTTTTCTCTTCTCATCAACTTCAGATCTCCAAATAACTTTCGCTCAAGTTATTTTAACTGACACGTTTCTATTTCTGAAAGAACTGGTTTCCTCTTAGACTACTCCCGAATTATTACGGCTCTCAGGCTATAACAGCTCTCAGATACCCCATTTCACAGGGATGGATCTTGCCGTTGAGTCTATTGCTTATTATCCACATCTCGCACCCATATGCCAACATCGCAATATTTATTGTGTTGAATAATTTGATCTTAATGTCAATATTTGTTTCTTTTTTCATTCAGTGCGTACATAGTATATAGTAGAGCCTATATAGTAGAGTTTATGGGCATTTGATATTCTGTTGTTGATTTCCTCTTCTACATTCCCTTTGACATTTAGCACTGAGCACAAGTGTTTAAAGCTTTTATCTTGTTTCATTATATTAGCATTTAGGTTTTTTTTTAGTAAACGATGTTAATCCCAACTTATTACTATGAGTTGTGTTTTATCCCTATGTTTTATCTACATTAATGTATCTTCTTTCTTAGTTCTTCATTCCATATCATCATATTGTTTTCTAAGTCTCTAGTGCCTGCACATATCACCAATTCACATATTCACTACTATCACCATTTTTTCCGCCACATATAATTGATTAAGTTTGTAAATCTTTGTTATAGCGGGTTTTAGTTTTTAGTTAAGTACCTTGTAAATATCATTAACATAATAAAGAATATTGAGCAAATGTTATTTGTTCTTATGATATTTCTTGTAAGAAAATTTTTTATAACATTTTTATATCTTTAAAATTTTGTTCGTTAGGCAAATTTATTACAAAAAAGAATCACTGAGAAATTTGTCTCCATTTGGTTTTTTGTTTTTACCCAGTGATTCTTTCTTTACATAAGAACAGGTATTTTTGATATTTTTTGAGTTTTAGATAGTGGCGAAAAACCCAAATAAAGGAAAAAAATACACAACTTTATTATCTAGTAAATCTTTTTGTTCCTGTAGTGCTTTCCAGAATATATCATATAAATGATACTTTGTTATCATTATATGTTGGACCATATGCCATAAATAATGTCAATTTTGTATTGTTTTCACCATTTACCCCCTATCTTATATTTTCCATCGATATATTTTCAATCTTTCAAATATTTCATGAATTTTTTTTTAAATTTTCACATTGTCATAATATAGAACAAAATATGGATATATTTGTATTTTATATTAATTGGTTTTGTAAGTGCCGAACCGAAATATTCTATAGCTGAAATTGAATCCGAATTTCGCCTTTCCTTTTAACTTCGCTCGAAACCGATATGGAAACACAACCTTTTCCTTAAAGTTGGTTTGAATCGGTTTAATTCAATTTAAAGCTCATTTACCGCATAGTCTAAACATTAAAATCAACAAAGTTTGGTAAAACTACTTTAATTATACATCAATATTTTATATTTGTATTTTGTTGGAATTGGAGAATCACTGTCAACTTTTACTAAATATTTGTTTGTTACTTAACTTCTTTCAATTTAATATTTGGTCCAAGCAAACTCTGGTTAGTTTGTTTTCCTCAACTCTATTCATAATTCATTCATTCCGATATTTAACCGCGTATCTGAAAAGGTAAACTTTACATAACTTTTATGTACACGTTTTAGTAACATTAGTCTTCTGTATGATGCTATTCTGTGAAAAAATGATATCATGTATATAATCGTCATATTGTATTTTGTTATTTGTGTAGAGATTGACAATATATGGTGTGGAACTTAATGAAATTTAACAAAATCTGTTCGTAAAATACACAAACTAAAGGGATCGTTGACAAAACACACTTTTCATAGGCCTTTAGAAGTCTTGCAAATGTTTCTGCCATACTGTGACCAAGTCTGAAACAAATCTTGATAGGGCACCGTTGTTTAAAATTGTTGTCACTCATTTCCAGAGCGCCTTAGAAAAGTCCGGTTCACGAATAGAGTGCCAGACCATCTAGACCTAGTAAACCACTACAATAAGTGGCTCTAGGGAGTTCAAACTTATACTGAAGACGTATCCTATGTTGGCTTCCCTTGAAAGCGTAAGCCTTTTTAGGGCTTCCGCATGGGAAGCCGCATTATTAGCAGATTGGAAGCTATGGCACCAGTTTTATTACTTTATGTACTCACCTTGTATAGTACTTAATCTTATAGTACTGACTTAATAGTATACTACTTAATCTTAAATTAACCTTAAGTTAGCCGGTCGCGTTGGTGTGGCGGTAAGAGCGCCTGCTTTGCCGAATCCGCGCTGGACCGATAGCTGGTTCGATTCCAGCGCTCGGATGGTTATTTTTCTTTCTTCTGTCCGTTTATCTTTCCTAAATATTTGTGATTGTTTCTAGGTAAGAGTGTAAAATCCGACTACGAATTACCCCTCAGTAACGCCAGTTAAAGGCTGGGTAAGGCCGGATGCCTTCTGAGAAGTGTTCTACGTTGGTCACTCGCCAGTCGGTAGGTTTCCTGATAGACTTAAGGGTAGGCACATAACCAAGGGTTTATAGCCCGAGGAGGGTGCTGGCCTGAGTTTGTCGGAAGCTGATGACCGTGGTTCGGAACCCACGTTAAGCTGTAGGTCCAGTCGCTAAATAGTCTAGTTGCTGATGCGCCCCTAACCCAAACACTTTACTTTAACCTTAAGTTACCGTAAAAGTAAAGTATTTTTTTACTCATTTCAAATAACACTTTTCCTCCGCTACATTTTCTCCACTACATTATTGTACATATATACAGTATATATTGTACATATTGTACATATATCGTATATATTGTACATATATACAGGGTGTTTTCAAAGTCGACTTATTTATTTTAAAGAAATTTTTAGTGCAGCCATTTATCTATTGGTAAGCCCAATATTTTAGCGGGTTGTAAAGTCATATCTACAGTTTCTCCCATTATTTCAGCAAGATAACGCCAGACCATATAGAGCTTGTCAAACAGTGCAACTTTTAAAAGGGTGAAGGATAGCGAGATTCGATTGATCGGCAAGATCCTCAGATTTATTTAGTACATTTATGAAATAGCATTGGTCGAACCTACGTGCGATTTGCAATAGGAAGAAATAGATCATCTAATTTGCTCATGTTTCGAAGAGTTACAGTGTTGTGTCTACCCGTAATTATTTTTTTCTGTATCAAATGTGAGTGGAAATTCCACGATTTTATTGTCATTATATAATACAGTGTGTACCGTTATAACGTGTATATAAAAAATATAAAATTAATTCAATAAAATATTCCAATCGTAGTTGACCATTATTTTTGTTTCTAATTATTTTACGGGATAGATAAAATCCCTCTAAATTGCTTAAATTGGCGTTGAAAAAAATTTCAACGAGATAATATACTAAACAAAATAGAATATCTCTATTGAGTAAATTTAATCAAAACAAATAAATAATATCAGATAGTGACGATATGAAAAATTATGTTAACCAATTGACATTAGGGATGAAGTTAGTGACGAATATATTCCTCTTACATATACGAGGCTTGTAAATAAAATAAAGAACTGACGTCGTAGCTTTCGATCTGACATACTGACAACATATAATGCATCTTCAGTCTAAGTTAGAACCCCCCAGAGTCATTTGGTAGTCCGTAGCTATTATTTTCTTAAACTGGATTTTCTTAGGGCGTTCTGAAAATTAATGACCACAATTTGGAGCAACAGTGGGCTATCAAGGTTTATTTCAGACTTGGGCATAGTGCGACAAAAACTTTTGCAAAACTTCAACAGGCCTATGGAAATACTTTATTATCAAGGGCCCATATTTTCAGGAGCTATAATGCATTCTCAGACAACCTTCAATTGGAAGAAGCAATCAAAATGCTCACAGAATCCGGGGTCTTGTGCATTGTGATTGAGAGAGTATTGAGTTGTGATGAAGAAAATATGAGCGAAAATGGTTTAAAATCAAAATAACAAGAGAGAAAATGTTTTGAATTTTGGGGCGAATTGAAAAATGATTCTCATTTTTAGAACGCGCTATTTCTCATGACAAGTCTTGGACTTTTGTATGCGACCAGGAAAAGAGCACGAGAGCCAAGATTGGCACACTCCAACCTCACCGCCAAACGATAAACTAGCATTTTTACCAACAGGTTCTGGAAAGGCTTCTAAAAATGGTTATTCGTGTGAGACCAAATATCCAGAACTAGGTGCTGTATTACGACAATGCCCCTTGCCTCACAGCGATTTTAATTATAGAGCGATTTAATATAGAATTTTCAAATGCCACACATTACTTGGCAAGTAAAACATCACTGTTGGTCTTCTGCCCCTGTATTTCCCGGACTTGAGCCCTTGTGAATTTATACTTTTCCCAAGATTGACAATTCAGCTCAAATGATATAATTTTGGGACATTGGGAAACATAAAAAGGCCCTAACCAACAAGCTAAAGGCAATTTCAGTGCACGAGTTCTAGATAAATCAGTTTTATTACATTATTTACACACCTCGAATCTCTTTGTTCGCATTATCTTGTTTAAATATTCAATTGAGTACAAACCATCTTACAAAACTGCATCTTATAGATATATAAGTACAGTTCTAAATTACTTTTTTAATAATTTTAGAAAAAATTGTGTACATGGTTATGCCGATGGAAATTGAACTTGAATGAATCGGCTTGGAAATATAGTTAAAATAAATATTCACGTTTTAATAATTGAAATAATGATAATATTTCACTAAACAGAAAACAATTTTAATATGATTTTATTTCTACTCGACCCGTTCTTTTCTACTGAAATTCGAGTTTCTAATTAACTAGCAGCGTGTACAACAAATCATATGGTTTTGCAATTCATTACGACAGATCCTTTTGATGTTAATGCGTCCGTTCACGTTCTGAATAAGGTAATTCCAAGTTTTTCTCGTCTTGCGGAAAACGCCCTTTACAAAACTTCCCCGATTTCAAATTGCAGAGTAAGGCGTTTTTCCTTTAAAATCCAAGTTTTTAATAATCCATGCGATACTTTTATTTTACCTTGAAAGGCTAGAGTAATATTTCATAAAAGCGGTAATAGAAATTGAAATAACTAGAAATTTTCACAGTGCTTTTACATTAACGGGGCGTTTACATCGAGTCTATTAATATCAAAAAAAATTAATTTGCCTGTAATGCACACAGATGGATTAATATATCTAATTATTTTGGGCGCTGAGTATTATTAATTGTGATCTATCCATCTATATTCCAAAGGAATATATGCATATTGTAACGTAATAGATTTCTGAGTTCAGTAACTTTAATTGTTTATTTCTACTAATTATTAATTTATAATTAAATTTGCATTAGTTTTTTTTATTACATAGAAGGTTCATGATTAAAACACATTTACATTGAATATTTCATATTTTTAACCCTCAACTGGTATGGTGACTTCTTTGGCTTCTTAAGGTATGATGCGTCATGGCTGATCCATGAATATTATATAATTATAAAAAAAATTATATTGAAAATTGTTTGGGTTTTATTTTTTCTCAAATTGTTTAGATATATATTTATATTAAAAAACGATAAAAATACAAAAATTAAAATATTTTACTCAGCAGTGTTGAAATATAGAAAGTGGTGGACATTTCAATAACGTACATAATAAATATTATGAACGTAAAAAAAATTAAAAACATGAAATAACTTCCTTAAGACATCATTTTGGCCATCTGTAATAAAAGAAAACACAAAAATAAATATTAATTTAAGTCTGAAGTATTTGTACCTTCTGTTTTTATTGAACTTTTAGTCTCTTCAATACAAGCATTTAACAGTATTGATACTATGGGATTTACAAATACCTTTCTGACACACTGAACATTTCTGTGGGTATTTGTTATCTTTGTGCCACATGTAACAAATGTCTTCTTTTTTTGTCCATGGGTATAATGCTCCCTGAAGCCTCCGTAGTTATGCCAATATGACGTTTGATCAATGTCCGAAGATCTCTTGGAATTGTTTGTATTGTGACCCTGTTTTTTAAATGGTTCATTATGAGATCTCCTTTTAAAGTTATAATAACACGAAATATATCATGCCACTTTAAATTCGTAGCTCACAGCAAACTTACATCTTCGTTAGTGGATTTGAATGCGCCAGAGAAAAGAAGAAGACCCATTAAAGCTTTCAATTCAGTTTTTTCAATGTGATTCCTAAATTGACATGATAGAGCTTGATCGCCATAAGAAGCTGCCAATTCAGTTATTCGTTCGCTTGAGTGTTGAACAATGATGTCCAACATATGATCATCAAACAATAAATTCCATACATCTACGGGTTTGGATGGTTTATCCCTATATGCCTCACCAATTACATCTGGAATCTAATTGTCTTTTCAGCTCGAGTTTTGCAGCTAGCGGGGGGGTGTTTTGGATCACTTGTGTTAATTCTTCTTAAAAAGTATGGCTTATTTTTATCTATATTCCATTCGCCTGTATTTATTTCAGTTTCCTTATGGTCCTTTTCAATACTGCTTTGATCGTCCTCTTCCTTAGTATCCGTCTCTTCTATTTCAAAATCACCATATTCACTAATATTCACTAATATAGGCTTTTCCAGCCTCTCGTAAAAGTTGTGCATCAGTTAAGGGCTTGTTTTTGTCCGCCATGTAAAAATATTTAAAACGGCATATAAGACTTGGGTCAGATTTGACCGAAAGCCTGTATTGTTCACAAACGAGAAGTCATTTACGCAAAGTGCAACTAGTGACTAAATGTAACGGTCAAATTAGAAGAATTCATAGAACATCAATGATGACGTTATATGCTGATTGCTGATTTTTGATCCCAATTTGAAAATGGGTAACTTATTTGTATGAAAGAAGCAGATTTAAATTTCCGTAAACTGTTGCTATGAATGAACATCGCTATTTCTTACGTTATAAGAACATAGATAATATGGTTTGAGGATCAGAGTTATGTACGAGTACGAGGTTTCAGTCATGCTGGAACTATGCAAGGACCTAGGGAACGGCATTTTAAACTTTTTGCTCTACGAAATCTACTTAAAAATATCCAACTAGTGCATGATGCTTTTGTTTTAACTACAGACAGGATTATTTCGATATTAAATGCAGTCTAGAGAAGCTGAAATATAACCAGGTTTAGGCCATATCTACAGGCTTGTCTAAAAATGATGAAGTTTTTAGATGAGTCTGCGACGGCGACACTTGACTGACTGGTAAAATACCCAGATTTGCCGCCAATTAAAGATGTATCAGATAACACTGAAGTTTGATATCTTGTCGCAAGAAAACAAAGATCATTTAATTTGGTATATGTCTCACGGAAATACAGGATGCATAGTAACTATGGTGAACCAATTTATTACTAAATTTTATTTTATCATATATAAGTGGATTTTTTTAATTGTTTTATCATTAGGTAATACGTGAATATATACAATTTGCCTCTACAGACATGTACTATGTATATAATAAAAATATCTGTAAATATAGGTGACAGGTCTTTTCAGTTTTTTCGCATAAAACTTTGTACTGACTAAAATATTTTTATTCAATAACACTGACCAATAATTTATATTATTTTATATTATATTATTATTTATATTATATTTTATTATATTTTGAGCACGAAACATTTATGTTTCGTGCTCAAAAATAGCTGATTATTATGTATTTCCACCTGCTGAATTAAAAAATCTCCATAAAAATGACCGATTGGCTCTTTCCTTAGAGATACAGTGACATGTCATTTTTTTAGAGTCTACATTTTCATTGGGGGGAATTTTGTTTTCGGGAGTTGTCACTCTGTCACCTGACAAAACACAACATTCTCCATATGTTTGTAGGTTATAAACATAATTACTGTTGCTATGACTGTGAGTTTCATAATGTTTCTATTGTAATAACTGCGGAATTTCCGGTTTTGAAGTGTACATTTTTTTAAATAAAGGTGCCTCGAAAATGTGTAAATTTAGTAAATAATTTTTGTTACATTTGTGGTGAAATAACATTGACCTGCAAGTAATCTTAACTCAAGTGATACAAATATCGTTGCCGGGCCTCTCGTAGACCCAAAAGATTCTTCTTCCACCCCTTCACATAAAGCTGGGTTTGATGAAAAGTTGCTTTAGTGATGATAGAGAAGTAGTTGAAGATGAACCTCGTTAAGGAAGACCTTCAACGTCATCTAAAGAAGAAAACATTACCAATATCAAGGAGGTCGTACTGTGTAACCGTCCGAAAACGTCACCGTAAAACTCTCAGATTTGTGGTAAAACAATTCATGGCTTAAGAGTTATACACCATCACCTTGCAAGTTTTCTGTTGCCTCGGCCAAAAAAACTGTTTTAAACACCACGTTCTGAATACATAGAAGTCATTCACGGCAATGGCTACCTTGAAGGAAATACCAGAAGTCTATAACTATAAAAAACGTCTCGAAGATGTTAGAATAAGTGTATTACAATGGGAGGAGATTACTTTGAAGGAAACAATCTTTACAAATCGCTGAGTTTTTTTTTAAATCTGTATTTGCCAGTTAGCTAATATATACATGCACAGACCAGTAAACCTTTTGATATTTTTATACATGTCTAATATAACTAATATATCAATTTGAAGATCTTAGACTGATATGTTCGGTTAACATTGAAAAGAATAAATTCAACTGGAGTAACAACAGAGCCATAATAAGAGCCATAGTAATTATGTTCTAGAGAGCAGCTGCAGATATTGGTATATACTAAAGAGAGACTTGCAGAACTGGTATTTGCTACTACTATTACTATTTACTACATAGTAACAATACCCAGACTATTGTCCGAACAATACAACTTCTTATATTTCTTAAAATGAAATGTACATTCATAACTTTCAATAGATTAAGCTACAGTGAGTTTACCATGAGTTTGTGCACCAAATCATTTCAGGATCAGCAATTATTTCAATTTGAAAATTGAGAACTTATTGATAGGAAAGAAACAGGTTTAAGTTTTCATAAAATGTTATATATATATATATATATATATATATATATATATATATATATATATATATATATATATATATATATATATGCTTTTGTTGTACCTACAGACATAACTATTTCGAGATTAAATGAGTTAAATGAATTTTTAAATGAGTCTGCGACGATGACACTTGACTGACTAGCAAAATTCCTAGATTTGGTGCCTATTAAAGATGTATGGGATAACACTGGGTCAACTGTCGAGCATTTACTCCGAGGCGTAACAACTTTAAGCGAACCTGAAGTTTGATATCATACACATTCTAAACTTTCAACACACAGTGAATATACAGTGAAAGAAAAAGTATCTGAACGAATCCATATTTCTCAGCTCATCATTTGTTAACGTTATATCAATACAAACCCCAACTGATTGCCAATAAAATTATACCATAATTAAAACAGAATATAAACTTCAATAAATTATAGTTTATGAAATAACAATTTTGTACGGTGAAAATATATTTGAGCATCCAAAGAGTTTCTAAATGAAGCCTGTAACGGTTTTGATATAGATTCTATTAATATTTTTGTAATATCGCTTGAGAAATAACTCCATTTTAACAGTAAAATAGTTTTTAACGATTTTATATTTATACAATTAGTTTTTCTTATTTTTTGGTGCACTAAGTGCCATAAGTTCTTAATATGATTAATATCCGGTGATTTAGGAGGTATAATCAATCTTCCTCTGATATTGTAAAGCAGCTAATCTGTCGTAAACATCGCTGGGTGCTTCAGGTCAATTTTGGAGATTGGAGATCCCTGGGTTCTAATTTGGAAGTGTTTTCGAACAAATTCTTGCAGTATCTACCATATACTACTTAGAATTTAGGATACCATCAATGATTACTAAAGTTTCGGTCTCAGTCCCAGACATACACCCCCAGACGATAATATGTCCATAACTGTATTTTAATATTATAAAAGTACATCCAGGATCCAACACCGTCTTAATTTTTCTTCACAAACGTTTATATCCACTTTCTTTCGTTAGTCAAAATAATTAATTTCTAAAACTGTAACAGATAGTTTACGTACTCTTTATCGAACTGAAGTATTTTTCCAAAAATGTGTAAATATTTCCTTATAGTCCTGCAAGTTCCTATAGTTCCTATCAAGAAACAATATCATTGACTAATTCTTGATTTGAAATTTAGCCATTTTTTTAACATAATTTGACATTTTGCTGTGAATTCTCTATGGTAGTGATTTTAGTCGTTCTTTTCCTTTTTTCATTTAAAATGAGGCTAGCTTTTTCATGTAGATAAAGTAAAGTATATTTTTTTATGAAACTGGACTTTTATGAAACTGAAACTTTTTGGAAACTGGAAACTTATTGGTTATGTTTTTATGTTATTTGTTGTTTTTATGTTGCTTGTTTTTATGCAATTTGGTGCCTTTTCTTTTCAAATTCGCAGTTTTCCCGCGTGTCTCCAAAGATAGCTCTTAATTCTATTTTGTCACTATTATTAGAACATCTACCTTCAACATTCACTTTGCGAAGCACTTCGTTAGTGTGTAGAAAGAAAAAGAAAATAAATGTATTATAATTTAAAAAGAGTTTGTAACTTATAATGACGTGTACAACTATACTCAGCAGATGAGAGGGTACTAGACAGAGCGGACTGTTAAGCGAGCGTGCAAAGGAAATTCCCATGATGTTCTAGGAGTTCGCTTGAGTATACCCCGCTTACTTCTATAGCGGATTTACTATAAATATACTAACTACAGTACTACGTAAGTTATCAATACTAACCATATAAATAATATATCAATAATAATATTGGTGTTCAGCTACGTCGCCACCGCTGCACCCAGAATAAAAAGTAAAAAAAAATAAAAGTAAAAGTAAAGGTAAAATAGTAAAAGGCTCACACAAAAGTTATTTCTCGATAAAAATATCGACTTTTTCATTCTCTACGATAAAAATATATGGTAATATAATAATAAGGTAATAAATATGGTAATATAATAATATGGGAGAGAAAAAGGACGGAGAGAACGGGAGAAAGAAAGGAAATGGATATCGGAGTCAGGCTCCACATAAGAGTGGTACAGCTCTTCTAAATTCAGCTCTCTCTAAGGACTCTAAATTTGGTTCCGTCCAAGAAATAAAAGAACAAGAAATTCAAAAGAAAAAGAAATATAACATTTTTGTGGCTTGCCCCCGTAAGCACCAGGATGGACCTCGACGTGCAAATCCGTAAAAATACGATAAACTAAATTGTCATACCATGGAGGCCCTTCGCCACACGGCTTAACTGGAAAAGAGATCTTTCACTTCCACACCAAGAGAAATCGGGGCAAAAATTGAATTCATCACATGTATTCAATTTGCTGGGACAACATCGATACTTGTCTCGTTCTAACGAACTCTAAGACTCAACCACATTCTGCTCGGGAATATTTTAATGAAGGAAAAGGAACGGCGAACGGAAACGGAAAATGAAAGCCCCATAATCTGACGCTGCGGGGGTGATGCTAGAAGTTTAAAATAATAAAATGTTATCTGACTGCTTTTCGAACAGACTTACTTTGTACCCATTACAACTTTATGACTGGTTAAAATGGATTACATGTGTAATAGAATGATATTAAAAGTTTATATCACAGGCGCAGTTTGCAGTTGTACAGTGATTGCAATGCTTCATCGTTGAGGTCGTGGATATCTTTAAGGGAGCCTCTGAAGCATACGTCGGGGCATTCTAAAGCAAGGTACGCAATCGTTTGCTGTTCAGCGCCACATTTATTTATTTCTTATTTATTACATGTGTTTGGTTTTGTGTATTGAATTTTAAGGGCATTAAATTAGCCTAACCAGCTGCTTAATTAAATACGTTTTTTTTCTATGAAAAATCGATACTTGACTACTTTTGACAAATTTTATGTTTTGCTTTAATTATGGTACAGTTTTGTTGAAAATAATATCTGTTTTGTGCTGATAAATGCCATAAAATTTAATACAATGAAAATAAGGAAAATCAGTTAGTTCAAATATTTTCCTTCCACTGTATATTATCGTGGAGGAAAAAGCGCATCGCTAAACTACATTTTAATATGTTTTGCGTGTATGATATAGCAGGAAACTGGAATGGAAAAAAAATAAAATAAAGCTGATTTATCAATTAGTCTCTCAATAAAAATTAAAATAATTATGTTCTCATTAGAGTTTGTAGGCTCTGACTTAAAAATATATAAACAACATCGCGCTTTCTATATTTTAATGTTTCAATGTTACTTTAGTATTCACAGTACGATAAATATCAAACTTAAATATTCTTATATGCTTTTAGGGTTTGAGGAAGATAAGCCATCAATATTTATATAAACTTCGGTAAACTTCTTTCCTTTAAACAGGCACATCGCAAATATAAATCAGAATCTCTAGACGCATTCATCTTTGTTCTACATCGATAAATAAGCATGCAAGCAACGTAAATTGAGATGTAGTTCTTGAACTTTGAAACCAGACATTGCATCAGTGCTTGAGGAATGCGATTTTCAGTTCTGTAGGAAATGTATAGCTCGACGAATAAAGTAAATCTTTTATTAATCTGATATTTTGACGGAAAATAAACACGTGTTAAATAATTGAGATAAGGGTCTTTTGTGAGAACAATAATGAGAGATAAAGCAATGTACAATATTATTAGGTAGACAGAGCACAGTGATAGTAGGTTTATTAAATTAGGTCAAGTTATTTAAGATATACTTGAGATCTATTACCACAGTTTCAGGTTTCTAATATTACCTAATGTAAGCTAAAACATCTGGGGAATATCTAAATTGATAAAATATATTTAGAGAGCGTTTTAGAACTACTCCATTCAAATGGATTTTGAAGGTATTTTCTTCTCATTCGGGAATACCATATGTTCTAATCGTTTTCTTTTTATCTTTAAAGTAACTTGTTGATGTTATGTTTTCTCAATTATCTAAATTATTGTAAATAAATGGGTGTTTACGAAATACGAACCTTTTTGAAATGGATAGTACTCGGCTTGTAAAGGGACAAGTAGAGGGACCTACGGCAGGTGGCTCTCTCTACGATGCGGTTTTGTATCAATCGTGTCGCCGTGGACTAGATAGCACCACACATTTGCTTACGATGTGTTTGTAATATTTTTACTTATCAACGCTTCATATTTACTTCAACAATGCGCGGCGCGTTTGAAGAAAACGAACACTTAACCAGCATCGTGAGGGTGTAATAAATAAAGAACGAATTTTAAAGTATTTCAAAAAATAACTACTGGTTTTTTAGGTATGACTGTCAAGTAGTTACTGTGTTACTGTCGCTTTTGAAAATCCAGAGACTGTTAACTAACGCTCCATAGTTCACAATTTGTTTTTTGAAAGCCTTCTGTGAATTTATCTGCCATAATCTGTAAAAAAATACATTTAATTTAGATTTATATATACATATATATATATATATATATATATATATATATATATATATATATATATATATATATATATATATATATATATATATATATATATATTAAGACTTTATTTCTTCCCGTATGGCTGGTTTCCTAATAAATACTTTTATGACGTCTAATCTATCCTATATTCCCATTACGTCCACTTACTTATATACTTCGGTTATTTCGTGATTTAGTACTAAAAAGTAATAATTAGTAATTAATACTATACAAAAAAATATTATCAGAAATTGTTTCATATAATTTTTATTTTTTATTTTTTATATAACATTTATTCTGTAAGATTTAATATTATGCATAGCATTATTAGTGAAATAGATTTTTGTCTAGAACATAAACAACTTTAATAACATTAATATTGAAACCCTGAGCTCAAACTTAATTAACTATTTATACTGCTTTAATAATCGACAAACTCAATTTGCTTCGAGAACAAAAGATTCAGGGACGCATCAACAAAAAACATCCCTTATCACCTGCAAACCAAAACTGCAAAATACGCTGGAACTCGTTTAGGATTATCGTTAAGCGTATGTTTGCCCATGTGGTGTTGAATAGATTGGGTTAAGAGGGATGTATTTGGGTTTTTTTTCGATCAGTTTAAGGCCATGTTTACTTAAATCTTATGTATACGTACTTCACGATTTTTGAGGAATTTAAGATTATTTCGTAATTAATGCAATATATGAAATAAAACCATACGAGTAATTAAATTGCCAGGATAGATAAATATACAGAGATGGTAGAAAATTAAACTGGAATTCTACGATCAAATTAACAGTAATTGTGCCATGAATTCTGGTGCAGCAGCAACTAAATTAAATCATAACGATTACTAGAATCTAATGACTTATTCGCTATATAAATTTGTGATAGATTAAAAACTACTCGAAGCCAATTAACAATGGTCCAAAATCTAGATGAAAATAATGAAAATAATCATTCCTTGAAACATCGTGACAATAATAAGTAACTAAGTAACCCTTGCATTACCAGATAAGATTTTTTAAAAATATTCTTTAGAATTGAAGAAGAGTACATCTCACATACAGTGGATCCCAAAAGTATTCGGGCAAGTAAATTGCTATAAGTGTGGTTATGAACATAAAAATCTAAAATAAAATGTAACAAACAGAATGTATTAAGGAAATTGATAAACAGTTCTAGTAAAATCATAATTTAAGTATTAAATAATTATAAATCCATATTATTAGTAAATACGCCAATAAGAAAGATCAATTTATAAATTTAGAGTCACAAAAATGTTTGGACATTAATTAGTATCAACAAAAAAATTAACTGTATAATAAATTTAGCTTATAATTTATAAGCTATTTATTATTTGGTATGACCACCTTTAACCTTAGTCAATTTTTCTAAACGTTTTAGCATGGATACCATTTTTTTAAAATAATATACCTCGATTTTATTCGATTCCTCTAATAAGTTATTCTTTAAAGCTATTTTATTAGTAATTTCATGTTTCCTTATATAAGTTTCCAAATAATACCAAACGTTTTCAATGGGATTACGATCAGGTTTGGTTTGGTTTGGTTTTGGATATATAATAGCCATCCCCGACCTATACACGCGCTATATTTAGGGTCATTGTCTTATTAATAAAATATTTAAATACAGGTTTTTATCCATTATACCGTCAATAAACATCAAGTTACCAACCCCCTCCGAGAATATACACTCCCAAACCGTTACCGATCCCTCACCCGTGTTTAACAATTGAACAAAGATTGTCTATGTTGAGCTCTTCATTAATCCTTCACCACACCATTTGACGCCCATCTGAGCCAAAAATGTTGAATTTTGATTAATCACAGAAAATAACGTCGATCCAATAATTTTCAGGCTTCAAAACGGACTCCTTAGCAATATCCAGTCAAGTTTTAATATTCTTCTTACTTACACAGGGCTTTTTTCGAATCACACGTCAATGATATCCATGTATGTTTATATAACGGCATGTTGTTTCCGTTCTGGCTACTTTTTGAGAATGGATTTCCATCAATGTTTTGAGATTAGGTGTACTAATTTTAGGGTTTTTATGTACTTTTTTTTAAAATAAAGCGTTGTTGTCTTTTATTTAATAATTTTGGATAGCCTTTTTGCTTCTTCGTAAAAATTCTGTCTTTATTTATGTAGCGTTGCACGATATCTCTAACTGTGCTTTTACTTAATTGAAGCATTTGCAAAAAATCCATTTAGGTAGATAATTTCCTAATATAATAAGATAAATTCCTAATAGGTAAGATTGGGTAAACCATTTCAATTGAAGCTCAACAATTTTTGCCGGGTCCCGATTGAAACGTATGGTCGCACATTATCATGATAAATTTTGCTTTCCTGTTTACTAGTTCTGGTCATGTTTCTTCATTTGATGCCTTCCTCTGATCTAATTGTGAACAGCAGAAGTCGACGTAGTAATTTGGTTACGTGGAAGAATTCAAAGAATCCCTTTCAATCTCACTAAATGCAAAGAATAATTTTGTTCGGATAAAGGCCGTCTTTCGCAGTATTTCAAATCGTCGACTGCGGCTAACCCCATAATGGCTTTCATTGCACTTTGCTGTGCAGAATCCATTTTTTATCACCAGTTAGCATTGGCTTTAGAAATGGAGTCTCAGATTATTTGTGGAAGTGGAAGGTCGTGTGACGAGTCGCTGAAAATGTTGCAGAAGGCTTAAAATATGTGCATATGAGTGGTACAGTGCATTCAAAAGTGGTCGAGATGCGGTGGAAGATTTGCCTCGCTCTGGTCAGCCATCAACGTCTTTAACTAAAGTTAACATCGCTAAAGTGACGGAAATGGTGACTGAAAATCATCGTTTAAGTTTGAGAAAGATAGCCGTTGATCTTTATGCATCTCACGAATCAATTCGTATCATTTTAAGCGATTGTTTTGCGCATGAAACCCATTGCCGTTCAACTAGTACCGAAAGATCCATATTTTCTTCAGAAACTCAATCGCGTAAATGCCACTGAAGACAAGATTCAACAAATACCATCGAACAACCACCGAATTTACCTGATATGGTTCTGGCCGACTTCGTTCTCTTTTCAAAACGCAAATTACTGCTTCCAGGCACCCGTTTTCAGTCGATAGAAGACATAAAAGAGAATTCGCGGCAAGAACTGAAGTTGATTCCGAAAAATCCGTTTAAAAAATGTTTTGACAATTGGATTATTCATTGCCATAAGTGTATTATTTCGAAAAGGGCCTACTTTGAAGGCGAAACAATAAATTTGGATGAATAATAAACATTTTCTGTTTTATTGACCAATTCCCGGGTCTAGTTTTTTGACAGAATGTACATCGTATCGGCAGACGTACCTATATTTTTCACAGCCTCAAAAAAGGCCGATTTACCAATATTTAACTTATCTGCTATTTCAAGGGACGTGGTTCATGGAACTTCGACTATTATGAGTTTTATTTTATAGACACTAGTGTTCGAAGGACGACCAAAGCGATGCCAGACTTTTATGTGAAAATCTTCGCCCCATTTTTGCTTCGTGGTTTCCTCAGCAGAATCTGTTCTATAAAGAAAACAAATGTATTTTTTGTATGGATAGCTTTCTTGCCCTTTTTTTCAAAATATAAAGCATAATATGGCGTAGCTATAAATTATCGACTGATATTTTCAATTTGAGACAACTTGCCTAACTGAAGGCAAGTTAAAGCAAATCTAAACGCAAACATTATAAGTGACACAGAAATTAATAAATAAATAAACATGACTAATCCAATACAGATTTATTTTTACATCATTAAAAAAGTCCTACCAACTTTCCGGTCAACCCGATATATAGTTGATCCCAAAAATATTCGGACACCCTTTTTAAAAAATCATTCTAGGAGTTCCAACTTACGTAAAAAAAATATTTTTCGTTCCTTATATTTCACCGTTCTTATCTCATCTTAACTTTTTGTATAACAAAGTTTCGAAATTTTGGCTTTAATTTTAAAATTTTAAGAAAAAATATAAACATTATCTTTATATACTTCGCAGAGTAATAGTAATAGTAATAGTAATTAGCAGACTGGTGTCGAAGGAACATCTTAAAATGGGTCGTATATTTTTATACTAATTCTACCATATTTTCATACTAACTCTACTTGTAGAAACGGTACTGACGGAATATTTATAACAACTGACATCGAGAACCCCACGCTTTTTTCACAATTACACATTAATTTTGTCGTTCATCACTTTATTCTTATAAAAAAATTATTTTTTACTTTTTAGTTCGCTTTACCATTAAAGCGTGTTTTTTAGTTTTTTAAAACTATTATTTATTTTTCATCACTACCTACCCGTGTCGAGAGTGAGTAATTTTTCCACCTGCTGCCTTCCTTGGGCGGTGTAACGGTGTCTGATCCTGATGATCCTGTTGGATAATGAGACGAATTTATTAAATTATTGTATTGTCATCGGTCCTTGATAAGTATGCAAAGTTTTAATTTAACCTGACGTTTTGAAGTGGGTGAAAAGGACGTTACAAGATTTCGTTACATAGCTAGATACAGGTGAAGTTAATGAAAGCGTGTTAAAGAAATAGAAAAATTGGGCAAATGCTTCAGTTAAGTAAAAATACGGCTAGAGATATCGTGCAACGCTACAAAAATGAGGACATAATTTTTACGAAGAAGCAAACAGGTCGTCCGAAATTATTAAATGAAAGAGATCGTTTTATTTTAAAAGAAGTACATACAAATCCTAAAATTAATGCATCTAAGCTCAAAACAAACAAACAACAGCACCGAAACAATACGCCATTGTATAAAAAAACATGGATATCATGGAGGTTTAGCCCGGAAAACTCCGTAAAAACTTGACTGGATTTTGCTAAGTAGTACTGAAGCCTGAAAATTATTCGAACGTTATTTTATCTAATGTATCAATAGGGGGGTATCGGTCATCGTATGGGGGTGTATATCGTCAGAAAGGGTTGATAACTTTTATTAATGGTAAAATGGACGAAGACATATATTTCAATATTTTAAGGCAAAATTTGAGAGCAAGTGCGGAGAATTACATTACAAACGGAACATTACAAACGGAACATTACAAACGGAACATTACAAACGGAACATTACAAACTCATTTAAATTTGATTAAGACAATGACCTTAATGACCAATATAGTGTGGGTGAGTTCGCGAATGGCTGTAATACAACTGCCCAAGAGTGATTAAAACGGTGCCTCAATCACCTGACCTTAATCCCACTGAAAACGTTTAGCAGTATTTAAAAACTAATATAAGGAAACACGAAATTACTACATAAGAATCTTTAAAGAAACTTTAAAGAATAAGTTATTAGATGAATGAAATTAAATCGACGTAAATTATTTAAAAAATATGGTGGTGTTCATCCCAAAATGTTTAGGAAATGTAGTTAACATTTTTTTGTCGATAATAATTAATGTCTGAACATTGTTATTTCAAATCTTTAATTTTTTCTTTTTTATTAACATATTACTATTAATATGTATTTATAATTATTTAATACTTAAATTATGGTTCTACTAGAATTGTTTAATAATTTCCCTAATAAATTACTTTATATTACATTTTATTTCCATCAGCACACTTATATAGCAATATACTTGTCCGAATATTTTTGGGATCCACTGTATACCGAACTAATATATCAAGTAACTTAGTGGTCCGCTATATTTTAAAATATTTCCTTTAACATTTTTCTCTAATAATTCATACAACAATTTGCAGTCGAAATGAAAAAAACATCAGCTAAACAAAAACTCTGATAATGTTCTATAAAATGTTCTATAAAAAAATATAAACAGGCTATATCCAGAACTAGCATCCGCAAATAGAGGTAGGCTTTGGAAAGTGGTTGCCACGGTAGCGAACGATTAAAAATTAACATTTGCAGTCGAGTGTCAATATTTTAGACCGAATATTTTTTAGTGGTTTTGAAGTGTTGCATTGGTGTTTGGTTGGTTCAAAAATATTGTTTTAAGGAAATAAATAATTACATATGGATATATATTATATAAATACAAACGTAAAGAAAGTTATAAAATTGTTTTAATACAAATAGTTGGCAGAAAACCTACATTAAATTTTACATATATTTAAAGACTATATTAATATCATCAAATGATTTCTTAAATTTAAAAGTTTTTTAGTTATTGTATATGAGTTTTTTTATACACATTATTATTATTATTCAAAATGTATGGTACACTGTTTTAATGAAAAAATGAGAACTGATGAGAAAATATGTAAATTATTTATTGGGATAATTTGTTTTAACTCTAAAGAAATCATTTTTTACTGCACTACACCCACATATGTATGTTAATATTTTATTGAAATACTCCAAGCATTTTGTACTCGATTTTAAACATTTCTTCAAAACCTATAGTTAATTATATTTTATTACATCTGTTGCTTCAAAATTCGATAACTTAAGTTCTGATAAAAAAAAATCACATGGTGTCATGTCAGATGAATACGGAACTTATGGAGTGTTGCTTGAATTTTTAATAAAAAAAAACGTAAAAAAGAAGACAGGTTTCGTAAGACAATAATCGTACTGGTGATTTTTTTACTTTTGATTTTTGGCAGATCACTGTATTAATCAATCTTTCATTGTGTTAATAGTTTTCTTTTGTTAAAATATCATTCGTTTTTATGTATTTTGTGCCTTTAACTAATTATTCCCAGTCTTAATTTAATAGTGACCTTTTTTGGAGAAACGGCTTCATTCCAGAATTCAAATTAAATATAAATTATTTGCTTAACAAAATTGAACCAACGATGGAAAATCTTCGAATATATATAAATAATGACTATACAATGAGAAATATGGTTCGAGGTTAGAAACTTTTTTAATAAACAAATAATTTAGGCATTTTATAACGAGTTTTCTATTCACACCAAATTGCTCAACGCGCATTTCGCCAACCAAGTTATAATTATCAAGACATGATTAAAATTCCTTATTAAAATCAAGTGTTAATAATTTCCTGATGGTGTTAATTTGATTACCAAAACTTGTACCTAGTGATTTTTAGTATAAAACTGGTTATACATTTTCTAATTAATATCAAAGGTGCAATTTGATTGTCATCATCATTCAGCCATTGAATGAAGTGAATGCCAGTTCATACTTTCACAGGATGTCACATACTTTCGTTTATTTTCTGATTGTCAAGCATATACCTTTCCATTCCCCTTTATGCTACCCAAAATTTTGGGTAGCCAAAAAATCAAAAACTGATTGTGACGTAAGAATCCATATTACAACAGGTAGGACGCACTGATTAAATAGTTTTCTCTTCAAACAAAGTGGGAGTTTGTTCATAAATAATATGGTGAGCCTGCCAAATGCCTGCTAGCCATATTTAAAGCGCCGTTTCGCTTCCCGGGCGATATCACCATCCATTGAAATCCTCTGTCCAAGATATATGTATTGATCTATATTCAAATTCTTCTCTTAAACAGCAATTCTTCTATCCTCGGTAAATGTATTGAACATGACCTGACTTTTTTCAGCTTTATTATCAAGCCAAATGGTTCTTCCGCCCTTTGCAGCAGTTGTATGTGTTTTTGTAGCTCATCTGGATCTTGCGGCAGGAGAACGATATCATCTGCGAATAAGAGGGCTTACGTATGCACCATTGATTTTTGTTCTATCCTGTTCCCAATCCAGATTTCGGAATACATCTTTAAGGCAAGCTGGGAAAAGAACAAGCGATATTGAGCCACCGTGCCGTACACCCCGTTCTACATTGATCTTAACTTTAATACCATCCATGGGAACTGTCGCTGTAGTTTCATCATGCATGGTTTCCAGCAGGTTTATATAGGCTCTGTCTATCCCTTGGTTAAGCAATGTATCCATTATGTCTTGCTTTGATATTGAGTCAAATGCCTTTTCATAGTCAATAAGAGCCAATCACAGTGGAATGGTGTATTCATTACACCTTTCTATTGCCTGTTGGACAACTTGGATATGATTCATTCTACTGAATCCACTTCTGAATCCAGCTTGCTCTCTTAGTTGTGCGTCATTCAGTGTTCTTAATATTAGTTTAGTTATTATATTGGTGAAAACTTTCCCCGTTACTGATAGGAGGCTTATTGGGCGGTCGTTTTTTAAATCTTTCGGTGCTCCTTTCTTATGAAGAAGAATCACTTTAGAATGTTTTCATAAATTGGGTATTTTTTGTTTTTTTTAAGGCATTTTGAGTGCAATTTTGCCAATGTAAAGTTAACAATGTAAAGTTCGACCACCAGCTTTCAGCATTTCAGCCGTTACACTGTCCTTTCCTGAAGCCTTACCATTTTTTATTGCTTATATAGTATTTGTCACTTCATCAACCAGGATATCTAGAATTTGTTCTTCCGTGGGCATTGCTATCTTTGACTGGTTCTGATTTTCATATAACTTAGAATAAAATCGTCGGATAGCCTCTAACATTTTTGTTTGCTTATAATATAGTCCTATTATTCCTTCGGCCCAAAAACAGCACCAAACAATGACTTTCTAAGGATGAAGAGGTAACTCCTGAATCAGTTGAGGATTTTGACCGTCTGAAATCCTGTGGTTATGTTGTTTCACAAGGTTATTAAGCTAAAAGTGTGCTTTGCCAGAAAAGAACATTTTTTGCCCAAAGTGGGGAGGTTACTTTCCAACTTTCAATTTCTATGCACTGTTGAATCGTGTATCTTTCTACGGTGAATTAACATAATGAACTGAAGACAGCAATCTATTAGTGTCATTTTCATTTCAAAGAGTGTTGTCGCTATTACGTTTTAAAGTGCTAATACTCTTATTGGAAAACTCTTCACATATAATACATTATGATTCAAATATTGACCTGAATTTCATCCACGGCCATCAATTCGAATATTAAAATCTAAAATGACATTACGACAAATTGCTAAACGGATTGCAAATTGTTGGTGTAGCTAGTTGAGATAAGCTCGACTTTTCAAAAAACCTCACAAAAATTTAAAAAAAAATGAATTATGACTTTTAAAACCATTTAAAATTCGCATCTCGTGTAAATACATATCTTTCTTTCAATCCAATATACATGTCTTTTCAATTTTTTTGGAAATAATCATTATACGAATTTATTTGTTTTAATTATGACCATAAGAAATGACTCAATATTGATTTTGTCGCATTATCATTCATAATAACCGCATTTCAGTATCCTCGATTTTCTTCACCCCAGATATCACAATTTTGTTTAATAACGATTCTATCCAATACTAAATGAGCTTATTCTCTAACCAAAATTTTACTTCAAAACAGTGGGTTGCTCGTTGCTCATTAATCAAACTAGAGCGAATTACGCTGTTGCGAATGGTATCTTCATTTTATTTTTGAAGCGACGTGAAATTAATGTTGTTGATTTATTTTCACTTAACAGCAGCAATATTTTTTTTTGTGTGCAATTTTTGGTCCTCGATTTTTTCATAGATCTGTAATATAATGACTTCTTTTGAATTTATTCACTTATCTTTGAATCTGATACTGTTTTAGCTTATTATTCAAGTTAATATAAATCAAGTTGTGTGATAGGTGTTTTTTAAAGAGCACGCATTTTCAATTAATAACGAGGTTTATAAATAAAGTAATAAAACTGCTTTTTATAATTTGTTTATTCAATTGAAATTGTTTCATTCAAAGTAGTTAGTTGCATTGGGAAGCCACACAGCGCTGGAGGCAGTTTGTCTACACTTTATAGTAAACTGGAAGAGTTTTACCACTAAAACACCAAATGATTTCTTTTAATTTCTTGACGCGCGTTTCGCTAACCATGTTAAGATCGTCAGGAGATGATTTAATCTAATTCTAAAACTAAACAATGTTCTATTTATATTATAATAATACCTAATGAAGCGTGTATAAATCATGAACCGTGAAGTTTACTGTGTGTTACATTAATTATTGAAAAAGTTGACTGAACGGAATAGGTCCTTTATCCCAGTTCATGGTTTTCTTAAATTTTTCTGTTTGAATGCTTTCACACGCATTCAAAGCCCTGTTGTTATTTACACTTTTAGCCAGTCTTAAATTACTAATATTTATATTGTGGTTCATGTTCGATTGCATGTTGGACAACACAAGAATATGGATCTTTTAGTTTGCCCAATATACCTTCGATCACAATTTTGATAACTAATTTCGTAAATCCCCGACTTTTCATGTTGACTTACATTTTCCTTTGGATTACACAAGACTTAACCTCTCTTAATTTATTATATGGTTTGTACAACCTTAATGTTAATTTTTTTACAAAGCTTGTCTAGCCCTCGTGTTAATTAAACATCAAACGGTATCACCCTGAATTTATTTTTGTTTTAATCCTTTTGAAAAGTCGAATATTCTTTTAATAATTGTTTAAACTTATATTTTCTAATTAATTTATTTATAATGTTCTTATTATAACCCTTCACTTCGGATACCTCCCTAATTTATTTGAATCCTTTGTTTTAATTATCCTCGGTTTAAAGGAAAATTGATACCATAAAATTTACCATAAAACCATAACCATTTACCATTTACCATAAAATTTAAACTAGCTATCTTATTTTGGAAGCTTTGACCCGAATCGTTAGAAATGTATCTCTAAGTGGTGGTGTTTTTTTCTAAATATATCAAAATCTAATCTATTTTTATTGTTTCTACTGACTAAAACATTCAGAAATTGTAATATATCTTTGTTTTCGAATTCATGTGTGAATACTATGTTTTGGGATTTATTAAGTTATTTCAATTCTTAATAAAATCATCATATTGTCATCCACATTTCTTAACCTTACCTTCGGAATGTAACTGAATTTATCCTTCGCTTCGGTTTCAAATTTACTCATGAATAAGTTGGCTAAGAACGGTGGCAGAGGATTGCCCATTACCGTTTCTTCTTGTTGTTCGGAAAACATGTTATTAAGCTGAAAACAATTTTGCTTCATACATAATATTGTTAAGGAGATGTACTCAAAAACACTCCTGTTGTTAAAACCGTTTAACTCAAGTAACTCCCTCAACCGTATTTCAACGGTTTCCCGTATTTCAAAGTATGCGTAAACGGGACATGCGGAAACAACGATAATTCACCAAAGAAAACCAAGATCTTATCTTCCTGTAGATGTTGGTCTCTCAATTGGTCTCACTGATTTTCCTGGTTTATGAATTTTTGGTAGATCATACAATCTTGGCACTTTTGGATCAGAAACATGTAGTTTGCTTTTTAGAGAAGGAGAAATAAGGTAGTTACAAGATTTCAATATATCTCTCACTTTATTAACAATTTTGACAGTGGATTTCTAGATAATCGTTTTTATGGACTGTCTTGAATTAATTCTTCAACGGCTTCAAAATAATTAAATTCGTTCATTACTACAACCTAATTTCCCTTATCTGTTATTAAATAAAAACAATCCTTCTCTCATTCAGATGTTTGGCAATCTTAGAAATATTTGGCATATTTGGACTTTTGAAATATTTTTTGCAATTTTGCTTTTATATGACTCTCTGACTCTCTGAAAGCTTTGGAAGATTCCGGTAAGTGTTCCGATAAGTGTAATCCCAGTTTCAATACCGGCTACCATATCCTCCAAAGCACTACGGGATTCCGGCAAAGCAAAATTGAAGCCTTTATTTAAGATATCTAGTTGTTGACTGTAGTCTGTGTTGAAAGATTTTCTACTATGTTGATGCTCTTTTCTGGAATATGTCCTTTCGACTGCTCAGTTTTAAGTTTTTTGAATTTTTTATTTAAATACGACATATTTTTAATAAATTTATTATTTACTGCTGTGAACATATTCCTTTGGAAAGTGTATCAACATTCGTATTCTACATTAATTAAATTAAAAATTAATTTCTAGTAAAGATTGTAGGCCTGAATTGCAAGCATACTCCTTTTACTGTACAAGTGTTTAATTCCTAAGTCAAGCCATTTCTCTTTTGCAAAATTAGTTATTTTGTGACATATTTTGGAATATTTTGGAATATTAACTTTAATAAAATTGGGAAATATTTTATTAGTCTGGCATGACTTAAGAAACCGAATATCTGCTCCAATAAGTCTAATTTTAGTATTGTACTAACGATAAAGATTTATTCTTCCATTGCTAGAATTCAGATACTGGAATCGCATTTAGTTTGTTGCTTACGGCCTTTTGAATGTTCTCCAATGTTCCAAAATGGTATCCTCTGAAGCTACTTTAATCTTGAAAAAAAAAAGAAAAAGTCACATTGACAAGTCTGGTGAATAAGGTGACTGGGAAGCCACAGTGATGATTTTACTTTCCTACCAAAAATTCCTTAAAGGAAATCTCTATGTGGCAGGCCGCATTATTTTGATACAGAACTCACTTGTTCTATATATTAGATCTCACACGAATGACCTTTATCGTCATTCAGGTACTACTCGGTAAATGCTGACTTTGCATTTGGCCTTGAAGCGCAAATCCGCTATGGATGATTCTCTGGTAATCAAAAAAAGCAAATCAGCATGCGTTTAATATTTTTGATTTGATTTGTTCATTTTGGCTTTTGTTAACCGTGGTAAGGTTGAAATTTGTCATTAGTGGTCAGGTGTCCATTTCCTGGTTGTGTTCAAAAATCCAAGGCCCGTTACCAATAATGACATATTCCAGAAGATGCGGGCCATTTTCAAGTCTCCCCATAAAGTTAAGACATGTTCTCCTAGTGTTTTCCTTTTGACCTTGCGAAAGGTTTTTTAGAACTATTTTCGCGCATATTTTCTTCATCCCCAATCGATTGCTCAACATCTGATAAACGATTGTGTGAGTCAAATTCAACTCTTAACCGATCGGATCACATCATCAGCCGACGATCAGAACGTACAAGATCCCAGATTCTGTGGACGTTTTCATCACTTTTTGCAGTTGCAGGCCTTCTGCTGCGAGATTCAGCTTTACTCGAGTCTCGGTCTTGTGAAAGCTTGGGTTTTTGACCAAACCCTATTTCCATACTACTCATGAAGTTTTGTAAAAGGGCACTCCGTAGTACTATGACCAAGTCTGAAACAAAACTAGAGCACCGTTTTTCGAAACTCTTTTCATTGTCTGAACGCAGTACAAGAATGCGGTTCACAAAACGAATTGCTACGGCCCACCCAGTGGTTCTAGAGAGTTCAAACTCACATTGAAGGTGTACAAAATGTTGACCTATCTCGCTTCCAAAGGGTAAGCCTACAATGTTGCCAGCTCAAACGCTACATTGCTAGTCTCATTACTTTATTTTCACCCTATAAATTCTTGTCTAAAGTTAAAATTGTATTATTTTCTGCTTAAATAAAACGACTTGTGTCACTTCAAAATATATAACATGTAAATATTATACAGTGTTGATTTCTGAGCTTTAATTTATGTCAAATTAATATCACATTTATTCTGTCACCTTCAATATTGGCTTTTCGACATGACCTTCAGCTCTTTGTGGAAATTTTGTTTTATGGCTTTTGACTCAAGGTGTTTTCCTTAAGCTGGTAAATTGAATTTAAGGAGCGAAAAAACTCACCTGGGGCCATATCTGACAGAAAACACCATGGTAGTTAAAGAAAATTACCATTGCCATGTTTTTGTATTGTTGAGGGTGTTGAGGGTTGACCAAAAAGACTCAGCAATATTTAAATGTATCTTCGAAAACTCAAATTGACCGCAGTCCATTGGTAATATCTTCTCCACATGAAATTTCGTTGGAAACCTAAATTCAATACAAACTGTTTTTAGACATTTTAAAAATCGCGGAAGCTCGCTTGAAGTCGATTAACTTAAATAACAGTTCTCTACAAAACTCTATATGACAATAAAGTACAAACTTACAGCTATTTTTTTTCGTATCCCTTACGCGGGAATTTTAAATTAACAATTCTCTGTGTTTATTTGTAACGTATATGGAATGTATATGGATGATTTTTTCGACATACATTTTGGACATGGATTTCGTAAATATTAAAAGAAAAAAGCAGTCAAAAAGCACTCCTTGTAAAAATAACACTTGTGTTAAACTCTTTTCACAGCCTTATAAAATATAAAGATTTTTAATTTGTCTGATGTTGCCAGATCTAGATTTTATTCTTTGAGTTAAAATCTTCTTTGAATTAATTTAAGGTTTATGCCCTGAGCTGATGAAAATAGTAAAAAAAAATATTATGGCACAAAAATGGTAGGGATGATAGAGACTCATATGCTGAAGGTCTTTACCAAATGTGATCTGACTTGAGATTGAGATCTGCCTTGAGATTGTCAACCAGGTCGAAAAAAGTAGTTTTAAGTAAAACGCGTTTAATGTCTTCGACAAAAATTTAAAGAAGTTGTCGCGATAAAAGTCAAATTAGGTGCGTTATACTTAAAGTTTATTAATCGGCGATATCTGTTTCATATAGTGTGCCTACTTCAACTTTAAATCGATTATTTTCTGCAGCTCGATCCAATCTACGAGCAATTCTAACTTCCTTACAAGGCAAAAGTTCGTTGCTCAGAGCAATTAATCCGACTACTGTCTCGTTGATTAGCGAACGTACAAAGCTTGTGACCGATTGTAATTCCACTGGTACTTAATATTTTTAATATTGCTAAAAAGCCTTCATTAAAAATGTAACCAGGAATATAATTTGCAATTTCAATTGCATTCCTGCGTGTATATGCTTCGGTGCAGCTGTCAGAACAATAAAATGAAAGAATCATTTTTATCCAAAAGATTCATTATTATTTTGTGTTTCAGACCCCAAACATGTATGTGATAAATCCTATGATGACAAGTTTTTGTAGATAGGTTTTGTAACTTCTAATACATTGTTAACTATAGGCGGATTTTTATGGACAGAGTCATTTATTGTATCATCAGCCACGGCTTGTTGCCATTTACACCAGCTCGATGAACCAGGAGGACAATACTCGTGTTGTGGATTTTTATCGGTAGCACTTTTATGATAATAAGTTGCCTATATTTCATTCTTCATATTCTCAAGTGAATCTGGATTCCGACGAACCAATAATACATCCAATAATATAAAGTTAGTTCGCTAATAACTGTATCTGTTAGTTTACCAATATATTTATTATCTTTCTTAGTTTTACTTAACCTTGAGCCTTTGCACTTTTGAGCATGTCCAAGATATTCTTTTTTTTTGACTACAGGATCACCATCATATAAATTAATATAGATAATATCCTTGATCGTCTTTGAATCTCCATCTCTTATATATTTCGCATACTAGACTCGCAACTACTCGACTGATCTCGCAAACATTTCTTTCAAAACGCACTTATGCTGCAAACATATTTGTGTTTTTACCAATATTCATAGGCGTCGATATCATATATTTTTAAATTTTTTGCAGACATTATAATCTTGGCAGAAGCTTGATTTCTCCACTGTATCGACAATTTTTTAGCTGAGTTTGTCACAGCGTTGTGACGCTAAAAAGAGAGCTGCGGAAATCTCTTTTTTTCCAGGTACTATCTCCACAAACCATCAAAAGTATTGGATCATCATCAGGATTGGATTCTAATAGTGTTGAATTGCTAATCCTTGACAAATGTTAATCAAACCGCAAAATATATTTATGCCTTCTCTTCCGACTCCTAAGAGTCTGATAGCTGTTATAATTCTCCGATTTATTTCAAAAGGTTTATTTATTAACGGAGATGAATGTATGTATCGTAAATTGTCACAACCAAATTTCAATGCTATTTTGAATTCTAATTCACCAGGAACTGTTCGCGAAAATTTAATTTATTGTAGCACATACGACTAACGAAGCAAGTGTTGTAAAGACGGAGAAATACTTTAAAATGCAATAGCCAAAATTATTTTCACTTAATAATAACTTCTTCCTCTTCTGTTTTTTTCAACTTAGCTGCTAATGCACTAGTGAAACTCGTATCATCTTCAACAGTAAATTTATTGTCTCGAAATATGTTTTTGTCATATGTACGCAAAATACTTTCTCTATAACTTTTTTGATCTATTTTACACACAAAAATTGAAATATACACTCAAAGTTATCTATTTTACAACTATAAGCAGCTGATATACCTGTAGGTTGCTTGAAGATTGAAACTAAATATTGACCTGAACAGAACACTAAATTAAACTAACAATATAATACATTATAACGACCTTTCTTCGTTCTCTAATCTACAAATTTTTTGGGTCAACTGTATTCATACATTTATACTTGATATATATATATATATATATATATATATATATATATATATATATATATATATATATATATATATATATACGTTATTATAACGTATTATATTGTTAGTTTACTTTAGTGTTCTGTTCAGGTTAATATTTAGTTTCAATCTTCAAGCAACCTACAGGTATATCAGCTGCTTATAGTTGTAAAATAGATAACTTTGAGTGTATATTTCAATTTTTGTGTGTAAAATAGATCAAAAAAGTTATAGAGAAAGTATTTTGCGTACATATGACAAAAACATATTTCGAGACAATAAATTTACTGTTGAAGATGATACGAGTTTCACTAGTGCATTAGCAGCTAAGTTGAAAAAAACAGAAGAGGAAGAAGTTATTAATAGTGAAAATAATTTTGGCTATTGCATTTTAAAGTATTTCTCCGTCTATACAACACTTGCTTCGTTAGTCGTATGTGCTACAATAAATTAAATTTTCGCGAACAGTTCCTGGTGAATTAGAATTCAAAATAGCATTGCAATTTGGTTGTGACAATTTATGATACATACATTCATCTCCGTTAATAAATAAACCTTTTGAAATAAATCGGAGAATTATAACAGCTGTCAGACTCTTAGGAGTCGGAAGAGAAGGCATAAATATCTTTTGCGGTTTGATTAACATTTGTCAAGGATTAGCAATTCAACACTATTAGAATCCAATCCTGATGATGATCCAATACTTTTGATGGTTTGTGGAGATAGTACCTGGAAAAAAAGAGATTTCCGCAGCTCTCTTTTTAGCGTCACAACGCTGTGACAAACTCAGCTAAAAAATTGTCGATACAGTGGAGAAATCAAGCTTCTGCCAAGATTATAATGTCTGCAAAAAATTTAAAAATATATGATATCGACGCCTATGAATATTGGTAAAAACACAAATATGTTTGCAGCATAAGTGCGTTTTGAAAGAAATGTTTGCGAGATCAGTCGAGTAGTTGCGAGTCTAGTATGCGAAATATATAAGAGATGGAGATTCAAAGACGATCAAGGATATTATCTATATTAATTCATATGATGGTGATCCTGTAGTTAAAAAAAAAGAATATCTTGGACATGCTCAAAAGTGCAAAGGCTCAAGGTTAAGTAAAACTAAGAAAGATAATAAATATATTGGTAAACTAACAGATACAGTTATTAGCGAACTAACTTTATATTATTGGATGTATTATTGGTTCGTCGGAATCCAGATTCACTTGAGAATATGAAGAATGAAATATAGGCAACTTATTATCATAAAAGTGCTACCGATAAAAATCCACAACACGAGTATTGTCCTCCTGGTTCATCGAGCTGGTGTAAATGGCAACAAGCCGTGGCTGATGATACAATAAATGACTCTGTCCATGAAAATCCGCCTATAGTTAACAATGTATTAGAAGTTACAAAACCTATCTACAAAAACTTGTCATCATAGGATTTATCACATACATGTTTGGGGTCTGAAACACAAAATAATAATGAATCTTTTGGATAAAAATGAATCTTTCAATTTATTGCTCTGACAGCTGCCCCGAAGCATATACACGCAGGAATGCAATTGAAATTGCAAATTATATTCCTGGTTACATTTTTAATGAAGGCTTTTTAGCAATATTAAAAATATTAAGTACCAGTGGAATTACAATCGGTCACAAGGTTTGTACGTTCGCTAATCAACGAGACAGTACTCGGATTAATTGCTCTGAGCAACGAACTTTTGCCTTGTAAGGAAGTTAGAATTGCTCGTAGATTAGATCGAGCTGCAGAAAATAATCGATTTAAAGTTGAAGTAGGCACACTATATGAAACAGATATCGCCGATTAATACACTTTAAGTATAACGCACCTGATTTGACTTTTATCGCGACAACTTCTTTAAATTTTTGTCGAAGACATTAAACGCGTTTTACTTAAAACTACTTTTTTCGACCTGGTTGACAATCTCAAGGCAGATCTCAATCTCAAGTCAGATCACATTTGGTAAAGACCTTCAGCATATGAGTCTCTATCATCCCTACCATTTTTGTGCCATAATATTTTTTTTTACTATTTTCATCAGCTCAGGGCATAAACCTTAAATTAATTCAAAGAAGATTTTAACTCAAAGAATAAAATCTAGATCTGGCAACATCAGACAAATTAAAAATCTTTATATTTTATAAGGCTGTGAAAAGAGTTTAACACAAGTGTTATTTTTATAAGGAGTGCTTTTTGACTGCTTTTTTCTTTTAATATTTACGAAATCCATGTCCAAAATGTATGTCGAAAAAATCATCCATATACATTCCATATACGTTACAAATAAAATAAACACCGAGAATTGTTAATTTAAAATTCCCGCGTAAGGGATACGAAAAAAAAATAGCTGTAAGTTTGTACTTTATTGTCATATAGAGTTTTGTAGAGAACTGTTATTTAAGTTAATCGACTTCAAGCGAGCTTCCGCGATTTTTAAAATGTCTAAAAACAGTTTGTATTGAATTTGGGTTTCCAACGAAATTTCATGTGGGGAACATATTACCAATGGACTGCGGTCAATTTGAGTTTTCGAAGATACATTTAAATATTGCTGAGTCTTTTTGGTCAACCCTCAACACCCTCAACAATACAAAAACATGGCAATGATAATTTTCTTTAACTACCATGGTGTTTTCTGTCAGATATGGCCCCAGGTGAGTTTTTTCGCTCCTTAAATTCAAATTTTTGGGTCAACTGTATTCATACATTTATACTTGATATATATATATATATATATATATATATATATATATATATATATATATATATATATATATATATATATATATATATATATATATATATATATTGTGGATCAGACCTTAACCTGGTATAGGGGTTTGAGTAGGGCTGTCTAGAGCCAATGCACATGATCCAAAATTTGCCAATCCGCATTGGACCAGCGTGGCAGATTACGGTCCATGCCTTCAACGTGGTATTTCAATATGACAGTACAACCTAAAACATGGCGCTTATACCCCGGAGGCCAAAGGGCAAACCGTACGGTAGCGGGAAGACCTGCCCTAAGACAGGTGGTCCTAAGAATCACCAGGGTAGATTAGGCTACCATTAGGCTTTTGGCATTGCTACTGTTAATTTACCGATAATGAAAATTGATGCCCGACTGCAAGAACTGTTGATCGAACTTGATAATATACATTGGGATATTATTGGCGCAGAGCTAATCCAACTGGTCACTAATTTGATAGTAACTGATGAATTGGATGATTTGTAGTAAAATTTGAAATTACATCTGACCGACTAGCCCAATGCATCATTCAGCTGAATAAAAAGTTTAGGCTCCAAATCGTCCAAGCTTATGAACAAACTATGAGCCATAGGGATGAGGAAATTGAGGAATTTTATGATGAGGTGGCCCAGCTTTTATACCAAGAGAAAGCTAGGTACAAAATACTGATGGGTGAGTTTAATGCCAGAATTAGAATAATAAGAACTGGTGAAAATGTAACTGACTCATGTGGAACTGGTGAGCGGGACAATAGAGGTGACAGATTTGTTCATTTTGCTGAAGGACAAGAACTTTATATTGTGAATTCGTTTTATATGAAAAATATCAGCAGAAAATGGACATGGAAAAGTCCATCTGGACTCGCAAGTGAAATTGATTACATTATGAACAACGATAAAACAATAGTTTGCGATTGTATTGTCCTTAACAATTTTAATGTTGGAAGTGACCAAGTGACCACCAAATGGTACGAGCAAAAGTTTAACAAAGGATTTATAAAACAAAAGGATTAACAGTCGAAGAGAAAGCGAAAGAATGATGTGGTCAAAGAGGGGCAAAGTGGATTCTCGGAAATTGCTGGAGAGGGGCAGAGATTTTGAGATTGCTTTGTCGAACCGCTTTGCTGCGTTACAAGACCCGGAGGAGATGGAAATATCAGTTCAATATGAAGAAGTCACCAACAATGGGCTTGAAACTGCTTCAATAGCACCAGAAGAGAAATGTCTCAAACAGACAGAATTCTCCAGTGAGACCATTGATTTAATAAAAAAATGACAGACTATGACAATCGATGAAAAACGGCAAGGCTCCAGGAAACGACAGTGTAACTGTCAATACGCTAAAAGCTTGTGGTCGGACTTCACGTAAAACACTTGCAAAATTATATTCAAAATACCTCAAAGAACAAAAAGTATATGACATGGAAAAATGCAGAAGTGATCCTTTTATATAAAAGGGAGCACAGGAAGATTTAAAGAGCTACTGTCCGATAAGCTTCCTATCAGTAATGTACAAAGTATTGATTAAGATAATATCTAAAAGAATATCAAGAAAACTGAATGATGCAGAACCAATAGAACAAGCAGGATTCAGAAGTGGATTCAGTACAATGGATCACATCCAGATTGCGTAGCAGGCCATAGAAACGAACGAATACACTATGGCAATGTGCTTGGCTTTTATCGACTACAAAAAAGCATTTGACTAGACTTAAAAGCATGCCATAATTTATGCATTTTTTAGCCAGGCGGTAGACAAAGCATATGTAACCCTATTAGGATCGATATATTATGGAGCTACAGCGACAATACACCTTGATGATCTTGAAGTTGGAATTAATGTAGAGCGAGGCAGGTATACGGCATCATGACACAATATAGCCTATACTTTTCTCGGCCTGCCTGAAAGAAATATTCCGTAATCTAAATTGGGAACATGATGGTGTAAATATCAATGCTGTAAACTTAAACCATCTTAGAGTTGTAGTTGATATCGTTCTCATTTCACAAGACCCTGAGGAGTTGCAAAGACGCATGCAAGAGCTGCAAAGGGCTGGTGAACCATTTGGCTTAAAAATAAATCTGAAAAATAGTCAGGTTATGTTCAATAAATTGGCTGAGGACAGAGGAATTTTAATTTTAGGAAGAGATTTGGAGATTGTGAACCACTTTATATATCTTGAGCAGAGAATTTCAATGGAGGGAGATACTGCCCGGGAGGTAGAACGGTGTGCTAAATGTGGCTGGCAGGCATTTGGCAAGCTCAACATAGTTTTTAAGGGCAAACTCCCACTTTGCCTGAAAAGAAAATTCTTCGATTAGTGCGTCCTGCCCATTATGACATACGGAAGTGAAACCTGAACACTCACATCGCAGTCAATTCAAAAACTTCGGGTAGCACAGAGGGGAGAATGGAAAGATGTATGCTTGGCATTAAAAGACGAGAGAGAAAGCCCTGCACATTGACAGGGAACAAACAAAAGTGTGTGACATTATTGGACAAGTAAAGCAATTGAAGTGGAATCGGCTGGCCATATAGCGAGGCCATGGGACGGCAGATGGACCAAGGCAATCGTGGAGTGGTTACCGCTTGACCGCAAACGTCCACGAAGAAGACCGAAAGCACGATGGACTGATAGCATCGTTAAATATATTGGACCCCACGGCAGAGGAAAGTCCAGGACCGTGAAAGTTGGAAGCATGATGAAGAGGCCTTCACCGGTGAAACCATTGTTGGGTTTGCTGGCGATTTGGATGGTGGATGAAAGAATGGCAAAACACCTACGTAGAGTACAGGTAAACTTTCTTAACTTTATATATATATATATATATATATATATATATATATATATATATATAGTTTATTGAACTATTTCTTGAAATTTATATCAAAGTAGGAATTGGTAATTTGCATAAAAACAAAATCTATACTTTGCGAGTAGAGCAAATTATTTAAACATTTAGTTCAGAAATATACTTTTAGTAGCTTTACTCAATTTCCACTTCTACAGAGAAAATAATTATACAAATGAATCTGCAAGTTTTGTTTTCGGAAAATCTAATAAACTCGATTTAGTAAACAGTTTAATTAAGCAAAATTAAAATCGTTGAGTTTTTAATTAGATGCTTAAACTCTTTTCTCGTAAAATATTAAAGGTTTCTTTTCTGTAATTTATTGTAAAGCTAAAACTGGCGAATTTGGAAAGATTAATGATGTAAAATTTTCATGTTTAATAAATGATTTATTTAATTGATAAGAGAACATTCCTCGAGAATGTTTCGCAATTTCATTTTTCTTTCGAGGCAAAAGTATTATATTTCTTTTCGTTGTTAATTAAATGTTTGAAATTAATAAGGTAATTACATTGTCAGATTTCGTGGGGGTGTTCGATAAAAAGATTTTCCAGCGGTCGAACAGTGAGACATACTTTCTCGGCGTTTTTGTTTCCATCCCTAATAATAAATTTGATTAATAAGCTTTCTTGGAACAATGGGTCTAATTTTCTCTTTTTGTTCTATTGTTGAGTAGATGCCGAGATTAACCGAGATTTCGGAAAGTTGGTGGAAAAAATTTTAATCGAATGCCACGACCAACTTTCTAACAAAGGGCGAAGTAAGATGCATTTCACTGTTTGACTTCAAAATTTTAAACCATCGGAGATAAAATAATATCTTAAAATTGAAAATACGCTTAGAAAACAAAAAAAATTCAATTTTCAAAAAAACTATATTAACGTTTAAATTATATCAGTTATCTTTTTACAAATATATTAATCACACTGAAAATAAAGTGTGATTTTTTAGTGTGTTGGAACTTTCAATAAGGGTCGCTGTCAAACAAACTATCGAGTTTACGCGCAGGTCTGTAAATCTGTATCTTAGCAGTCTTTCAAACCATCAGACGTTTTACAGCAGAGCAACACTTGCAAATTGTCGAAATTTATTATCAAAATCTGTGTTCTGTGCGCCAAACTTATAAAGCAAATTTAAACTTTGTGATATATTTGCTAAATTATCAACAAATTCCTAATGCATTTTACACTGCTCGATATTAAAACAAAAACAAGACAAAAACTTGTGCGTTCCGAAAAAATATCGCCGGTGTTGCTGACAGTGTTGATGAAGATTCAAATATATCAATTTGTCACTGTTTGCAGGACGTTGGGCTTTGTTATTCGACTACGTAGCTTATTTAATTTCGAATTTGAATGGTATTGATCTGAAGGAGATGTGGTTCCATCAGTACGGCTTCATGTGTCATACAGCCAATGCAACAGTCAGTTTATTGAGGGAACAATTCGCAGAAAATTATTTGCAGGAACGGATCTGTTAATTGGCCAACAAATTATTTTCCTTGGGGTTATGTTAAATCTTTGATCTATGCCGATAAACCAGCAACTATTGACGTCTTAGAAATTTGATTGACAAAATGCGCTTTGTCAGAAGTAGCCATGGCGGATATTTGTTCGAAATTGTTTTCAAACATTAATACTATTGAATGTTATTTTAGTGTTATAGTAATATGATGTATTGAAGGAAGGAATAATTGAAGCAGATATTTAGACAGTTTGAGGAGGCGGGATAACGAATGGGTCTAAAAATAAACCCAACAAAAACTATATACATGAGGTCAACAAAACAAAGAAAGAAACAAGGCCTAGCTAGACGGTTTGAAATGGTTGATAGCTTTAAATATCTAAGCTTAGTAATTAATACCAAGAATAGGGGCTGGAAACTGGTTTTTTGTTCAACAATTCAACAACAGTAACTATTCAACAATAATTAGATTATTAGTTATACGAATCTTATACGGATCAGAAACCTGAACTTTAACAAAGAAAAATTGTATCGAACTATTGTTGAGTGTTTGGGAAGAAAGTTGGAAAAAGGTTGGAGAATGAGACTATGGCTACAATCTTGGAAAATAAATCAGGAGCAAAAGTCTGAGTTGGTGGGACACATCAGGAGGATGAACAGTGAATGGCCAGCCAAGAAAATAAACTACCAAAGGGAAAAACAAGGAAGATATGGGGGTCGGAGTGAGGAAAGATCTACAAGAGATGGGAAACTAAGAGCCAGAGATAGATAGGAGTGGGCAAGGATAATGGAAGAGACAAGAAAACATTGATACAAAAGGGGGTACTCCTCATCTATAACTAGATTATAGAGGTTATGGAAACGAGTGGTTACCACTCCAGGAAACAAAAAGAAATACAAATATGATAACCTAAGGGGAGGCAAAGCCATCACGTCATTTCAGACAATTATCATATTTGAAAGGCAAGTTATCGGTATGAAAGAAGTAGATTTCGGTATGCGTAAAATAGTCAGACAGTTGCATATTACTACTTCTGTCATTGGGATAACTGGATAAGACCATTAAATCATCAGAGTTATGGACGAATATGAGGCTCTAATCATAATAGAAATTTCCAAGAACGTGACGAACATTTTTGACTTCTAGCTATCAAAATATAAATAAATATTTTGTTGCTTTTATAGGTTGGACTCTCTCAAAGATGACTGTTAATCGACATTTACTTGTGACTGAAATGTATGTTTATTATCCTTATGGAGTGCCTCCTCATAGAGCTCACTACCAGATGCGTTTCTTAGAATTGTAGCGGGTTGGAATTGAATGAAACCTGGAATTAAATTGTTTTTGCTTTATTAAGGAGTTTAGATATTGTTTGGGTGGTCGTTGTTTTTGAATGGAAGGCGAAAATAATAACTAACGAAAATAATGTATCCTTTCAATGTAACACGTTATGAAACCGAAATACCGCAGTCAATCGTTATGCTGTATCTAAAAGGACGTTCAAATTAGGGACGTTAGTGGACGTTAGCTGTCCACAAAAACGCCAGATCGCAACCACAACGCTTAACACTCGTCACTGGCCCACGAGATTCCGCGATGTATCGCTGATAGAGCATATGTGAAAGAGCATTGGTCTAACGTTAGACGTATTGCCTTGACAGCCAGCCACTTTAAACGAACTTGAAGCATGTTTACAACCCGCCTCGAATAGCTTGCTAGAATAAGACGTAGATAATCATGTCCATACATATTCAGAGTGTTATGAGAACCAAAGTGGACACACTAATTAACATTTTTTGTATGAAATATAAGTGAAATTTTTTCTTTCAATAAATCAATTGCTTCATTAGCAGAGTGAGGAGGTTCCATCTTGTTGGAACCACAAAAATCCAGTTATCATATCACGATATCGAATATCATTCACAGTTACAGCTTCACCAGCAGCATTCTGAAAGAGAAACGACTCAATTACACCTCCCGATCATAATGCACACCAGACAGTAACTCGTTTAGGATGCAAAGGTTCCTCATGAATCAATCATGGATTTTTCTCACCTCAAATACGGCAATTTTGTTTATTAACATAGCCACAAATTTCAAAATATGCTGCATCTAAAAAGATGATTTTTGAGATAAATCATCTGTTTCTTCTTTGATCCAATTGACAAATGATCGACGTTTTGAATGATCCAGTGGCTTTAATTCTTGTTAAATAAGCAAAGATTAATATCTAAACATTTCCACTATATTTTAAATTGTATGTATAACAATTGTTTCAATACAGAGTGCTTTTTTTCAAATCAGTTCAATTTAGTTAAGTTAAATTTAGTTCTTATGTTATTTGAACTTTATATGCCTTCAGAGCTAAATCCGTTCCTAAAAGACGCCATATTGTGGATTCACTGAGCCCAAATTGTTGTGAACGTCGACTAATGGAAATTTCTGGGTCTTCAGCAACACTTTTACGTACCAAATCAATATACTCTTGTGAACGACCACTAATACTATATATTACTACTTACGCTGAACCAGTTTCTTAAAATTTTTGAAACAATTCGAATGATAATGCTTTCAGATGGACAATTGTGCAAACCGTAAATTTCACGTAATTTTGTAAAAAAACAAATTACTGAACGCCCATTTTCTCCCATTTGTTGTATTTTGTACGACTGCCTTATAAATGTCATTTATTACACTTCTGAAATGAAACTAGAACTAGGGAATTCACAACACCATCTGTGTTGGATGCTAACACAGATGTAAGCCAGAAATAAGCTCGGTTTGAAGAACCCGTTACCACGAACAATTTAAACCATTTCCAACATTTCTGGGTTACTTTTACCCAAATAAAAACAAAACTTAGTGTTTGTGTATTGCCACTTTTTGCCATAACGAACGAATGAATGAGGTGCAAATGCAATAACATTTCAGGAGATAATAGCTGTCATAATGCGTGTATTTATTTAAATACAACGCTGCTGATATGAGTATTCTTTTCTAGAGCACAGACTGTTTATTTTTCCCCACTCTTTTGTGTGAAATCGTAGATCGATCATTTACGATAACGTATTTTATTAATTTATATTTTTCAATACTCCCCTTTAAGGACCAATTAAAAGAAAATGATATATAGATAGATAGATAGATAAATAAAGATTTATTTGTCCCAATTAAATGTACATTTGTAACTGCTATGTTGACACGGAATGAACATAAAATAATAAATATAATAAACATAATAAATAATTCTGTAAGAGTAACAAAAAAGAAAATAAACTCAAACAATCAATTAATCACTAATATTGTTCCACTAATAATGAATACTATTCTAATATTAATATATACAAAGGTTTTATTTATTTAGCTATATTACATCTGTCCATATCATAAAAAAAATCAGATAATCAGTAATACGCTTTTTTAAACAAGCACTCTTTTAGGCTTTTATTTGCTGCAATTTTGGACTTTAACCGGAAATTTAGAGGAAATCTGTTACATATTTGTATAATCATAAAGTTAACATTTTTGTGAATATAACTAAAATTATATCTTGATGGTAAAAAATCGGATTTATGTCGTGTCGCATACTCATGTTTATTTTGGAATGATTCGAAAATTTATTTGTTGTTATATACAAACATAAAAGAGTCTTGAACGTACATGCTTACCAAAGTGAAAATCCTTTTTTTAACAAAGATATACCTATAACTTTTATTATAACTCAATTTAAAAATTGTTCGAATACATCTTTTTTTGCAGCTATCCTATGCATATCAGGTAAATTTCCCAAAAAAAATCAATCCGTATCCTATCATAGACCGAACGAATGTGTGATACGCCATAATTGCTGCTCTATCTATCTTTTCTATATTCTATATATATCCATATATTTTTGGAAATTACTCTCAGGGCATACAAATATCTTGATATATCCAAGGCAAGTTCTTCAATATGGGCCCTCCAATTCAATCTCCGATCGATCACTAATCCAAGTACTAGGCACATTCTGTCATTTTAAATACACTGTTGTTGTACACAAAATTGAGGTCATTACTTTTGTGATTTTCAAAAAAACTGCACTGTGTTTTTGATACATTCAAGAGGAGATCGTGGGCAGAAAAATACTGATCAAGAGCCTCGCACGCCCTCTATACATTTGCCCGTACATCCCCACTGCTCCCCTCACTAAATATAAGGTTCAGATCATCTGTATACATAACTGTTTGTTTCCTCAACACATTAGTGATTTCATTAATATATAGTCAAACAACAATGGACCCAAAACCGAACCCTGCGGAATACCCTTGGTAACATGTACCCTCTCTGAGAGGAAGGCCCTGCCATCAATATCCCTTATTAATACCTGTTGCGTACGATTTTTCAAATACGATTTAATCAGTTTTAAAGCATTACTGCTTATGCCATAGTTACTGAATTTGGTATACAGTTCATGGTTAATACTATCAAAAGCTTTACAAATCAAAGCACATTGTAATGTATACCAATGCAATTTGGTATACTTCATGGTTAATACTATCAAAAGCTTTATAAATCAATGCACATTGTCATCGTGGTTCGTTTAGCATTTAATGAATTGGATATATACGTGATTGTCTGAAAAATTGCCCTAGTTGTTGCTTTTCCTTTTCTGAAGCCACTTTGGTTATCACTAATTATAGAGTACTTTTCTAAAAATCCTATCAATCTTTTATAAAATGCCTTCCCTATTTTATTAACGTTGAGTAACGCTATAGGTCTGTAGTTTTTTTCTTCATCTGATTTGTACTTTTTGTATATTGGTTTTATAAGCGCATTTTTCAATAAATCAGGATAGGTACCACTGGACAGAGGTTCACAATAAGAGATAATAGAGACATAGTTTGCAATCTCTGTAATTATATGTATTGGAAGATTATCATCGCCGACTGATTTTTTATTATTTAATTGCTTTATTTTCGAAACCTTATGCCAATCCGTAGGTGCCAAATACATTGTCTGAGCCACCGAGGAAACTGAAACATTGCAGGCTGTAATCGGACTCATATTCAAACATGAACCCACAAAATAATTATTTAAACTATTAACGGTGACGGAACGGACCGGAATATAATAACGGAATAGAATCACTGCATTTCGAAGCAAAACACTCCAATACACTGTTATTTTGCTTACTATCATCTGTTATTTTTTTTTACCAATTTCCAAGTAGCAGCTACTTTATTTTGAGACTTAGATATAAATTCTTTATTCGCTATGTTACAGTATGTATTATAATATTATTTAGACATTTGCCCCTTTATTGTTAGGTAATGGAGCACACGTTTATGATCGCAAGACACTCGTATACCTCTCGTGATCCAACAATTAGTGGTTTTAGTGCGTGGTAACTTTTTTAAAACATATATTATGTAACAAACTAGCAGATTCACTACTTTCACGAGGTGTTTCAAAAATAGATTGACACGAATTATAGCTATAAAATATGTCTAAAAGTTTCTTTACATGACAGTATGTATGATATACAAAAAATCAGTAAAATATAATTTATTTACACTGAAAGAACCCGTTGTTTTGCTTTTAACTTTAGAAAGTAGAACAAATCAATAATAATGGTCATACTTTCTATGCACGTCTTTTCATGGCACAATTCCATTTTTTACTGGAAAAGTGAAAATCTACATCAGAATCCCATATACAATATTAATGGATTTCAGGAGATATATTTTAGGCCATAAAATATTTTTATCGTTTCAATGCATAATAAATAACGGCCGTTCGGAAAGGTACATATTGTATTGGATCGCTATAAGGATGTGTACCTATTCTCAGCAAATAACATTATATATTGCTTCTATTATATTGCATTTACGGATTCGATTTACACTAGAAACAAGATATTATGTTCAGTTTTATTTGTTGCAGAACAGAATAGTGATTTACAATTTTGATTTTATTTTAACTTTAATTTGACTTTAACTTAATAGAGATAATTAAGCTTTTACTGAGCTTTTGAGGCAAATTTTCACTTTTTGAAATTTAGAGTCACCTGATGTTGAAGTGCGCATCGAGAAGTAAATATGGTATAGTGATTTGGTGTTTAGTGGTAAATTTCTTCGATTTAGTATTTCATACCAAAGGTTCTATTTGAAAAAATAATTTACATAAAAGTATTAATTTAAAAATATTAATCAATCAATATATCCATTAAATTATAAAGTGTCCATATGTACATACTGACGTTGACTAAACAATAAACTGAATTCAATTTAGGATCATAATTATGACAAGTTATTTACTCTATCTCTATTTTTGTATTTTTTAAAATATTTTCCAAATTTAAGTGTTACACTCCTTCTTACTTTGAAAGGATTTTGGTTGATATTACTTTTTAATAATATTGACATAACTTCTTATTGTTTTGATTAATAAGTTTTAATCAACTAGATGATATTGTTCTAATATCATACTATTTGTTAATAATTTAATAATAACTATTGGTAATACATAAATAAATGTTAATAATAATAATTTTTAAGCAAAGCTGATTGTATTTTCGTCATATTTCGTATACACTCATTTTATAAGTATTTGATGTGCATTTTTCTATAATCTTTAGGCAGAATAATTTTGTTCTTTTGTCACATGACAGCTCTTTAAGGATATATCGGAGGTACAATCGAAGGCAAAAGTACTGAAAATCATAAATTCTTGAATAGCATTGCTTTATTATTAAAGAGTAAATTTCACCTATAATCTAAATAATATTAATAAATTTTAAATAACTCTAGGTAGTGCATATGCTTTGATTTTAACATTTCGGTATTAACATTTTTGATTTAAATCTTTAGAACTACGAATACTTTTTAGTTTTACTTAAATATTAACTAACACCTCTAAATATTATTTATTTTTGATAAATAGTAATGGTAAATATTTTAAACTTTAAGGATATATTGCAGGTATGTCAAAATACTATAAAATGTTTAAAAATTTGACAAAATATTGTTTACTTTAATGTTCAAGGTTTTCGGACTCGACAACACACCATCTCTTCTTTGGTCTTCCTCATAATCGTCCCCTCGGTGATATAGTATCAAACCCTTTCTCAGCTGTTTTTTCTTTCCCTATCATCTGCAAGTGTTTTAGCCATGCGAAATGTTGACTTATTTTGGTGATAATTATATATGTTATTTTACTATATAATGTTAATACCCAGGTTATGTGGTGTATATGTAACTATTGGACATATCATTCTCCAATATATTTTGATCTTTGTAACAATTAATAGAATAATTTTCTCTTTTACTGTGTTTGAAGAGTGGCTTATCGTTGTGGATGATTTCTGTTTCCTTTATTATATATTATACTGGGCGTTAGGAATAAGTAAAATTTAAGTACAGGGTCTAAGGAAAAGTGCTTTCGTAAATTTAACCAGCGATTCTTTAAATTTTGTATTCCTTTTGTTTTGGACAATAAACCGTTATTATTTTAGAAAAACATTATTTTAGTCTGCGTGAAAAATCAGCGAGTAAGTAAGACACTTTATATATGATAAAGGTAGAGTAATTGCTAGTTTAGTGTTCAATGTACAATCGAACGGAAATCTCCAATTTGTCACCTAACACTTCGAGTACTTCTGGTAGAATCCTCTTTAACATAATGTAGAATTTGTTCTTCGACTTTAGGAGCGATTTCTGGAGGGATTTAGGAGCCGTTCACATTATAAAATTTTAGAATCACACTACCTGCATTCCAAAGCCTTTGAAAAACTTGGACAAATGTTAGCTGAGCTGGAAGTGCTTCCCTTACAATAAATATTATATTGTTAAATATTTTGTATATTTTCCAAGGATTTTATATATTTTCCAAGGACATTAGGAGTGTCAAATGTTGATTTCATCTCATGGATCTTTGATTAGGATCTGGGTGACCAATCTTTATCGCCATTTTAAAGAGAGAACACGTCCAGAAAATATGGTTTGTAATAAAGAAATTATCCCAGCCCATTTTATGCTTCGGAAAATTAAATTTAAAAAGCACGCAAAAAATTACGATTTAGATTAATTTTTTAAAATTTTATTGTTTGGACTTTGCTATTAAATGTGGAATAGATAATTTAAATGTGCACCAGATGACCGCTTGCACGACTCAATCCTCTTGAGGTAATTTTCGATGACTTTTTCGCACATTTTGGCTGGTATCTCGGCCATGATTTGACGAATGTTAGTTCTCAACTGCTCAAGACTTTGAGGATTATCTACGTAAACACGACAAAAAAAGTGCAACGGCGTCAAATCGTATGATCCTGGCGACCAATTGACATCAACAAATCTCGAAATTACGCGGCCTGGAAACTTCTCGCGCAAAAAAAGCCAAAACTGGTCCTGTTGTGTGGCTTTTGGCACCGTCCTGTTGGAACCACATATCGCTCAGATCGAAATCTTCAATTTCTGGTCAAAAATAATCGGTTATCATACGATTACAACGCTAAGGATTGGCGTTAATAGTCACTCCTTCTTCGTTTTCGAAGAAGTACATGCCAATGACACCACAAGACCATAACCACCAAACAGTCACCTTCTGCTGATGCAATGGACTCTTCACAATCACTTGTGGGTTTTCAAAGCCCCATATATGGCAATCTTACTTATTTATGTATCCGATGAGCGAGAAATGCAGCTCAGGGCTGAAGAATATTTTGTTCGAAAAATCAGGTAAATGTTCAAGCACCCAATCGGTGTAAGCTCGGAGCATTATACGGTCGGTGGGCTTCAATTCTTGCGTGAGTTGAACTTTGTAAGGATAAAGATGCAAAATGGCCCAAATGCAAAATAAAGTAAAAGTAAAAGTAAAGTGTTTGGGTTAGAGGCGCATCAGCAACTAGGCTATTTAGCGACTGGATCTACAGCTTAACGTGGGTTCCGAACCACGGTCATCAGCTTCCAACAAACCCAGGCCAGCACCCCCCTCGGGCTATAAACCCTTGGTTATGTGCCTACCCATAAGTCTATCAGGAAACCTACCGACTGGCGAGTGACCAACGTAGAACACTTCTCAGAAGGCATCCGGCCTTACCCAGCCTTTAACTGGCGTGACTGAGGGGTAATTCGTAGTCGGATTTTACACTCTTGCCTAGAAACAATCACAAACATTTAGGAAAGATAAACGGACAGAAGAAAGAAAAATAACCATCCGAGCGCTGGAATCGAACCAGCTACCGCTCCAGCGCGGATTCGGCAAAGCAGACGCTCTTAGCGCCGCACCAACGCGACCGGCAAATGCAAAATAAGACATAATGTGCCGTAAGATAAGCCAACGGGCTGTGAATGCCGAGGAATCACCACATTTTCAGTAACAGCAGCGATATTCTTCATCGAGCTATTCTCCATGTCTTCCCACATTCGAAACAGACGTATTATTTTCAAAATTCTTGACTGTATTGGAAATTGTGCGCTCAGAAGGACGATTACGAAAAGGCGAAATGTGGCGAAAAAAGGCGAAACGTGGCTTCGGTAGAATCATCATTTTTGTAAAAACTTTAAACAATTCTAACCCGTTGTTCGGTGGTTAAACGATCCATATTGTAAAATTACAAAGCTTAAACTAAACAAATCACACTTCGGATGACATTTAAGTTTGACAGTTGTCAAAATACAGAGCTGTATTTTCCGAAAAACGAAATGGATAACCCTGTAGTACGACAAATCATCTTGAATGTGGTAACGGAATTTTCAACCGCACTTTTGAAAACTACTACTGAGTAGACCAAAGTAGACCAATGACTCATCTGGCCTAAAAATCGCACCAGACAATGACTTTTTGAGAGATCACTTCTGTATTATATATTATATAAATTTCGTTTGTTTTAATTTTTTATTCAAATTCTGGTTGTAATGAAATATATTCAACATTCTGTTCGCTACTAAATGATACTAATTTTATAAATGGTAAATGTTTAATGTACATCTGCTCTATTATATATTTATTGAAGATTTAAAGAAAAAAAATAGTATTTTACTTTATTTAAATAATTCTAGTTTAATTATTCTTATTCATTTAATAAGTTGTTTAAAATAATTCTAAATCTGAAAAAATTTTGGAAATCCATATTCCTTGTTAACAGAGTAGATTATTCAGTAATGGATCATGGTAATCATGATGTTTTCTGATCTTCCGGCGATTTAAATGTGGTTACTGAAATGTATATAGACAAACTATTAAAAATATTTTGTGTTTTGCCGATATTCTTTTTAAAATTAAAGGCAATATTTTCCATTATATTTCCAATATTTTTAAGTCTATTAGATGTTAATCAAATGTGATTTTCCGACGACGTTTGATTATAATCATGATGATTTTATCTTGATATGGTTACCAACAAGCTCATTAACAAATTAAAAAAGTATTTCGCGTGTTATGTAAAATCTTTTTAGATTTATACACCAAAGTGTTTATATATTAAAAATTAGTTTATCTAAATTAAATTATTTTTCAGTAGCCGTCCTAGAAAAATATTCTTAAATTATAATAATTGTATATGATTAATAATTTCTTCAAACACCAATTTTTATATACAAATTCGGCTTTAACTACTTCTAAGTCTTTGATGGTTATGTTTCGAAGAAATCTTTAGTGTCTATAAATTGTGCATGAAAAGAAGAAAATTTGTTTTATAAAACTTATCTATTATTTTTCAATTTTCTTTAAAAAAAATTCAAACCTCGAAACCGCATGATATATATATTGTTTACTAGAGTGCGAAGTTAAGTCAACAAACATAAATATGATGTAAGCTAGTTAACATGTCACAAAAACTTAATTTATATCAGAAATACTAATATTTTTAGTGGAAAGAAACAAGATCATATATACAAACTTTATAGAATTACTTACTTCCAACTTGCTTACATCCTAATTTCTATGATGTGTGACTCCTGTTCATATACTTCGTAAAACCACTCTCCTGAAAAAGTTTGTTTTATTTTAGAAAATTTCCACATGACAAAAAACAACTTCGGTATAAGTATAGTTTATTTTCCTTGCGGCTTTATTGTTTCATTTATCACTGGAAAAAGTTATCCAAAACGAAACGGAAGTTGTCGAAGCGAAACAACTTGGAGCGAGGTTAAAATGTTTTACCAGTTTTATTGGATTCTCTAGCGATATTTGTATGGAAGGCGAAATAAATTATTTAGCAATAGTAGACTGGAATAAAGGAAAATGACGTTATCTTTAGCTTCGCTGATTAGAAGGGAGCTAAAACCAGTGCAAATTCCAATAGATTATGATTAACGACACTTTTCAATAAAGTAAATTTTTGCATGATGATTTGTAATTTGCCATATAGTTTTAATTTGTCATGTTATTCTTTCCTCTTTAATTCTCTACATTCATAATTTAAAATATCTTCTTAGAACATTTAGTGCCCATGCATCGTTCAAGTTGTTCGAAAAGTCCTCTACCCACAAAGAAAACATAAGATTTGTTAAACCTGCAATGGTCCAAATTTTTAATGTACTCAGTATAATGCGATTTTTTTTTAATCAGGGAAATAATCAGTGGTTTTCAGCTTTGGCCTCATCATTTGAAATGAATATTCGTCTAATGAGCTAGTTCTCCACATCACGAGGATCTCAGAAATACGCAGCAATGATATTTCCTGCATATGGAACCCTTTTCACTTTCCTTGACACACTTTTAGCTGCTCCTATCTACTGTTTGGACTGCTGCTTCATCTCTGGCCTGCAGCAATACTTTGGCTTGCAATATTAAACGTAGAACAAAATTACGACAATTGCGTTTAAATATGTGTAAACACTCTTAAAAAGTGTTCATTCGAATATGTCTATATCACAGATGTGAGATCGCCAGAACATCATATAAAATCTAATACGACATAGGGGATTTTTGTTACGATTTTGTAAGTCGTAGGGATCTTTGAGCATCCTGAATGTTCGTGCTCAATGAATATAGGATCACGTTTAAATTCAGCATTTTTTTTTTTACTAGCGAACACAAAGGGGAAAATTCTTTAAAGTAAAACTCTTATTATATATCCGTCGGACTAAAACCCTTTCTGGTCCTTTATAACTGCTCGGGCTTAACAAATTTACACATTTTTCAAAACATGTTTATTTTACCAAGTCACTACCAAGAGGTAACAAAGTACATGCGTCTCAAAGTTTGCATCACTGATATAATGAATCATATTTGACAAATAAATTCTCGAACAACTCTTATGTATTGTAAAACAGGAATGTATATTTTTTTTCATTAGGGTAAAATCAATACACTATCGATTTTTTCAACCGGTTTCGAAGAAGGTCGAAATCGTGGTTTCTTTTTGTCAATTGAAAACTAGTATTAGCTTTGAATGGTTCATACACTATGAACACAAACATTTGTTTAAAGTTTTTTCTTTTGTGTGTAGGTCTCTATTGTCTGACAGTAGTAAAAAAAATACGACAAAAATGGGGATATATATTAGACTAGCTGTTACCCTCCCGCTTCGCCGGGCGTAAATTAAACTTTAGTAATAAGTTATAAATTTTACGAACACAAACTTGCGAGGGATTCACAACGATACAATCCCAAATTTAAAATTTCTTCTCCTTAGCGAACATCTACGATGCATATATGTGTGTGTGTGTGACCGTTTAATATATTTTTTTGTTAAAGTTCTCGTTATTATTCTCTCTTTTTATTTAATCATCATTATAACAACTACAATTTTATAATATATGTTATTCCTATCATAATATAAATTTATATTTTAACATATACCTTTTTATAATTATTAATTTTTTTTTTTATTGGGATTTTCGGTCAGTAATTAATTTTTAATTTTTAATTTTTTTATTAACGTTTCGGTTGAAACAAAGAACCATCCTCAGAATTATTCTACAATACATATAACTTTTATAAAAAACACAAACTTACATTTAAAAACATACCAATATTAAATTAAACAATTATTTTTTAAATTTTTTTAAATATGTGATGATTTTTTAAATTTTTTTTTAAATGACATGTTTGACTTTGACATATTTAACAATTCTATCACCTTTAAATTTTTGTTTTTTATTATAATCTAATTGTTTTGAATTTGTTATGTGGAATATTAGATGCAAAAATAAAAAATTATGAAAATTTATTATTTAATAATGTTATTATATATACAACTTAAATTATCTGTATCATTTCTGAAATTAATGTTATTATGAGTTTTTTTATATAAATCATTTCTTTTATATTTCTTTTTTTACTTTGTTTTTCAATTAATTCAATTACTGACCGAAAATCCCAACAAATAAAAAAATAATAATAATAATTAACGGTCAAGAGAATATATGTAATAAAACCTTTTTATAATATTATAATACCTTAATATACTATATTTGCATTATAAAATTAATTCTAATTAATTATTAGTTGAGATTTTTTACAAATAAGTTATTTTTTGTAGTTTTTAATTGATATATTTTTTGACTCTGACATGTTTTATATATTTTTTTTAAGCTAGCAGTTTTGGGTTTTTTTACCTTTATTGAGGACCCCTTTATGAATGGATTTTCAAATATTCCATTTTTAGTAGATGTTTATGTATTAGAAAGAACATCCCTGCCAAGTTTCAAGTCGGAAGGACTTATACTTAAAAAACGGGATTTTTTGCATATAAGTCCCCCGCAATTGTCCTTCGGGATTGACGCCTTCTACGTAGCAAAATTAACATGCCTGCCAAATTTCAGGTCTGTAGGTCTTATAGTTCCGGAGATTCCGTGATATTTCTTCCAGTGGTATTCTCCTGTATATATATATATATATATATATATATATATATATATATATATATATATATATATATATATATATATATATATATATATATATATATATATATATTATATATATATATTTTGGAGATTATCATCTTTGTTAGGCGAAATTTTGTAGTATTCGTAAAAAATAGTGATTTTCATCACTGTGACACACGAGGCTCTGATGAACTTGTTTTACCAATACATTCATGTAAGATAGTTGAACATAATGTTTGCTATAGGGGTGTGAAGCTGTATAATAAGTTGCCACAACGATTTAAGCATGTTCAGAATGACAACAAATTTAAAAAATTAGTCCTCGAATTTCTTATACGTCAAAGTTTTTATAGTTTAGAAGAATATATGTCGTATTAATAATTAGATTCAATACTTATTTATGTATACAATGTTTATTTGTGCAAGATTATCATTTCATGTATTATTTCTGAGGTCGTGTCACTGAACATTCTGTCAATTCTGTCAATCCGACTTAATCATGGATATTTTGATTGTTGTGGGGATTGAATAAATACTTTATTAAATTATTAAATTATATACCTTATCAAGAGTAAAATATTTATATGTAGGTTTAAATGTTATATATTCTTTGTATGCACAGAAGTGTGGCAATGTGCATGCTCTTGTTTTGACTTGATCCATGCATATTTGTATTGTCTTGAGGATTCAATAAATATTATATATATATATATATATATATATATATATATATATATATATATATATATATATATATATATATATATATATATATATGTATGTATATAAAGTTACGCGATTGGTGGCATAGTGTTGGATTTGGTAACACTGTTAGCATTCCTTTTGGAGATTCTGAAATTGAATTATTTTTTTAAAGTCAATTGTTCTAGTGCGTGCTGAAAACGAGTGAAAACAATTTCGAATGTCCTATTAAGTTTTTTTTTCGAAGTGCGAAGGAAACTTTTTCAAAATGTTGATAGGCCGATGGAAACAGTGTTTTGTCAAGGGTCCAGGTTTTCAGGTGGCTTTAGGCATTCTCAGTAGTCCGAAAATAATTCAGGATATTGTGCGTTTGTATCGTCGGTTAATGATCGGTAAATAATTGCATTTGACTGAAACAACTGACAACTGAGTGTCATAATAATTTAATTATTATAACAAATGATTTGGGGAGGAAGAAAATCTATGTAAGGCCCCAAAACCCTTCCTTCGCAGGGTCAAGAAAACAACAGAGAGTCAAGGTCCCACATTTTCGAATGGTTTAAGACATTTCAAGTTCAAAAAAATGATGAGAATGTCTACAGAATACAGGATTCTGTGCGTTATGATCGTCAATTATCATGAAACATGTGTTGATTTTTTATGGAGAATTGAAAATGACCCTTATTTTCTGAATCGTATCCTTATTGAAGACAAGTTTTGGATTTTTAAATACGGTCCAGAAATTAAGCGCGAGAGTCAGTCATACTCCGAATCCACCACAGCCAAATAAAGCCAAAATAAGCAAATCCAAGATCAAAAGCATGCTGATTTTTTTTTTAATGGCCAGGTGGTCGTTCATAATTAATTTTTGTCTCAAGAGTAAACGGTAAATCATTTTTACCTTCAAGTTCTTGGAAGGCTTCGACAAACGGTTATTCGTGCTAGACCCATCGTCTAGAATACTTACTGTATGACGACAATGCGTATTGCCACACAGTTATTTAAATTAACGAATTTTTGGTAATTATAAACATCACTGTGTCTCCGTAGCCCCCTTATTCGCCAGATTTGAATCCTTGTAACATTTTTCGTTTTTCAAAGATTGAAAATCCGCCTCAAAACACATAATTTTCGGACATTGGGGAACATGGAAAACGCCCTAAACAACTAGCTGAAGGTAATTCTATTATTTATGTTCAAGCGCTGCTAGGAAGAGTGAGCATACCGCCTTCAGTGCTGTGTGGGATCCCAAGACAGCAACTTTGCTGGTGACAATATCGAATTGTAATTTCAATTGATTAAAAAAGTATTATATAAAATCAGTCTAATTAATTAATTTACAAACCTAAATAGATATAATAGATATATAGATATAATATATATATATATATATATATATATATATATATATATATATATATATATATATATATATATATGACAATATCGAATTGTAATTTCAATTGATTAAAAAAGTATTATATAAAATCAGTCTAATTAAATAATTTACAAACCTAAATAGATATAATAGATATATATATAGATATAATATATATATATATATATATATATATATATATATATATATATATATATATATATCTATATATATATATATATATATATATATATATATATATATATATATATATATATATATATATATATATATATATATATATCTATATATATATATATATATATATATATATATATATATATATATATATATATATATATATATCATCATCATCATCATCATCAGCCCGTATCGATCCACTGCAGGATGAAGGCCTCTTCAGCATGCTTCCAACCTTCACGGTCCTGGGCTTTCCTCTGCCACTCGGGTCCAATATACTTAACGATGTCATCAGTCCATCGTGCTTTCGGTCTTCTTCGCGGACGTTTGCGATCAAACGGTATCCACTCCAGGATTGCCTTGGTCCATCTGTCGTCCCATCGCCTCGCTATATGGCCTGCCCATCTCCATTTCAACTGTTTTACTCTTCCAATGATGTCACAGACTTTTGTTTGTTCCCTGATCCATGCGCAGGACTTTCTGTCTCGTCTTGTAATGTCAAGCATACATCTTTCCATTCCCTTCTGTGCCACCCGAAGTTTTTGAATTGATTGCGATGTGAGTGTCCAGGTTTCACTTCCGTATGTCATAACGGGTAGAACGCACTGATCGAATACTTTTCTTTTCAAGCAAAGTGGAAGTCTGCTCTTAAACACTATGTTGAGCCTACCAAATGCCTGCCAGCCACATTTAACACGCCGTTCCACCTCCCGGGCGGTATTCCCCTCCATGGAAATCCTCTGCCCAAGATATACAAAGCTGTCCACAATCTCTAAATCCCTTCCTAAAACTGAAATTCTGCTGTCCTGAGCGAAGTTATTGAACATAACCTGACTCTTTTTCAGGTTTATTGTCAAGCCAAATGGTTCGCCAGCCCTTTGCAGTTCTTGTATGCGTCTTTGCAGCTCCTCTGGGTCTTGTGAAATGAGAATAATGTCATCTGCAAATCTAAGATGGTTTAAGTTTGCACCATTGATCTTTACCCCATCCTGTTCTCAATCCAGTTTACGGAATACTTCTTCAAGGCCAGCCGTGAAAAGAATAGGCGATATTGCGTCACCCTGCCGTACACCTCGTTCTATATTAATTCCCACTTCAAGATCATCAAGGTGAATTGTAGCTGTAGCTCCATCATATATCGATTCTAATAGGTTTACAAAGGCTCTCTCTACACCTTGGCTAAACAGTGCATCCATTATCGCATGCTTTGAGATGCAATCAAATGCTTTTTCGTAGTCGATAAAAGCCAAGCACAGTGGCATGGTGTATTCGTTGTGCCTTTCTATGACCTGCTGTACAACCTGGATGTGATCCATTGTACTGAATCCACTTCTGAATCCTGCTTGTTCTCTTGGTTGTGCGTCATTCAGTTTTTTTAATATTCTTTTAGAAATTATCTTAGTGAAAACTTTGTACATCACTGATAGGAGGCTTATTGGACGGTAGTTCTTTAAATCTTCCTGTGCTCCTTTTTTATGTAAAAGGATCACTTCTGCATTTTTCCATAAGTCAGGTACTTTTTGTTCTTTGAGGCATTTTGAGTATAATTTTGCCAGTGTTTTATGTAACGTCCGACCACCAGCTTTTAGCATTTCGACAGTTACACTATCCTTTCCTGGAGCCTTGCCGTTCTTCATCAATTCTATAGCATTTGTTACTTCCTCCACTAGGATATCTGGTATTATATATTGTTCTTCCGTGGGTATTGCTGTCCCTGACTGGCTCTGATCTTCATATAACTGGGAATAAAACCTTCTGACAATCTCTAACATTTGGGTACGCGTCCTGCACACTGTGCCATCCTCACGCTTTAAAGCATATATTTGCGTTCTTTTGTTTCTCAGCTTCTGTTTAGCTTTGTTAATTCCTTTGTTATATATATATATATATATATATATATATATATATATATATATATATATATATATATATATATATATAAAGTTACGCGACTGATGGCATAGTGTTGGATTTGGTAACACTGTTAGCATTCCTTTTGGAGATTCTGAAATTGAATTATTTTCTTAAAGTCAATTTTTCTAGTGCGTGCTGAAAACGAGTGAAAACAATTTCGAACAGTGTCCTATTAAGTTTTTTTTCGAAGTGCGAAGGAAACTTTTTCAAAATGTCGATAGGCCGATGGAAACAGTGTTCTGTCAAGGGTCCAGGTTTTCTCAGTAGTCCGAAAATAATTCAGGATATTGTGCGTTTGTATCGTCGGTTGACGATCGGAATGATCGGTAAAGAATTGCATTTGATTGAAACAACTGACAACTGAGTGTCATATATATATATATCTATATATATATATATATATATATATATATATATATATATATATATATATATATATATATATATATATATATATATATATATATATATATATTTCGTAAATTCACCTCTTGGAAACTTCTGGTATAAGTGCATCTTATCTTTCTTGTAGTTTTATTGTTTAATTTATCACAGGAAAAAAGTAATCTAAAACGATTCCGAAGTTGTCGAAGCGAAACAACTTGGAGCGAGGTTAAAATGTTTTACCGGTTTTATTAGATTCGGTAGCGATACTTGTGAGACAGACGAAATAAATTATTTCGTAATAGTGAACGGGAATAAAGGAAAAGGACGTTGTTTTTAGCTTCGATGATTAGAAAGGAAGTTGGAGAATAGTGCGAAGTTCCAACAGGCATTATGGGTGACTAAATATGAAGTCAATTCTTGTTTAATGCTTTGTAATTTGACTTGCAGTTTTAATGGGGCGTCTCATCCATTCCTAATAGAAACTGAGCTTTTCGAATGGCATCAAGAAATAGCGTAGCATCCTTTGAGCTCATCACAAGTGGTTAAATAAAACTATTTTATGGCAAATAATTAAATTTAACTTTTAACTACTTCACCCTTTGTGTTAAAAAACAATATGAACTATATTTTTCGAAAAATTATATCAAATAATTTCTGATTTATTTTGTATAATACAGTGTTTTTAATTGTATGAAATAATTGATAAAAATCATTTTAAACCATTTTTATTAGTACGAGTACTAGAATATTTTGAAAATAAAAAAAAGTGGTTATATTATGGCCACGTGTCAAGTAAGATAACTGCTATAGGTATGGTATTATATTGCGTACATAGTATCTATATTAACCCTTCAAGACACGAACCTTATTTTGCAACATCGGTGCACGTACCGGTCCACGGTACGTGCACCGATTTTTTTAAATATAACCAGTTTTATTAATTTGATACATTATACCACATATATTACAGTTTTTATTGCAAAATAATAATAACTGTTGTTATTAAAATAGGTTACAAAAATGTGTAGCCTATTTTTTCCTGATTTTATAAAAGGGTGAAAAATAAACAAAAAAAATCTAAACTTAAAACGAAATTCATTTCATAGACCTGACAGTCTAATGGTTGTAAATAATAAAAAATCATTAATTATATTTGAACAGAAGTATTTTAAAAATAATTTTTAGAATGGCTAATTGCCTGTGCTCATACAGTCCAGACATAATGGTACATAATGGTGTTCCAGACATAAATATTTTTTACAGTATGCACAGGAATATTGTATTTTTATGTTTTTCTTATAATCGCAGAAATGATATCTTTCTTTTTGTCCTTCAACTCTCTGTAGTACGGATTCATTGACAACCCCACATATTTTTTGGAAACTGTCTTTTCGACTTCTGAGTATTGCTGACCATGTGATCCGAAGTTTCTGATAATCGTACGCTAATGTCATAAACATTCTTGATTGAACGACGAACGAATTGTATTTTGCCTACGAATGCTATTGTATTTACGTTGGGATACGAATTGTATTGCATTTTTGTTGGAATTGTTTGATGTATAAACTATGAAGGAATTTATGGCTTCAACATTCATCATGCAGTAGAAGATAACCATCGCCCATCTCCTTATCAATAGTCATATTGGGCATCTACTCCCCCTTTAGTCACATTGTAAAGTTCTAGAATTTTTGACTATTGGGACCAATATCATCAGTAAAATGCAAAAAAAAAAAATGTTTATTCCTCTTTGGTATATATGATACAAAGGTAATAGTCTTACAAAGGTAAAAGCAAACATTGAAGACCTAATTGGGTGACTTGAATTTTGTTGTACCATTTTCTTAGGCAATTCTGTTTTATTTTTACTGATTGTACCTAGTAGAGTCAGTCTTCTCGAATTTAGACTTTCAGCTAAGGCCACGCGTATGAACCAATTATCTATGTAATATAACGGTTTGAGTTACTAATGTGTTCAGTCAAGCGCCCCACAATACTTTGGCTACTAGTATTTAATTGATATGGTCCCTCGGGCTGGCATCCAACGTAAACCTTCATTGTACTAGTATAAAACGTTTTTGCATCACAGGTTCAAATACCTTCAAACCATATTTGCTTGGCATACTAGGGATGTGTTGCCGAAAGCAGCAGTTGTCTCTGAATTCTTCCAACTTTTCGTCAATTGCGATAATTCTGAATTGCCGCAGGCATCTTTGCAGTATTGCACGAAAGGGTCAAAGAGCTGACTTACAGGAGTACACCTGTCAACACCCTTTCGCTCATTTCTAGTATAAATGTCATCAAATCGTATCTGTGCAAGTAAAAATTTAAATCTGTTGATACCCATAGTCCATCTAAATGGCTCTATTCTCGTCCCGTACACTTTCCATAAATCCAAAGTATTAAGTATGTTTACATGTCGAACTAAATAAATCAAGCATAACAGAGCTTTGATTTCAATTAAATTTGTCGGCTTAGCGTCTCTTTCGCGCGTATAATTTGCAAATAGAGTTTGTATTTTGTTATTTGTACACGCAACAGTGTGTACAACACACAACAACAACTTCCAACATCGTATCTCTAAAAAAGAAGTTCCAGATATCCATAGGCGATTTTGGCTTTTTCGCCATGGCTTTAACTCCTGGAAAGGTTTTGACAATATTTTGTTTGCTTGTTTTAATCTTTCGATACTGTTTTCGCCATCTAGTGCTGCCATGTTTACCAATAACAAGGGCTCTCGATGAGCTAATTAAATTTGCATTTCATCTTCGTTTCCCTCAAATTCTTGCTCTGTATCGCTATCATCACCTCTAGCTTCTACATTACCTACTTCAGCGTCGTAGTCATCAGTATCCACCTCTTCGTAGAGTTCTAACAAATGTTGGGTTTCCTTATCATAATCCATTAGAGCTACGACTAAAATTAAAAATATATTCAACGATATTATCTGCATATAAGAAGAAAAACTACCTTTGATGGAAAACAAACTCCTTAAAAATGTATAACTTGGTCACACGCACTTGTCTTACGCATCGGATTTATTTCTAGAAATTAAAAAACTTAACGCTCATTCAAACGACGATACCCTACTAAAGATATTAAGCGGATGAAAAGATACTTAGCCGTAGATTTCCCCCACTCAATGGATTAAAGAATTATTGCAAAATTTTATTATGTATGGTCTCTGAGACCTGATGCGTATATTGCAAGGTTAAGCAAGAAATCGGTAAAAAGTTTTAGTATAATGTTTTTCAATCTGGTGTTAACTACAGTTTTATGCTGATGAAATGCTGTGCTTTATTTGTCTAAGAAGAAAATAGTCCCTGAACTGTTCTATTCTATTCCCATTGAATCAGGCACGGTTTTTTTGCTTGGAATTTAGAACGGCCACATATTGGAATACGAGATTTGTGCAGTAATATTTCAAGGGTTGTAATTTCACTACGAATTAATGTATATGAATTAAGGAATTGTTTTTATATAATTCCAGAATGACTCAAAGGTCTAATTTCGGAATCTCGTTAAGGCATTGGAAATATGTGAAAGCGCACACAAAATAAACAGTTATATAATAGTTCACTTTAGGTTTCATGATGATGTTGCATAGATCCAGGAGTAAAGGCGTAAGATTTTTCCGATTGATGTTATATCGTTATTTGAATATATTGCTTATTTATATTGCTTTGGCGCAACTAGACTTGAAGTTGATAAAAGCGGGTTCCGTAAGCCAGGAAAATGGACTGTTAAAGATTAAACAGAAAAATTTTGCTGGTTCTCGGGACTTGAATTTAGCTATCCAGAGCTGTGTCCAATTACATCGAGAATAATTTGAAAAAATAGTTTTAAGATACGGGTAAAATCTAAAAGCGGGACTATATAAAAGCGGAAACTTTATTAGAATTTAAAGTACCCCCTTTAGCTATCGAAGCATTTTTAAAGGAATATGTTTCATAAACGAAAGGCATCACATCATTTGTTTTCAGCTATTCTCAGATTATCTCAGATTGTTCTTCAGTTAGTCCAAACATTTTTTGCTAAGAATATTGTATATTAGCACGCAATCAGTACCAAATGTTGTCGTCTATAATTATTTTGCAAGCACACTTTTATAAACATAAAAAATGATAATGCTGTTCCATAGGGCAATATGGCTTGTTTATCTATCCAGCGGCAGTATGGTAAATAACATTTGTTTAATCTTAAAATTTTCTTCCTTCTAAATCCATCACAGTTAAAAATTAGTCGTATCTCACAGATACTAAAACTGAGTAAGCGAAATGCTACTGCTGTTATATTAAATCTTAATACACATATAACAAATAGTTTTACTAGGAACCTGGTTGCTGAAAATTCTGTGATTTTTGAGTCTAGGCATATAAAGTGTTTTAATTTATAAGTTAATTAATTAATAACTAAGGTTAAGTAAGTAAGGTAAGCAAGTTAATTAATTAATAAGTTAATAAGTAAGGTAAGTAAGTTAATTAAATAATAAATTAATAAGTAAGATAAGGAAGTTAATTAATTAATAAGATGATTCAATTTTATGTAATTGTTTTTTCTTGATTTTCTATAGTTCCGTTTGATAATGCTATAATAAGATTTTTCAAATTGGCCAAAAAAATTATTTTTTAGTTTAAATGGTTATTTTCTATCAAATTATTTAATTTATAGAATTGGTATGTTCTTACTAAATATAAAAATAAATAATTTTGAGTTTCAAATCTATTATTATTGGAATTTTTGAAGAGATTTTTAAAAAATTTTAATGTATATTAATTTTATTTTGTTATCACTTGATGAATATGTAACCTTAAGGGGTATTTATAAACGAAATTAAAAATAATTTTCCTTAAATAGATATATTTTCTTAATCTTATATCTTAATAGATATATATCTTCAAGTATTCTAAGAAAAAATTCAAAAAAATCCGATGGAAAGTCGGGGTTACAAGATAACTTTGAGAGGAAAAAGTTTTACCAGGGCAAGGATTAGCAATACTTGGGCAATAGATGAAATAAATTATTAAGGAAGATTATACAGGAATCAGGAGAAAGGAAGTTGGTTTTTGCTTGCCTGATTAGGAAGTTTCAGGTCGATACAAAGTTGTATTAAGTCTTTTGATGAACTAGGAACCAAACTTCTGTGTTTGTATTTATTTTGATAATTCTAACGGTATTACAGGTTTTTCAGCTGTTCTAAGATTATATATATATATATATATATATATATATATATATATATATATATATATATATATATATATATATATATTCAATATACTTGATGTTGTCATCCGTCCATAGTGTTTTCGACCTTCTTCGTGGGCGTTTATGATCAAGCGGTATCCATTCCAGAATTACTTTGGTTCATCTGTCGTCGCATCGTCTCGCTATATGACCTGCCTACTTCCATTTCAATTCTTTCGCCTTTCCAAACTGATTAAAAACCTTTCTCTTCAGAGAAAGTGGGCGTTTGCTCTTAAATACTATATTGAGCGGGCCAAATGCCTGCCAGCCACACGTAATCCGCCGTTACTGAATCTCCCGGGCGGTATCACCCTTCATTGAAATCCTTTGCAAGATATATGTAGTGGTCCACAATCTCTAAATCACTTCCTAAAATAGAAATTCTTCTGTTGACAGCAAATTTGTTAAACATAACCTGACTCTTTTTTAGGTTTATTTTCAAACCAAATGATTCTCAAGCCCTTTGCAGCTCTCGTGTGTGTTCTTATAGCTCATCTGGATATTGTGAAAGGAGAACGATATCATCCGCGAATCTAAGATGGCTTAGATATACACCATTGATTTTTCTTCCCTGCTGTTCCCAATCCAGATTACGAAATACCTCTTCTAGGCAGGCTGAGAAAAGAACAGGCGATATTGAGTCACTCTGCCGTACACCACGTTCTACGTTGATTTTAACTTCAAAGTCATCCAAGTGAACTGTAGCTGTAGTTTCCTCATACATGAATCTTACTAGGTTCACATAAGCTCTGTCTATCCCTTGGTTAAGCAATACATCCATTATGGCCTGCGTTGATACTGAATAGCATGCCTTTTCATAGTCAATAAAATTGTATTTATTGTGCCTTTCTATGGTCTGTTGGACAACCTGGATATGGTCCATTTTACTGAATCCACTTCTGAAACCTGCCTGCTCTCTTGGTTGTGCGTCATTCAGTGTTCTTAATATTCTTTTACATATTATCTTGGTGTAAGCTTTGTTCATAACTAATAAGGGCGGTAGTTTTTTAAATCGTCCTGTGCTCCTTTCTTATGAAGAACCACTTTAGCATTTTTCCATAGGCTGGATATTTTTTGATCTTTAAGGCATTTTGAGTACAATTTTGCCAGTTTTTTATGTAGAATTTGATCACCAGCCTTCAACATTAACCGTTCAAGCCTTACACCGTCCTTTCCTGGAGTCTTTCCGTTCTTCATTGCTTCTATGGCATTTGTCACTTCTTCCAACAGGATATCTGGCATTTTCTCTTTCGTGGGCATTGCTGTCTTTCTAGAAAGATGTATGCTTGGCATTACAAGACGAGACAGAAAGTCTTGCGCATGGATTAGGGAACAAACGAAAGTCTGTGACATCATTGGAAGAGTAAAGCAATTGAAATGGAGATGGGCACGCCATATAGCGAGGCGATGGGATGTCAGATAGACCAAGGCAATCCTGGAGTGGATACCGCTTGATCGCAAACGTCCGCGAAGAAGACCGAAAGCACGATGGATTGATGACATCGTTAAGTATATTGGACCAGAGTGGCAGGGGAAAGCCCAGGACAGTGAAAGTTGGAAACATGCTGAAGAGGCCTTCATCCTGCAGTGGATCGACACGGGCTGATGATGATGATATATATATATATACATATATATATATATATATATATATATATATATATATATATATATATATATATATATATTTAAAATAAACTATCCTTTTAAATAAATAAGCAAAGATTAGTATCTAAACATTTTTCCACTAAATTTAAAATTGTATGTATAGCAATTGTTTCGACACACAGTACCTTTTTCAAATACAAATTATACTAAAAGTATAGTTTTAAATATAGTACAATAATAAATATAGTACATTAGTATAGTATAGTACAATTTTAAATATAGTACAGGACGACGTTTCGCCGAAGTCTCACTTGGGGTTTTTAAATCTTTGCTGTCTCGATTCTTAGCTTCGATAGATACACCTTTGACAGATGGCCAGTTTGAAGCTGAATAATATTCCGCAGGAAGAATAGTTCTAATATCTATACAGCGTATATAAGGCCTTATATATACGGGGTGTTAGGTAAACATGCGGCAAAAATTAAAGGGGTTTTTCCTTGGCTTATTCTAAGAATATTTTGTTGTATGATGATTTGTGAAAAACTCCTTTGTTTCAAAGATACAGGATGAACAAAATTTACGACATTAACATTTTATTATCAAAAAGTGCATGTAAAGTTGTTCAATCTACAATAAATGTTCGAAAAGAGTTCCTCCAGCCTTGATACAAGCATTCAATCTTCTCGTCATTGACTGCCGAATTCTTTCAAACACACCAGGGTCGTTTCTAATTGAGTTACACCCAGCAATTATCCGATTTCGCAAATCATCCAAATTCTTCAGTGGAGTAGCGTAAATTAATGACTTTAGATAGCCCCAGAAGAAATAACCCAAGGGGTTTAAGTCCGGGGATCGAGCAGGCCATGCGTGTGGCCCACTTCGACCAATCCAGCGATATCCGTATGCTGCTGTTGAAAAATCGCGAGTAACCAAACTGAAATGTGGTGGTGCACCATCGTGCATAAACCACATTTTATGCCTTGTTGCCAATGGTACATCTTCCAGAAACTCAGGCAGCGTTGCTTCCAAAAAGTTGCGATACACCTCGCTAGTAAATACCTGTCCAATTTGATAATCACCTACAATTCCAACCCAAACATTCAACGAGAACTAATGTTTAAAACTATCTTCGCATACCTCATGCGGATTTTCATCTGCCCACACATGGTTATTATGAAAATTCCTTATTGCGTTTCTTGCGAAAGTGGCTTTATCGGTGAAAAGAATTTGTGTCAGGAATAGAGGGATGCGAAGTAAAGTTTGCAATATCCATTGACATAATGCAATCCGTGGAGGAAAATCAACAGGTAGTAGTGTCTGAATGCGTTTAATGTGGTATGGATACAACAAATTGTCCTTAAGAATTTTCCAAACTGTCTGGTGACTCACATTCAAAGTATTTGCTATTTTTCGCGTAGAACTACCAGGCTCTTCCACTAGCATGTCCAGCACATTATGTTCCTTCTTACAGTCAGTGATCTTCCTGACCCTTCAGTTCGTTTCAATGTGCCTGTTTCACGAAGACGTCGATGGATGTTTACGAAGATTTTTCGGTCAGGTACATTACGGGCTGGAAATCGCTCACTGTACAATCGCCTAGCTAGTAATGCATTGCCATCAGCAAGTCCATACATGAAGTGCATGTCAGTCATCTCGGCGTTTGTATACATTATGATAGAGGACTTCACTCACTATTTAAGACACGTCAAACAGCCAAACGTCACTCAATCTATGTAAATAAATGCGACCGATGAAATCCACTTACTAGATAAAACGGCCGTGATCCAGATCGAAAAAAAAATTTTTTGTACTTGATAAACTCATTGACGTACACCCTACTTTTATTTATACTAACGATTTCAACAAATATCGAATATGGTTGTCGCAAATTTTGTTCGCCCTGAATCTTCGAAACAAAGAGGTTTTTCAAAAACAATCATAGGACAAAATAATCTTAGAATAGGACAAGGAATAACCTTGCATTTTTTCCACATGTTTACGTAAAACCCTGTATATATAGGAGGTAAGGCTTTATATACGCTATATATCGCAAGCTAAGGCTTTTTTGGAGATTTAAGGCGGATTCAAATCGGAAGTAAATACTTAATAATTTAATTTCTATTAAATTAAATAATTTGAATACAAATAAATGAATAATAAAGAATACAGTTAGTTTCGATGATAAAAAATAAAATTTTATTGATACAAAGGTGGGAGGGCCATTTGTTTTTTTTTTGTGTGCAAAAATAAACTTTATTTTTAATAAAATATTTAATTGCAGTGTTATACAAATCTACGACATAAACAATAAATCATATTTTATTACGGTAAACTGATTTTCAAAACTCAATTTGAAACTCACGTTTTATTCTCGCGAATTATTGTATTTTCCATTTCGTATTTTACAAATATGTAACTGATTCGCCGCCTCCACCTCTTCCTCTTCAAACAACGTCGAAACTTTAAATTGCTATTTTGTAATATAGAAGGATGTTTACACGAAAACTCCAATAACAGATATCTCTTCGGGATATCCATATTTTTTAAGAACCGGAGACGATTTTCGGGCCACTTCCCCTCATCTTCCGATCTTATTTCTCCTGGGTAGTCGACAAAGAGCCAGCTTATGCCTCACCGGATTCCTCCCTCATATTGTCGGAGATATCGGTGTACCGGAGCGTATCCGGGGTCGTTTCTGTCGATGCATTTTTCAGGATGTGTGCAGATTGCGTTTCAAGGTGTTTATCGCTTTGGCGGATTGCTTTAAAGGTCTTTGGAGAGAATCCAATATAATTTCAGTCAGGAAAGGAACGATCAATGTAATACCTTGCTAGAATATTTAGATGCGCGGCAGTTAAATGAAATGCTGCTGCAAAATTGGTACCTGAAATAATTAATTCATTGTTGACAGGAATAGTGAATAGGTTTTGCCGGAATTGCTTCTCTTGAGAATGTGGTTTGATTTTACTTGAATACTTTTTTTAATCCAACAAAGATATCATATTATAACAACGAATTTATAGCGTGAAATAATTGATGTTACTCTATTTTTTCCTTCTTATAACAATAATATATATTGAGCTCTTTCAAATCATAGTAGATGATAGAAAATAAATTTAAACACTTTTTATTTCCATTTAATTAAGAAATTATACAGAGTTTGTATAAGAATCTTTTTAGATAGCTTATGTACCATATTGTATATATTTGATAGCTGTATACCATCATCATCATCATCATCATCACCATCATCATTTTCCTTCCATTGCAGAGCTTGAGCTTTCTTCTGTCCAATATGCTTAATGTTGCCATCAATCTATCGTGCTCTTGGTTCTTCGCAGACGTTTGTGATCAAACGGTATCCACTCCAGGATTGTTTTGATCCACATGTCACATCGTCTTACTATATGGCCTGCCCACTTCAATTTCAACACTGTTACTCTTTCAGTATTGTCACATACTTTCGTTTGTTCTCTGATTCATGTGCAAGTCTTTCTGTCCCGCCTAGTTAGACCAAGCATACAACTTTTCGTTCTCTTCTGGCTACCCCCAATTTTTGTACTAATCGTGATAAGAGTGTCCAAGTCACGCTTCCAAATGTCAAAATGGACAGGACGCACGGATCAAAAAATTTTCTCCTTAGGAACAATAGAAGTTTGTTCTTAAACTATGTTGAGCCTGCCAAATACCTGCAAGCAACATTTAACACGCAATTCTTTTCCTTTATTTGGGGTTTTCGCCACTATCTAAAACTCAAAAATATATCGAAAATACCTGTTCTTATGTAAAGAAAGAATCACTGGGTAAAGACAAAAATACAGACGGAGACAAATTTCTCAGTGATTCTTTTTTGTAATAAATTTGCCTAACGAACGAAATTTTAAAGATATAAAAATGTTATACAAAATTATGCAAACTTTTAACGGTAACTTTTCGGAGGGTCCCTCCCCCCGTTTTCAAAATTAAACTAAAAAATAAATTATATTAATTTGTAATATATAAAGTAACGAGTGAAAGTAAATATAATTTTGTGTGTATGTCAACAATACTTACATTGACAACAATAGATTTTCATGACAGTGACATACTACCAAAAAATTTATATAGGTAATGTTTATTGTACTGATTGTGTATTCAAATATTTAAATGTGTTTAATTGTATTCTTTAGAATCGGGAACCATATTGAATATAAATCTACCGAAGGTTTAGCAATACAGTTATTTTTATTTAAATTAATTATAGCGGTTTCTTTTAATCTTCTGTATTTTGTTACCGATTCTTTGAATACCGTTTTGAAATGATTGCAGTTGATTTTACGACTCGATTCCCATGTGTGTTGACAAATTCTAGATTTATTAAAATCGCCCTTTCTACGAAGGTTTTTATGCTCTTTTATTCTAACATCTAACGGTCTAGATGTCTCACTTATATAGAATTTGCCACATTCGCAGGGAATTTTATAAACCACATTTTTGGTATTTTGTTGTATGTTGAATACTAAACCAAACACTCTTTGTTAATAGAGATCTAAGAGTATTTTTTGTTGTTATCTAAGAGTAAATGCCGTTCTTATGTTGTATTTATTTCCTACTCTTAATTGTGTCAGAAATACCGCGGATATAAGGAATTGTGAGGTTAATTGTTTGAGTGTTATTATTATTGTTATTAATAACTTGTCTGTTTTGTCTAGTATCAACATTTTTAAACGATTTATCTATCAAATTTTTTGGGTAATTGTTTTTTATTAAAATGCCTTTTATGTGATTTGTTTCTTTTTTTAGTGTATCGGTACAAACAAGTTTTGCACTGCCATATAAACTTTTAATTACTCCTATTTTGACCGATTTTGAGTGATTTCAAAAGAAATTGAGATATCTATCTGTGTTTGTCGATTTTCTGTAAACTGTAGATTTTAATGTGTTGTTTTGTTTTAATATTAAAGTGCCGAGGAATGGGAATTTATTCTTCCTCTCCATCTTTAAAGTAAACTTAATTGTAGGCTCTCGAAAATTTATATCTTGTAAAAGAATATTTTGATCATCAATGCTATGTTGCCATATAGCAAAAATATCATCAACATATCTAAGCCATATTAATGGTTTTTAAGAGATTTATTTAATATGTCATTCTCGAGTTTCCCCATAAAGATATTACTCATCAAAGGAGAAAGAGAAGAACCCATTGCCATTCCGAAATTTTGTTGACAGAGTTAATAATTTAATAATTAATATTAATCAATATTTTAATTAATTTATAATATTAATATTAATTAATAATTATTAGGTATTTTTGATATTTTTTGAGTTTTACATAGTGACGAAAAACGGAAAAACGGAAAAAAAGAAAGCCCACAATCATTCAGACATTATTTAACATGCTGTTTCACCTCCCGGGTATCCTCCTCCATGGTAATCCTCTGCCTAAGATATATGTAGTATCCAATATCCAAATCCTTTCCTAAAATATAATTTCTTCTGTCCTCAGCATATTTATTGTATATGTCCTGACTCCTTATCTGGTTTATTTTCAAGCCAAATGACTTTCCAATTCTTTGCAGCTCTTGTATGCATCCATCTTTGTAGCTGCCCTTGGCCTTGTAAAAGGAGAATGACATGGCGGACTACCATATGTATATATATATATATATATATATATATATATATATATATATATATATATATATATATATATATATACATATAACAAGGCTAAACCATACCCATAAAAGAGCAAATGGCAGATACCTTAGTGGAAGAAGTGACAAATGTTTCTGTTCAATTTCTGTTCAATGACAATAATTCTATCCTTGAAAAACGGCAAGACCACAAGGAGATTGTGGGCCAGTTTATATATTTTGGACAGAGGATTTCAATGGAGGGGGATACCGCCCGGCAAGTGGAATGGCATAATAAATGTGGCTAGCAGGCATTTGGCAGGCGCAACGTAGTGTTTGAGAACAAACTCCCACTTTGCCTGAAAAGAATAGTCTTCGATCAGTACGCCCTATCCGTTATGACATACGGAAGTGAAACCTGGATACTCACATCGTAATCAATTCAAAAAGATGTATGCTTGGCATTACAAGACGAGACACAAAGCGCTGCACATGGATAAGGGAACAAATGAATGTGTGTGACATCACTGGAAGCGTAAAGCAATTGATGGAGATGGGTAGGTCATATTGCGGGCGATGCGAGGATAGATGAACCAAGCCAATCCTGGAGTGGATACCGCTTGATCGCAAACGTCCGCGAAGAAAACCAAAAGCAGGATGGATTGATGAAATTGTTAAGTATATTGGACCCAAGTGGCAGAGGAAAGTCCAGGACCGTAAAAATCGGAAGCATGCTGAAGATGTCTTCATCCTGCAGTGGATCGAAATGGGTTGATGATGATGATGATGATATTTTTTTTTGATACAACTAACTATACTATTGAAGACTGTTATTATACAGTTTAGGATTAGTATACACTTGAGGATTTGTTCGAAATATTAAATATTACTTGTGTAGCTATTTCCGAATGTTTACATACTACTGGAGAAGATACAACAAAAAGAAAAAAGTGGATATCACATGAATTGACCGAAAATGAATTATTTAATGAATCCGAAGGGGACAAATAATGGATCAGTCTCAGGGAAACATCCAACTCTACGAAGAAAAAGCAATTCACGCTCACTCTTCTGAATGCCATGATATCATAGCAGTCGAGTATCGTTACAGCAGCTCTCCTAAAAACTACACTGTTTGACGAACCGTAAGTGGCCGGAACTTACAGATGCAGCCTAATGACGCACTACTATAAACTACTACTATATTTCTGTTACAAAACAGGCTGAATTTAAACTACCTCTTATGATTACTAGGGGTCACCTATAGTCGCCCCGCTCTAGCATAATTCCCAAAGTGATAACTGTACGCTGTTCTAACAGGAAAGCTAAATTTCCCATCTCACTCCGAAAAAAGTGTTCCACCCTTCTACGCCCATTATATCCACTTAAACAAAATCTCGACTCATGACTAATGAAAATAGTGTTCCAATCTAGGTCAATTTTAGCCCAACATCATTCTAAGCGACGCATTTTGTGGTATACTAAAAAAGAAATCATCTAATAAGGACCAAGGACATGAATCCCCTAGCGCAAGTAAATAAATATCAAATAAGTTGGTTAACGTAACTTGTCGGATATTTTCATGTCAATTTCGAACAAGAAGAAGTCTAACGTGCCATTCGTTATCTTTGAATAATTCTAGAATGACCCGAACCTCTAACTCGTGCGTAACTCCGAAGCTCAAGTTATCTCTTCAATGTTTTAATAACGATAGAAGCGTCTCTGTGGCATAGAACATCTTTAGTTTTTTTCCGATTTTATTCCGAAATACCTTCTGTTTCCTAAGAAACGTTTTTAGCGATAAGGTACAAATCCAAGAAAAATGATTTAGCTACTAGTGCATCCTCAAAAAAGTCAGTTGGATATCGTTTAATGTCATAAATCATTAGCTTGTAAATTTTCAAGATAAGTATGGTAACATGAATACTCTAAAAGAATTCTTATAAAAGTGTTGTAAAACTACAAGAGACAGTTGAGTGTTGTTTGTTTAATTATTTATAAATACAAATGGTAACTACTCGACTTTATAACGAAATCAAAATATGCAGTATATGTTTTGTTTAATGAAAAATATTTAAATAAATTGAATTTTGAGAGACCATATATGTAGGAGTATATTTAAACTTCTGCATATAACAGCGGTTTTATTTTTAAAACAAACCACATTTGAACTGTGCCGCAAGCGACACATGATACGCCAGGCGTTGAAGTGAGTGGCATTCACTGGATTAATTATAATTATTACTGCCAAAATATTTTGAAATATTCTTTCCCCTTAGAAGCATTAATTATTGTTTTGGGTAACTATTTGTAGATTCATTTCCTGAGCAATTAACTTGTCGTTAGACAGGTGACCGATTTAAATATCTCTTTCACTCTTGTTTTATTTTCTTCCTATTTTTTTTCTAGTTCATATCATGTTCATGTTCAAGTGGTGATTTCAGATCATTCGTGATATTCTGTTTTTGAAACTAAGCACTTTTGTGTGTATGTTTTCATTTAGAATCGGTTCAAATTAAATTAGAAAACTTTGTTGTTCTAGTACTACACCGCAATTGTTTCTAGAATTTATATTTTTCTTTTTAGCCTCATATCAGACATATCTTTACAGTCGGAGGTTCCATTAATGACTTGTTGACACATTTCAATATTTGTGAACCGTAGATTCATTTATCTACGTAGCTTATATTCGTGCAGTTGTATTGTGCCGATCCAATACCCTTTTTATGTGATTATTCTTGTTATTCGAAGACTAATAATTCCATAACAATATTAACATTCCACTAACAATATTAGAAAATGTTTAAAAGAAAAAAAAATACATAAAATTAGAAAATAATTTAAAAGTTTCTATTAAAATTAAATTATTTATTTAAAATAAACTTTTAGAAGCACCTTTCATTATGCCGTGTATATAGTTTTGAACCATATACACGGTATACATAAGTCGACTATTTTGCTATCTAACAGTTGAACAGTTGAGTTAACAGTTGAAACTCAAGATCAATTTTATGTTGTATTTATTTTACTTAATTTTACCTAATTGCAGTAGTTCCGCCCTACGGTTTGTTCAATACCTAAACTCATATAAGGAATAAAAATAGTACCTTTTTCAAAAGATCTTTATTATATGCAGACATGTAGCCGGCAAAAAACATAAATTATAACCAGGGATGCCCGGTCTCCGGTTTATGAACAGTGAGCAAATATGTCTTGCTACTTATTTGCTGTGTATGCTACTTGTCTGAGCAGATATGAGCACTGTCTTATTCTTAGTCTACCCTTTCCTTGCGGAAGTTAGCTATCATGTCGATTAGGGTTTTATTTACTGGTAGTCTGAACAGTTAGATGAATGTACAATCAAAGTATTCGCCACGGTTTCTATACGACGATATCCTTCTCGTACCAATGCTCTGCCAGTCCATATTATCTTTCTCTGAAAAATCAATTGTGGGTGGATCGATATTCTCTCATAACTTGACCTAAGTATACCAATATTCTGGCCTTAACTATGATTTAAACGGTTCTGAATCGACGGTTCATCATTTTCATAAAGCAGAATAAATATTCTTGCTAAAGATTATTCTGCAAATCTCTAGCAAGTGATCATTTGACTCGCTGATCCATATACCGAGGTACTTTTATTTTTGTTTTCTCAATAAGGGCATAATACATTTACACTGTGATAACGTTTAAAATATTTAACAATATATGTAAAGCATATATTTAACAATATTATATAATAATATAACTTTTTTAGTATTCCGAACTTCCAATGGGTGTCGCTCTCAAACGAACTGTGAGTTTGCGTGCCTCTAATGTCAAAATTATTCGGTATAAACTAGCAAGTCATCATGAAACGTTTAACATCAGAGCAATACCTATAAATTATCGAAATTGATTATTAAAATCAGTGTTCTGTGCGCCAAACTTATTGAGCATTTACTGAATTTTATAGTACACATATTATTATCGACAAATTCTGAACGCATTTCACGCTTCTCGATATTAAAACAATAACAAGACAAGAAACTATGTCTTTCGAAGAGAATATCCGCTGTTGCTAGCAGTGTTGATGAAGTACCAGATTTATCAATTCGTCGCCGTTTGCAGTACCTTGGGCTTCGTTATTCGACTATGTGGGCAATTTTGCGAAAAGATCTTGGTCTAGTGCCAAGAACTTAAACTCCAAGATCATCAGTCATCATACAGATCAGTTTGCATCCCACGTTCGGTGAATAGGCTCAAAATCAATTGCAACTTGACGCAGAATTTAACCGCACAATTTCGTTCAGTGAAGAAACTTATATTTGGCTATATAGTTACGTTGATAAACAAGAAATTGAAGCATGTTGAGTGAAAATAATCCGCAAATGATTATAAAATTGCTGCTGTATCTATGGGTCGTATTGTCTGCGTCAATGGGTCGTATTTCTTTAAAAATCAAGCTGGAAATATTTAATTAGCCGGATTATTAAATTCCGAATTTAATGGTATTGAGGAGATGTAGTTCCAACAGGATGGTCTATACCGATAAACCAACAACTATTGATGTCATGGAAGGCAACAAAACTCAAACAATTGCGGACATAAGGCTCCAATTGCTTGAAAAAGTGGTCGGAAATTGAATTGACATAACGCGCTTTGTCAGAAACATTTGCGCCGCGGCGAACATTTGTCCGAGATTGTTGTCAAACATTAACGCCATTAAATGTTATTTCACATAAAATGAATAGTTCCAAGACATCTAATTTGGTTGTTGTTTCATTTGACTCAATTACTTTATACATTGAAAAGGGCAATATTTTTTTGCATAGTACTATGAAATTAATATACATGTATATTTTATATTTTTTATTTGATGATTAGGATTTTATATATTGTAAAATTACTTAATCTTATGTCTTGATGATCATGTCTTTTTTAATTATAAATAAATATGATGAAATATAATATTCAAATATATCAATATTATACATGATAAAGTTACTGTATTATGACTTATAGTTATAATTGTGCCAGATTTTAAAATTCTGACGCTCTTAGTGGACAACGTTTTATTGTATGTCCACAATATGATAGTTCTTTAAATAACATCATACTAGTTTTAAATGAATTGGACATTTTTACACTTTAGCTCTTTAATTTGGCGAGTAGTGTAATTTAACTACATGTATTATATTTTTAGAATATTATGGTGCTTTTTAACCAACCATCCTCTGATCTTATTTCACTTCATGGTTACTCGATAAAGAAGTATTTTATGCCTGAACTTTTATTTTCATTCTTATCATTCTCTGAACCTTTAGGCTGATTCAATGTTCTGATAATGACAACATGGTTACCGAAAAGCGCGTGTAAAACTTATAAACAAGTGATATGGTGTTTAGTGATAAATCCTTGCGTTTACTGTTTTACTCTAAAGGTTCTAATAGAAGATTGTTATTTCTTTATTTAATCAGGTGTCAAGATATACGGATTGCGCTTGAAGCTGTTTATCTCTTTAGTATATTACTTTAGACGTCTCTGAAGACAATCTAATATAATTTCAGTCAAGAAAGAGACGAACAATATAATACCTTGCCGGAATATTTAGATGCACGACGCTTAAATGAAATGCGGCTGCAAACTTGCTGCTTGAAATATTTAATTAATCACGGTGCCAGAAGTGGTAAATAAGGTTTCTTGAAAATGCTTCTCTTGACGATACAAGTTGATTTTCTTGGAATATTTCAAGTTAAAAGTTATTGCTTTTTGATGACGAAGCCACTTTAAGTTGAAGTATTTGTTGTTTGAGGAAACTAAATAATCTCTTGAAGAGAAGATACTACTTACACTTCGCTGAAAATAATTTTCTTAAGAAAATAAAATGAAGGAAATGAAATCCATTAAAATATGAAATCATATGTCATTGAATTATTTATTGCTTGAATAATTAGCGAATAAGACATATAGTAAACAGACTGTCCTGAAACTGTTTCCTTTGACGATAAAATCTCATGTTTTCGAATATCTTGAATTAACGTCTTATGAGTATTCTGAATTATTTAATTATAGGGTGATTTTTTTAGTGTGTCCGAATTTTAAATTCAAAAATAACAGCAACCAGATTAAAACCAGCCTTGGTACCTTATCTTAAATAACAGTAGCATTAACGTTTGAAAATAATTTCGGACAAATGTCCGCCGCGACTACTTCTAACAAAGCGCATTCTGTCTATCTAATTTTCGACCACTTCTTTCTTATGTCCGCAATTGTCCGAGTTATGTTGGCTTCCAAGGCGTCAATGGTTGCTGGTTTATCGGCATAGACCAAAGATTCAACATAACCCCAAAGAAAAGAATCTAAATGTCTGTTCCTCGAAATAATTTTCTTTTTCGAAATTGTACCCTCTACATCAATACCATTAAGTTCGGAATTAATAATAACGGTGACGAATCTTTATCAACACTGCCAGCAACAGTGGCGATATTTTCTTTGGAACGTAGACAATGTTTTGTCTCGTTTTTGTTTTAACATCGAGCAATGTGAATTGCGTTCGGAATTTGTTAAATTAGTGAGTGACCCCTATCGGAAGTTCGGACACACCAAAAAATCATCCTTTTCAACATTGTGTTTGAAGGGAATAAAATATTAATTTTTTTTTATTAAATGAAGAGCCAATACTTGCTCCTATATTGGGTAATAGCAGGAACTTAAATAAACGACTTTTAAATAAAATGCAGCCGTAAACTTGATATTCAAGAAAATTAATTTAATAAATGTATGAAGGAATTTTAAGAAGTAATCCTTTCAGTAAAACTGCTAATCTATTTTTTTCGTCAGAACCTCATATATTCAAAATATCCATTAAATGAATTACCTAGACTCGCAAGGCTATAAACTGTATGAGTAACAAACAACTATCATCAATTTTAAGATGATAGTTACTTTTATATAGGGAATTTCGTTTTATTCAAATATTTCAATATTCCTTTTTTTTTCATATTTTTTAACACACATCAAAATTCCAATCCCATTGCCATTCATTCATCAATGAATATGATTGTGGTCAAGATATTTTAAGGGGTCAGGCCCTGATTTCCCTCTCTATGCTATCTTATGGGAATTGTTGATTCACTTCAATTCATTCCAAAATGAATGACAATTTTAGCCATTTTTTAAATTAAATTTTAATTTTTAATTAAGGATATATTTAATATTATTTTATAATTCTAGTTCAGATTATTGCTTATGTACACAGGAAGGTGTAAAAAAGTCTGTATATTTTATAGTTTATTTTAAAAATATACCTAAAATTTAAAAAAAAACAATTTTTTATTAGTGGCAAAAAAATTAAATACTCATTAAAATCATACTTAAACTTGAGACCATTCACCTCAGAATGCCCTCGCTTGGTACTCCTGGTCCTTCTTCTTTTTTAGTCTCTTCCTGACTGCTTTTTTCTTCTTTGCAGCGCTGTTTTGCATTTCTCTTTCAGTGTTTTCACTTTCTTTTATTCTTATAATGTCTTTGTATCGAGCCCTTTGTGCTGTTAGCTGAGCACGTCATTTCGAGTTTCTGTAAAACTTTTTGCATTCCTACCGCTCCGTCATTGAAACTAATTAGCGCATTATGAACTTCGATTTCCAAGGTAGATTTACCGACAAAAATTATTTTTGATAACCTAGTCCAGATCACGTCGTTGGAGTTTTCATTGGGATTTCTCCCAGTTCTCCCATGAAGACCGGTACGAAGTAGGGTTTTATTTGAAAGATCCCGAAAAACTGGTTTTATTGCTTTCATAACTGCTTCTGCTAATCTATGTATGTGTTTATAAGATGCTTTAGATTCAAGAATTTTGAATTTTTTTTTTCTCTATGAAATAATTTAATTTTCCTCAAATGTAATATACCGTTCGATTCAGAAAATTATGCACACTCTTAAAATTAAATAAAAAAAATATGTAAAATATTTTACGGACTAGCCCCCTAAAATTTCCTATATTCAAACGCATTAATGTTCCTGTTACTTCGTCTTTCATTTTCATTTTCGATTTTCCATCTTTTTATTTCCTTTCCTTTTACTGTCCGTTCTTCTCCGTCCGTCTTTATTATCACTTCCTTTAAAATATGTTATAGATTATAGATGCCTGTGTCCTCATTTCTGTTTATTAATATTATTTCCATAGCAAACGAAATGCCTGGTTTGATCAAGGTAGTGTAATTTTTTATTTTGGACTTCTTGTTTACAATTTTACTTTTTAATGGTGCTCTATTCTTACCTTATATTTAATTCATTTAATTCAATCTTCATTTAATTATCTCTTAAAATTCTTTGTCTTCTTCTACATTTTCCAGTTTTTCCAATTGTATCACCTAAGGAGTTGAAAATCATGACTACTTTTATCTTTCTAAATGGTTTTATGTATTTATCATTCTTTCCGGTCTTCAATTATTTAATTTTTGCCAATTTCCATACCAAATCTTGGTGTCTTTTATCCATATGATCTTATTAGATCATCTCTTGTATTTTCTCTTATTGTTATATTGTCCGTGTACGCTAATAGATGTTTCTGATTGACTATTATATTTTCCTTTTTCTGTCTGGCTCTTCTCATGAGGTATTCCAGTATTAAATAAAAATAGTGCTTCATATATTGTGTTTCTCTTCTCGACCGCTTTATTTACTTTCAACAAGTCTGATGTTTTGTTTTAGTTCCGTTAGTTTGTTATAGTTTTTAAGCTCATTTTAAATATTGTTTTTAGGTTTTTTGGGTATTCCTAAATTTTTTTTTTACCTCTTTTTCTATTTTTACCTATTTTGGCATTCATTTCCTATTTATCCGTACACCTTTGTTGTGCTTCTATGTCCTTTGATGTAATGCAGTATGTAGTGAATGTTTATTTATTCTGAATTTGGACGGTCTGAAGATGGTTTTGGAGTGTACGAGTATTCCTACGAACATCCTTAGCCAGTTATACAGCGCTATAGCATCTCATTCTTTGTTCATGTTTGTTTCATCAGATTTCATATTTGGGTCTATAGTTGCTGTCCTGAATGTTAATCTCTCCTTGGCCTTTTCCTAAAATCAATCACTATACCGGTTTTTTGTTTATTGATCCAGTATGTTTCACTACACACATGTACAACTGTTAAATTTACTGTCCTCTAAATAAATAATTAGTTTTTAATATTAAATAATTAATGTAACTAATATATAAATATATATTTTTAAAAAGTAAAATTTTGATTTGAACAATTTTATTTAGTAAAAACTACATTTAATCAAAATAGTATGTGACGATCAGTTCGATGATCTTTCTCCATCTCTCCTGTAGCTTCATAATTCCGCCATCATAAAAGTTCTGAGGGTTTGGAAAAGGAGTTTGGAAAGAAGTGATTTGGGTAATTTTTCAAGTCTTTTAAGAAAGTAAAGTTTGTTTTAAGCGATTTAAATAAACGGTAGTCGGAAGGCGCAAGCTCAGAATAACGGCGGATGGATCAAAATATCCCAGTTAAGTTTGTGTTGGATGATCAAAGACATGTGTGGTTTAGTATTGTCTCGATAGACCGCAATACCCTTTCTGTTGGCTAATTCAAACTGGTTTTGGTCAATTGTTCGCTTTCATGTACTTAGCTATGAACATTATTTATCCGAATTAATGGCCTGGTTTTCAGATAATAGCTTATAATTAACGATTCTCTTTTAGTCCCACTAAATGCATAGCATACCTACCCCGAATATAAACTAGATATTCCGCTCGTTGAAGAAGCATCTCTGCACTTACACCATGATATCTTACGCTTAAAATTATTATACGCAAACAATTTTTCACACTCAATCATCACCTGCAACCATCCACTATCCACATCGTGAATTGATGGAATGTTTATTAGAGAAACACAAGTAGAATTTTGTTCTACCAAATTTTTGTCAGATAACTCATGCAGCACCCATACATCGGGTTATTCACCTAACCATTTCGATTTGATCTATGCCATCACTTTCAGCTTTCAATCACTTTCAGCTTTCAATTAGCGATAATATTTCAGTGCCATCAGCCTCGACCGGTCGTTCAGAATATGGTGCACTCCTAGTGTAAATTTTTTTGTTTATGCGGGAATTTTCGTTAATGTGAATGTCACATGGTACACAAGAATGTATTCCATATTCAACGCATACCCTCCGGATAGTCGATTTTTTGATGAACATCAAATGATTTACACCACATTCAGTTCTCGAGGTGGATGCTTCCTCTTTGTCGTACGAATGATTTTCTACCCTGACCCCTCAACGTGTTATATTGATACGGAGGTATGTATTAGACAAATTATAAATTCCTTGTCCATTTCCATCCCCATTTATAAACTACAATAAACAACTGATGAAACTCACCGGTTCTTCGAGTAGTCAACAGTGGTTATAACCTCTATGTTTGACTTGAGGACAAATACACGCCGCCTGACGGTAAAAATGTATAAGGAAATATTCTTCAATTTGCGAGAAAAATATTTGCGCCGAACACGGACACGAACGTAATTTTTATAGGTATGGACCGAGCTTAAGATTAAAATTGTTTTCAGGAAATTTTCTGCACCACTTACGCTAAGTGGAATCGTCATCATATACAATACATTTATTTGCTTCTGCGAATCATTCTTGCCTTTTCTAATATTACTTGCAAAATTTTACGTTGTAGAAATTTAAATATTAATGAAACATTGCATATCCAATGAAAGATGCCACTGCTAAATATGCGAGGACTTAACTAGCTATCTTTTTTATTTAACATACTGCGTATATAACAAGATAACTATATTAGCCACGTCATGGAATTACAAGAACTTTTATCTTACCTTTAACCCCCTGTTTTTATAATAGATAATCATAGGAGATATTAACTTTTGTTAAATGAAAATAGTAAAAAATCGAAATATCTTGTCTACTTAAGGAATACGAGCGATACTTGACTTTTAAAATTTATGTTTTTTTATTATAATATTTGAAATAGTGCTTAATTTCGAAGATCAGCCTGATCATTTAATAAATGTCTCGACTGATATATTATATTTGAAAATTTCTGTTGCTTTAAAATGTTTATTTCTTTTTGCTTTTTGCGGATGTATGCAGAATTTTTAAATTTTTTACCTCTGGAAATATATGTCGGGTGTCTGTGAAATGGTTCGCAAAATTAGATTTTTATTTTTTTAGTTGGTTCGAAGATTGGTATTCTTTCAACTCCCGATTTTTTATTTCGTGGTGTTCTATCTTTGCATTAAAAAATAATTTCCTGGTTGACTGGTGAGTTTTAAACGCTATATGTAAATTATGTTTCCTTAAAGAGTGAGTTATTTGTTCTAAAATTGGACCGAAATATATAATCTTACAGTATTTTATATCATTTGGTTGTTTAACTTTCGCGTATATTTGACTGATTAAAAATTGTCATTCTTTTGTATACTTATTAACTAAATAAATCAATTATTTAATACCATCCTAGACATTTCTAGACATTTATTAAAAGACTAGTCTAGACATGTATATATGATCAGACCGATCTCCTGAAACTTCCAGCTATTTAAAATATAGTCATAAAAAAATACCCTCAATGAAACTGGAAAATAATTACATATAGGATAAATAGCTGCTATACCTTGGTTTTAAAAGTCAGTTTGATAATGTAGCATTGTTTACAAAACTATAGTCACAAAGTCAAAAAATAAAATAAGTGTTAAACAACAAAGTAAATTTGTTTTATTTAATTAGAAAATGTATATTCAAAAAATTTGCATTTTAGACACAAAAGTAAATTCTGTAAGAAAAATAACTTTTTTAACCTCAAATTTATACATAGTAATCTCTCATTTTAGCTGTAACTCTATCTCTTTTTTTTTTCAGCTAGTTACTCGACGTTGGGTGACCTTTGGTCGAGTGTTTGGTTATTAGTAATGAAAGTTGAAAAAAAAGTTTGACTTAAATTATTTAAAAAGTTATATCGGTGACCCGATATTATTCATAAATAATAACATTCTTCAAATATTGAACTTTGTTGTGATATTTTTATTCTATAAAGTTGGAAAATTAATAGTGAAAAATAGAAAAATCCGTGACAGAAATGATTCTACCATAAGAAACTGTGGATAAGAACGGTATGAAAATATAATTTTTCTAAAAAACTAGACGCTGAATAATTGTCAAATTTTAACCACAGTTCAATTACATATCCTTTGTTACAATTACCAAATTTTTAGACTTGGAAACTCGTTTTTTTTATAGATTCGCTCGGACTTTCTTAAGTTCGGTTTTTTTTCATACAAAAAATAACCAGTAGTTTTTATTTAACTGCATTTATTTGGAATTTTTAAATGTAATGATTAGTATCTTTTCTATAATTATTAACAAACATTTTGAAGATATCATATTTCATAAATTTATAGATAAAAGCTATTTTAAATGCATTGAATTTAGAAGTAAGAATCCAATCAAAATCAGAGTGTATTAAATTGTAACGTTTATTCTAACGAGAGTGCTCGTCAACCATAATAAATACAAATAATTGAACTTGCGACGCATTCCTGAAAGTAATACGGAATTAGATTGACTCAGTTCAGAAGGATGATTCCGCTTTGTCTTTTAATGAAACGAAATCCGTTATCAAGTTAATTTTACATCTTTGAAATCCTAACGGCAATGATTTAATTAGAACGGTGAGGTAAAAATTGATGGTCTCAACGTTACCTTTGTTTCGCATTTTATATCTGAATAATTAAACGAGTTTTAAGTTTTTGTAATCGATATTTCCCTAACAGCGATTTGAGATTCTTAATGCTAATCCGTGCAAGCTGACTTATGTACGAGGCTTAAGAGAAAAGTCAGATACTTTTCCGACAGATGGTTGTACAATTGCAACGGTGAGTGCATTTCTGAAAATAGCTTTATTTTAGTATAGCTCCATTAATTTTTAAAACATATATAATATTTAGTTGAGAAGTTGAATGAGTATTATTAGAATTCCGCTTCTTTACATTTCATGGTTTATAAGTGGTTTAGTGAAATTCGATGTGCCCGAACCAGCACAAGTTCAGAACGTCCCATTGATGTCACTTCTGAGGAAATAATCAACAAAATCTATGATATCGTGTTGGCCAATCGCAGAGTATAAGTTAGAGAAATTGCAAGGATGATAAACATTTCGGGCAAATGCATACGGAAGATCCTACTTGAATATTTTGACATCATAAAGCTATCAGCGCGATGAGTGCCAGGTTTGCGCACTGTTGGCCAAAATCAGAATAGAAGAAATAGTGGCAGTTCCTCTTTGATGGGGTAGTTTGAATGGTTTAGCTGGTTTCCCATCTTACAATGCGACATGAAGACTGTGTCCTTTCCAGGGCTCGTGTACATGTCATACAACTTTCTGGTTTTTAGTGCGGTGGAGCTGGTTGATGTCCGTGCAACAGACGTCTGGGATTTGTCTCCTGTTTTGCTCTCTCTTTGCTATGCCGGTTAGCGGCTATAGGTTTCCTATTGGGGTCGGTCATTATGATACGTACGTCCATTATGGTACGCTTTCTAGGTGTTGACCCCCTCCCGATTGGTGCCGGATATTCTGCGGTGTACACGCAAGAAGTATGGTAGGCGTCCTCAATGTGTGCTTGTTTTGCACCCACGGATCTGCTTGTTAGTTTTCTGATTATGTTATTACGGGCGCTAACGTTGGCTTGGTGTTCATGCAGTGGCTGCTTGTAGGCGATCAGGTGTGACTCCCAGGTGTTTTGGTGTTGGGCAATGTTGGAGTCACCCCTTCATGCGGTGTCCAACTCCCTCTTGGCGTTTTTGGTGTTAAGGTAAAAAACAGAGACTTGCGTTTTACTCAGGTTGAGCTTTAAGTATGTAAGCTTCACAGTGTTTAGACGTGTCTAAACGTAATTCCAAAGAGTTTCTACAGCAATTCATGACTGTTTATGAAACCTCAGTTTCATTAATAATAATGAATATAATTATATATAAATATCAGAAGTGACGAAATAATCAAAAGAGTTATGCATGGAAAACGTACCCGAAGAAAACGTGCTCGAAAAGAAGGCGACAATACTTCCGTCGCCCAGAAAGGCTATGGCCACTGTTTCTTCGTATTTGCAAGGCATTATCTTTTTCCCATCAACTATTTTTAAAAGGGAAAGATAATAACAACAGATAATTATGCTCCATTATTGGTCAAACGTCATGGAGAGATAATTAAAAAAACTCTCTTATTTCGCAAGGAAAAAAAAAATACTACTTTACCGCGACAATACACCCCATTGGCCTATTCGTCCACCGTTGCAACAGCTAAATTGGTCAATTTGCCCAACGAATTGATATCATCTCCAGCCAGTTCGCCGGGCTTGATCTCCTCCAATTTTTTTCTTTTTCCAAACATGAAGAAATGGCTGACTGACAAGAATTTCCTTTAATTTCATTCAAAAGAAATTCTTCATTCAACAAATACAGGGATCATAGCCGAAATAGGGAGAAGTGAGGAAATAATCAAAAGAGTTATGCATGGAAAACGTGCCCGAAGAAAACGTGCTCGAAAAGAAGGCGACAATACTTCCGTCGCCCAGAAAGGCTATGGCCACTGTTTCTTCGTATTTGCAAGGCATTATCTTTTTCCCATCAACTATTTTTAAAAGGGAAAGATAATAACAACAGATAATTATGCTCCATTATTGGTCAAACGTCATGGAGAGATAATTAAAAAAACTCTCTTATTTCGCAAGGAAAAAAAAAATACTACTTTACCGCGACAATACACCCCATTGGCCTATTCGTCCACCGTTGCAACAGTTAAATTGGTCACTTTGCCCAACGAATTGATATCATCTCCAGCCAGTTCGCCGGGCTTGATCTCCTCCAATTTTTTTCTTTTTCCAAACATGAAGAAATGGCTGACTGACAAGAATTTCCTTTAATTTCATTCAAAAGAAATTCTTCATTCAACAAATACAGGGATCATAGCCGAAATAGGGCACTATTTTTACAGAATTTGACAGTTCCTTCTTTTTTGTAGATGTAAGAAAGGTTTAAAAAAACTATTGGTTTATATGGTTGTATTCGGTTTTCCCCGTTTTCCAACTTAGTCCATTTTATAAAAATTTAAATATCCAAACAAACGTGTTTGTTTAAGATGTGATTCGAACTTGGGTAAATGATTTGCTTACGAGTCAATCAGGGTCGTTACGAGTAAAATGTATGGTCTACGCTAAACCACAGAAAACCTTTACAGATATGTTTAAGTTACTGAAGTACATAGGGATAATCAGTGATGACCAACATTCTTTCCATCACTGAAGGCATTCCCGCTTAAATAACTCTACAACTATCAAACAAAGCTTTAATTGAAGGACTCCATGTCTAGAAAATATGTAGGATGAGGCAGAACATTACAAACAAAATTTAACAATTCTTGTCTGGAACTGGTAGATTTCTGATCTCATAACCTTTTGTATTCTATACAGTACATTTGAAAAATAACGGAACGTTTGAAGTAAAGAAAAAACAATTAATTATTTTGTACTTATGTTTAGTACTTATTTTTATTCTTATTACATTCCTTTCGCATAAATACACCGCTGGACACTTTTAACCAATGCTAACATATCTTTTTTGTGTCGTTTTTTGGAATCGTCTCAATGAGCCTCGTCACGGCTTCGTGGACTTGTGTAACACTATCATAAAACGTTTCTTTCATGGCCAGTTTGAGATTTGAGAATAGGGAATAGTTACATGGAGATCAATCAGGTGCATATGGAGGATGTTGAAGCACAGAGATATTTTTTTTCGCTAAAAATTTACAAACAACGACGGTTCTATGAAATGGTTTTAAGCACAGACTTTTAGAGAATTATGATCATTTTACGAAAGACCGTCATTTTACACACCATTTTCCAACAACTAATTGCGATTTTTATTTTTTGGCCGGCCTGGGTTTGAATGGTCTTCCAAAGTATCACGACCGTCCTGGAATCGCTTATACCACTCGAGCATACATATACGGGATAAACAATCATCACCTTTTTTCATCAATTCTAATGTTTCTGTAAAAGTTTTGTCGAACTTGAAACAAAATTTAATATTAGTTATTTGTTCTAACATGTTTTTGTGACAAGATGGCAAAAGGTACTGTCACTTTAAGCGCTATAACTTGACAATCCATTGATCGATTCTACTGGTGGTGGTCTCGTTTTATAGAGGAGATTCAGCTTTCAGATTATATATTGTTTCAATAGATGGCGCTAGTAGTTTTTTTAAGTATAAAGTTCCGTTATTTTGCCGACATACTGTGTATGTTGAGTCAAAGGCATTGAGGTGAGTCAGATTTCAGCAATGCAAATGTATACAGACCTTTAATTGTGATATAGTAAGTATATACATAACAATATTTCGCATTTCACATTTATTTTTAAAGATAGATTTCTGGTTTTCCCTATGATCATCAGAAATTTTAACACCAGCATTAAACATAAGCGTTTCAATTTTTTGACGATTTTTTTGACATATTGTATGGACATAATGGTTAAGGATTGGAGTTAGAGACGCATCAGCAACTACAAATGTATTTAGCGACTGGACCTACAACTTAACGTGGATAGCTTGTAGCTTAACTGAAACTATAGTTAAGTTGAACAAATATCAGTTGTCTTAAGATTTTATAATACATCAACCGGAACAATAGAAGACAACTTTATCCGATTTTTTGCTGTCGTTGAGACGACTGGAAAATATCTAACTACTACGACTGGAAAAAAATGGATTAGATATTCAATACTGTCATGGCCAAGGATGGACAATGGTGTAAATATAGTAAAACTTGAATATTAAATATTAATCCCAGAGCATTTTTTACACCTTGCGGGTGTCTGTTGGTAGACCAAGCTAATTTTTTTGTAGCAGCAAAAACATGTTTTGGTTTTATTCAGAAAATATGTTTGCGATTTTCAAGATCCAGCAAACGCTAGGACATAATCAAAGGCAAATTAAAGCTTACTATAAAGCCTTTATGAGACGTAAAGTAGGGAAGCAAAATCGAGGCAATTAAGACCATATTATTGCTATTTGATGATGATATTGAATGCATTAAAAGCTAAAAAAACCACATTGAAGAGTTAGACCCACTCAGTGATTGTGATTCTCTTTTGAGCGAAATACTCAGTTTAAAATTTATTATGTTGATATCAGTTATCATGATATTATCGCGTGTTAATATCATAGGGGAATGACAATCTGTACAAGTCCATTTAAGTATTGCTCTTGAACATTTGCGTATATTTTATGACTGAATCAAAAAATATTGACAAACTGGGTTCGAAGAATACTTGTTTGATGCTCATCAATTTATTGAGTAAAGCAGTTATGATCTGCCAAAAGGCTTTGAAATAGTAGCCAAAAAGAAAACGATGTTTGATTATGAAAGCGGCGATGAATCTATACATTCTCCCAAAAGTCGGTACGAAACTAATCTTTTGTAACACCATGATTGATTCCATAGAGAGCAAAATTGATTAAAGAATTATATCTTTGAATTAACATTTTAAACATTTTGGTTTTATCTATGATCTAAGTAAGTTAAAAACTATTCTAAAAGAGCGTATATTAAAATACTTCCAATCTTACAAATTATATGAAGAATTACAAACAATGATCCCAAATTTACTAAGCTTCATTAAATATGTGAAACAGTTGCTCCAATACATAACAGAAAATAACTTAGAAGAAATTTTTCCAAATATTTATATTGTCATTCGAATTTAGTTAACAGTACCAGTAAGTTTAGTCTTCGCTCAAAGGAAGTAAGGTACTGCCTCTAGTTTTCAAAATTAAAACTAATAAAAAATTATTTAAGAAGTACAATGGGTCAAGGTTCAGCTTTGGCAATTTTATCTACTGAAGCAGACACAGCATTTAAGCTGGATTACGATACAGTTATTAAGGAGTTTAATAAGGCTAAAAGTAGGAAATTTATGTTTCTTTAATTCTTTACTGTTAGTTATTACTTAATAATTTTAGTTAAAGTGCAGATATTTATATATTTGATAGTTAAAAAAATCCGTCCCCTTTCATTAACAGAGGGCCTCGCAAAATTTATCTTGCCCACATCAAATTTAGGTGTTGCCCCGCCGCTGCCCTACATTAAATGTGTACATTAAATGAGTACAATAGAACAAGGCCATACTATATATTGCAGCAAAATAATGAAATAGATTCAATAACTCTACACAGTTGAACTTCTAGCACATTCCGAATGCTGTCTAGATCTAGTTTACTTTAAATTTGCACGCAATATCAAGTTTCGTTCAAAACTGAGAAATATCTCTTAAAAAATTGTAATATTATTCAATAATATTGCTATTGTTTTGTATGCTACATATTAAATCCAGGCAACAGCCCTATCTTTCTAAACAATGATGATGTTTTGTGCAGTTTTTTGTCAGGCAACTCGCCGTTCTCTGAACTAATGACGTCGACATCTGTTGGGCCGAGAGTAACTCTCAACGTCTCTTTTCAGCGATGCATAATGGGCTCGTGAAGCTCGTTTAAAATTTACAGTTTCTCGAAGTCGAGTACATAATTCGGTTGATATTCGGCGAATCCCGCTATCGTTTTACAAATGTTGTTGTTTTCCGGCGAGTTTCAGTTTCGAAAATTGGATTACGAACTTTGCGACGGTGCAAAGTTGTCTTGACAACGGTTCATTAGAACGAGTTTTGCCGATGTGACGTCTACTTAATTAGATTGACCCGAAAGTGAATCGCGTCGTTAAAATCGTCCCTTCATCATATATTGTTTACTCTATAAAATATTTAATATATTGTAGTGTCCCTTCATTTGTGTTTTCTAACAGTCCTCTTACTAATTCATTAGGGTAAGAGTTAACATTATTTTTCCGTCCCCTTTTTTGATTGTTTGTTACAAAAGATATTTTGAAATATTTTTCGATTATATAATTTCGCTGATACCATGGAGCACTTAATATACATTTCAGAATTTCATTTCGGAATCCTTGTAATAGTAGAATGTTGTAACTTTAAACAGGTTCTTAATAACCTCATAAAGCAATTAATTATTTTTAATATTTTAATTCAATTTTCTGCCTATATCATTCATGGTTGATTTCTCTTGTTGAATATGATTTTCCTGCAACGTTATATATAAATCTAGAAGATTGCAAAATTATTTTACACATTTAACATATTTTACATAATTACAATATTGGTTAGGTAAGATTTTAATAGCATATAATGTTCACATCACAGTTTTTCTTTAATTTTGTGAAAAAGTACCGGATCCCATACCTTGTTCAATACTTGACTGATATCCAACCCATGCACATACCGTGTGTTCTGTCTTCAAACATATGTTCCATTATCTGTTTTTTCCTCTTACTAATAGTGAAGTTTGTCACAGCGAGCCTTTTGTATGTAGGGTGAGTGATATAAAGTGATTTAAATAGCACGTATTTAAATTTTTACCAACTTTCGGAAACAAAACATATATTGGGTCGTTCATCAAATATTTTTTTGACTTTTAATTTATGCTTAATGACAGGTCAATTTTAAATCTTACTTTATCTTGATCTCTGAATACAGATGGAAAACACGAAACAGAAATATGATGCGAAATACTATGCCTGTTTATACACACATATGACTCAACCGTTGAAATGAAAGAATCTTATTAATAGGTGACGTTTGAGTAATAAACAGAAAACTATTTTGTACTTGCGTCCTTTGACTCCTTGATCCACTGAATCATTTAATACGAAACATTAGACATTAAAGATTAGAGTATAACTGATGCAACATTGCAATATTCACTGGAAAAAATTCTTCATTCTATTAGAGATGGTTTTTTTTTAAAGAAGTAGTTATAAATACAAATGGAGATTAAATTAAATATTCCTGTGTCAAAGTATGTCTCCACAAGACTATCATAGGATTGATATATACTCAAATTCTATGATTTATTAGAAAATAATCTCTGAGTGTGATGAAGACTTTAAAAACAGCCACGCGCTATCGACATTAATCTGAGTACACTGAGTACACTGCCCTTGTATCAATAGAAGACTACAGTAATATGAATAAAAATATTTAAATATGTTAAATTATGTATTCATGTATCTTTGTAGTGTAGCATATTGTATTTTATTATGTACTTAATCATAATATATTTTTACGTCCAAAAGTATTATTATCTGCATGTTCTAATGAAAGAAGTGTATTTTTCAAACAAGCAATATGGAAGCAAAGCTTTTTAATTTTAAAATACGACTGATTAGAAGTGCTATATAAATATGCCACCATATACCATAGGCTGCAAACAATAAATGCTTATATAGTAACAGTAACTTCGTCACTCGAATCATAATTATCTAGCTATCTAATATTCCTCATTTTTCTATTGAGACATTTTGGTATTTTCATCCTATTTTGTGAAATGAACAATATTAAGCTATTTCGTCTGAAATGAGCTGAGTGAAACTCCTCAGGAAGTTTCTTGAAAAACTCAAGTTTGTCTAATATTTTAATTAAGAATTTAATGATAAGTATATACTATATACATTTATATTTTAAACTATATATAATAAATATACTTTATTTATATATATATATATATATATATATATAAAATATATAAAACATTTAAGATATATATACTGAAAATTGTTTAATATGTGGTCAAAAACGAGTGTATATCGCAAAAATTATCATTTTTACATTGGTTTTACAATCTCCTACATTATGTAGGTTTCACTTTATGGAAGAAATTGAACAATTCAACATCATCTGATTCTTAACAATTAAAATGTTTATCAATGTAGGTTATTTTTGTATTGGCAATTTTATGGAAAAATAACTATGTTAGTAATAAAAGAAACCTCGTCGGGTGCCCAATAGATACAGTATACATTTAAAATTTCTAATTTTTTGGGCTGGCTTATCTAATATATTTTCGTGTGCCAGATAATAAGCTGTCTGTATTGGAAAACAAATATTGGAGCTATTAATACATTTTTAATTTTATTATATTTTCTTAGATATTTTCTTTACTTGAAAACAAAAAGTCTATTTAAATCTTAAATATTACAATCACTCAGTAAAACACGTGGCTATTCAGGTAAAACAAAAATATTTTCTTTAATGACTCGAAAAAGAGAACTATCTGTTTTCAGTAATATCGAATAAAATTAATGAACCCGAAACGGCAAAGTCAATAAATAAAAGATTAGATAAAAAAACTCTCACAATCGAACGGAGACTATGGTGAAAAATGACAGATTTACAGATTTACAGATTTAGTTTCGAAACACACAAGTGCGCAAATTGATCAAGATTAATCAAAAAAGAAATATTAATACTTGAACTTTTACTATTGATGCATTAAAGTTGGAGTTTTGAATAAAATTCGGAAAAGCTTCGTAGTTATTATGCATATTAATTATTATTATTATTTTTATTGTATTGCGTTAGTATCCTTTTCTAAGGTATCTGTTACACTTAATTTAAACATATTTGTTAATTAATACAAAATGATTTTTCCTTAAACACCAATGTATTTGGAATTTATTATTATTTAACAATAACAAACTCAAAATAATTTTGAAGCAGCAAAGTCATATATCTCCATACCAAGGTTTAGTTGATCAATACACTGGTATTCCCAGTACTCTTCTATCCTATTGAATCTTAGACTATACGAAAGCAATCTAGATATATTGCTAGCAAAAAAATGTCTAGTATGCCATGAACATATGGAAGGATAAATATACCAATTCTTGACTCTGTTTCCCGAAAACTACGACTTGTAGATATCAGGTTCACCAAAATACTTCAATTTTTCGGGCCCATAATAAGACGAAATAACAACCTAGACAGAACGGTCCTTTTCATCAGAACGGTACAAATCATGTACCAAAAGCAACGAGGTAAAACTCCGCAGTCACGAACAACTATCATAGCAAAAAGCCAGGATAAGTAACCGATTGGGGCCGTGAGATTGGCTCAACATAGGAGAAAGTGGCGAAAAATGATAAAATGCAGGATTCAGTCTGTAAATATTGACAATTAAGGATTACAAGTATATATGTTTATCAACAAGAGTATCCAAACTTTAAAACGCGGCACAATAACCCCCATAACCATAAGTGATAGTCCGGTAATTTTTATTTTATATTGAAAAACAAACAAATCATGGCAGTATGTTTTAAAACTAATGTCGTTTCAATTCAATCAAAGCTCTTTGTTTGCGGTTCCATTATTCGCGTTTTCAGTATTCGCGAATTAAAAAATTGGGACCACTTCTTGTATTCGCGGCTGAAAATTTCTTTATTCGAGGATTCAAAACTAATGATACACATTATTATTTTAAAATAATATGCATTTATTTGCCAGTTGCCTTTCAAAACAACCGCAGGGTTATGCATGACGCTATGATTTTTAATAAAAGCTGCCTTTGCACAATCGATGCCGAATCATTTGTTTTATTGCTTCAGCTTGTCATTCGTCGCAAAAATCTCGAGTGAATAACACGTGTTTCTTCTACGAAGCAAACGAAAATTAAATTATTGATTGATTTTTCCGTTACTTTGTGATAATTCATTTTTTAAAAAGAATTTCATGTAAAAAGGTAAAGTGTTAGGGTTAGAGGCGCATCAGCAACTAGGCTATTTAGCGACTGGACCTACAGCTTAACGTGGGTTCTGAACCACGGTCATCAGCTTCCGACAAACCCAGGCCAGCACCCTCCTCGGGCTATAAACCCTTGGTTATGTGCCTACCCATAAGTCTATCAGGAAACCTACCGACTGGCGAGTGATCAACGTAGAACACTTCTCAGAAGACATCCGGCCTTACCCAGCCTCTAACTGGCGTGACTGTGGAGTAATTCGTAGTCGGATTTACACTCTTGCCTAGAAACAATTACAAACATTTAGGAAAGATAAACGGACAGAAGAAAGAAAAATAACCATCCGAGCGCTGGAATCGAACCAGCTACCGCTCCAGCGCCGCTCTTACAGTCACACAAATATTATAGTCACACAAATGTTGTTTAAAAATAAAAGTGATAGATAATAAAGTAAAAAATTGTTTTATTCCTTTTTAAATGAAAATTAGTTCCTACACGTAAAGGTAAAAATATATATGCTTAACCATTTACTCCTTGGCGAGTCGTTTACATTCATATCACATTTTTTTAATGCCAATGAATCAACTGTATGATTCATCAAGAAATCAGAAGACAAAATAAGGGATTCTATAACTTCAACCTCACTATCAGCAAAAATTGTTCGTAATCCAGCAATTGAAAAAATGGATGCTGCTTAACATTATGGATTGAAGACTGTAGCCAGAAGAGAGTGCCACTAAGTGGTGCTATAATACATTGGGAAGCTAAGCTATCTTTAAACTATCTTTAAACACATTAAATAACCTGGTGATGAAAATTCGGACAGATGATTTCAAGCATCGGAAGGTTGGTTTAATAAGTTCAAGGTATGACAATCACTGCATAAGATCAAAATTGTTGGAGAAGCTATATCTGCAGACACTTGAGCAGCAGCAACACATCCAGAATAATTTTCAAAGTTTCATCAATTGCTGATGATGGATACACACCTGAATAAGTGTTTAATGCAGACGAAACTGCCCTGTTTTAGAAAAGGATGTCAAACAAAATTAATATTTCCAAAAGTGAAAAATCCGTCTCTGGTTTTAAGGCAGCAAAGGATAGAGTTACACTGATTACACTGATGCTCTGCTCTATTGCATAGGGAGATTGTTTAATTAAGCCACTTATGCTTTACAGATCACTAAATCCTCGTGCTTTGAAAAAGCAAAACAAGGACAACCTACCAGTGTTTTTACGTTGAAACAAGAAAGCTTGGGTTAACAGTATCATTTTCTGTGACTGTTTTCAGGGTTGTTTTGTTCCTGAAGTTGAAACATATTTATATAAAAATAATTTCGATTTCAAGGAAGTTTTAGTTTTGATATTGACAATACTCTAGATCACTCTTGTAAGATTGAACCTATGTATACAAATATAAATGAGATATTTTTGCCTCCTAACACGACGGCCTTACTCTAATCTATGGACCAAGGAATAATCCAGGCTTTTAAGTTCTATTTCATTAGACAAACCTTTAAAATCATATTGGACACCATGAATTGTGATCCTGATATGAATGTCCAATGCTGGAAAAGATTGACATAACAAAGTGCAATGTTGACATAAAAGAATCATTGCAAAAGCTGAAGCCAGACACATTGAAATCATGCTGGAAATAACTGTAGTCTCATCTAACTGCCGGCAATGATGAAGAATGAGTGCAAAACATTAACTGAAAACATTGCTCAAGTTGCGAATGCCATAGGACGAGATTGTTTCGAACAGATAGAATCACGTAACATTCAAGAATTGCTTGAATCGCAAGATGAAGATTTGGCGAAAACCGACTTGGAAGGTTTCAACGAGCAACGAAAAGGTAACATTAAACTGCAAAAACCTGAGTGAAGGTATATGAATGGCACTTGAACTTTGTGATTTCTTCATAAAAATTGATCCTTCTATGGAAAGAAGTCTTTAAAAGGCAAAGTGTTAATGCCACAGTCTAATATCAATCCGAATTGAAAGACGTTTTAAAAGCGGCAAAACTAGGAAAAAATACTAAATTCTTTAAATCATTGCCTAAGCCTGATAATTATTTTTAATATTATTAAACAATCTCTCATTGAATTGACCTCATTGTATATTTTTGTTTTCGTTTTGTAACCTTGGAACATATCCCCTATAATCCCTTACAAATTACCATTCCTTATTCATGGTTTCTGTATTTGCGGCATATTTTCGGAACGCATCTGAACGTATCTCTACGAATAAGGACTTTGACTGTATTGCCCTCGATTTCGTCTATTAGAATTAATCGAAAAATAATATTTTTTCTCAAGCTGGAGATTGGCATTTTGCTGGTATATACGAATATATTTTGTTGGTATATACGAATAATTTCTACGAGCTGTTGAATCTTCTATCTCTGCATGATAAATTGACACAATGTACGGAACATAGTAGTTTGTGAGTGACATATACATTTCAAACAGTTTTGCGCGAACACGTTTTAAAGTTCTGACACCCTTATTCGAATACCGTGCAAAAATAGCAAAGTATTTATAATAACCCTTTTTATATAAAATTCTCTTCGTCTACGTTCCATTTCCAATAACAAATGTATTAATAGTGGATAATTCAAAATTGCTCGCTAGCAAAACGCAAGAACTAATGAAAACCAAGTGGAGATATAAAAACTTTCCAGTGCAGAAATTGAATTCGATGCGACATAAATCTGAGCCACGAAGATAACCAAAACCCGGAAAAGTTTAAATTACAATGTTTGCTGACAGTCGTAACGTTCATAATCGTCCGTCATTATTTAACACACAGCTACAACTAATTTGAATGGTCGAGGGATTTCGTTTTGTTTTGTCGCGTTAATGTTGTTTGTATTTGTGCAGTTTGTCTCGTCCCGTCAGAATAAATTTCAAATTTCCGAGTGGTAATTCTGAAACGAAATGTGGCATTTAATTTTAGAAATCTTTTTGGTATAACGTAATCTTCTATTTAGTTGTGGAAAACGTATTTGTTCACAAGTTTCTGTTTATTATTATTTGGAGTTCTCATCGTTAATATTTTTCAGTTAAAAACTATAAAATGGGGACAAATTAAAAACGTATATTCCTTTTTTTTTTAAATTAGGCAACAGTGATAAGGAAATAATATATTTTCATAAGTTATGCGGTCGTATAGTGTTTGATATTTTTGATGTTATATTTCCTAATATGTGACGTGCTATTATGAAGTATGGCTGGATAAAAATATTGCATATTTTTTAAAGTTCTTTTTAAAATTTGTCCGTAACATTTCTGTAATTTTTATTACTAAGTCTGTTATTTTGAAGTGCCATATGTACAGTATAATACTGTTTTTTTTTAGAACGCACTCGTAATTGATGGAATGAAACAGAGTGTATTTTCTTAAGCTCTTTCTTAATTCTCTAGCTCTAAATACAGCTTGAATCCAACTAAGCATGCTTCGCAGAAGATCTCTTATGGTCTCTTGTGGAATCTGATCCCATTCTTCCTAAACTGCGATTCGTAATGCTGTAATTGAATTAGGATCTGGATTTTGAGCTCGTATACGACGGTTGCTCGTTGACCCATAGGTGTTCGATGGGATTTGAATCGGGACTTAGAGGTGGCTAGTCAAACGACGCAATCTGGGCTTCCTGTAAGTATTGGAACATTGCTTCGGGAATATGTGTCCGAGTCATACAGACGCCGCATGACTTTCCCAACTGATGCCGCCCCATAGCATAATGGACCCTTTACCATTTACCATCGATGCTTACGATTCGCAGGAGATTGCACGCAGCATATCATTCCCAAGTTCTCCTATAAACTCTATCATCATCTATCCATCAGGTTTCTGCAATGGTATTTAAGTCTCATCGGAGAAAAGAACTTTGCTCCATTCACGTTTATCTCAATCAGCATGCAAATTGTAACCAGGTCGTATTGTAATATGGGAGAGCCGAAGGACTATGGTAGAACGTTAAAATTACACAAATTAAATCCACAACCAACTTCATTTTGCCTTCTTGTTACTGTTTTTGTAATAACATTGATATGCCTTACATTCAGCAGTTTATTGCTGTAAATGTACGATTTCGTAATGACTGAAGTTGAAAATAGCTATCATCCCTTTGCGACGTGCACCGTTTACGTTCTTGTCGCCGTCTGTAGTCCCCTATCTTCCCATTTTGTTTTACTGCACAAGAAACCGTCGATTGATGTATTCCCACCATTTGTGCAATATGTTCTTGCCTGCGACCGTCGTTAGCTAAAGTAACAATTTTATCAACAGCTACTTGATTTACATGTGCTGTTACAGACAGATACAGAACAAACAAACCGACACAGAACCGACACACAATAAGTCACTAGCACTGTCACTCTAATAATGCAACCCAAAAGAGCATCGTTATGAATCGCTAAAGCACAATATGATATGTCGCCATAATTGTACAGTAATGATAATTATTTTATGAAATGAAATGTAAACATTTTTAGATATCGAGATAGGTGTTAAACAATACTTATATGCACAGAACACTTCTTTATACTTATCATTCACACCTCTCTCATCCTTTCTCCGTGGATTCTCTTTCTCTCCTCCGTCCACCTTGCACCGGATCTCCCCGAAACTTCGCTCTATGATGCAACGTTCCACATATGTATTTTGTGTGGTTCTTCTATCCACAATCTCTGTTGGATCCATTTGTACCTTTCCCAGATCAGTTCTGACTTGTGCAATCCATGGTACTGTTGACTTGACTCCTTGTATTCATGTAAAAATTCTGTTGGTGAGTCTTGTCGGTGGGAGTCTACTGATATGTTCATAGAATTTCAATATGTCCATAGAATTCGTACTTCTTTTAGTATGTTTTCTTCTATGCCGCTTTTTGTGTGGAGTGTAAGTGTCTCGCTTACGTATAGTACCTCTTTTTTGATTACTGTGTTGTAGTGTCTTATTTTTGCGTGTGTGGATATGCATTTCTTATTATAGATATTATGTGTCTTGCCGTATGCCTTCTTCATCTTGTGCAATCGAGTCTTCTGTGCAGTCTTCTCTCCTCCTGTGGGTTCGAGGATCTCGCTCAGGTATTTGAAGTGAGTGACTCTATTTATCTTGCCGTATTTGGTGTTCAAATTTTGGACATCTAATTTTGAGTAGAAGAATTCGGTTTTGAACCGAACGAGATTTGTAGTCCGACTTTCTCTGCACATTCCTTGAGGACTTTTTTGTCTGCGAGTATGGCTGGGTCGTCTGTAAAGGCTAGGCATGAGATTTCTATGTTGTTTTTGGGTCGTCCGAGTCGTATTGGTTTCCAGTGTCTTTGATTTTTTAGTTCCTTTTCCCATTCCCTTATGACTTTGTCCAGGACCAGGTTGAAGAGGAGTGGGTATAATCCATTTCTTTGGCATACTCCGGTTTTAATCAGGAAGAGTTCGGACATTTCTCCCATTAAATTCACTTTAGAGGTTGTGTTGGTCAGTGTCTGCTTGATCAATCGTAGTGTTTTGGGGTCGAGTACTTGTTCTTTTCGGGTGTTGAACAGAGATTTTCGGTCGATGCAATCGTATATTTTTTTAAAGTCCACGAAGGTGTAGATGATTGGGACGTTCCTGATAGCTTTGTATTTCAGTATTGTTTTTAACTTAAAGATTTGTTCAGTGCATGAACGACTAGGGCGAAGGCCTGCCTGGTGCTCCGCAATTTTTTGTTCTAGTTGTTCTTGTGTTCTCTGCAGAAGGCATTCTGAGATGATTTTGTAAGTGACTTGTAATAAGGAGATTCCTTTGTAGTTGTTCACGTCTCTTATGTCTCGTTTCTTGTGCAGCGGGTGGATAAGAGCACATTTCCATTCATCTAGTAATTTTTATGTTTGCAAGATGTTCGTGATAATTTGCGTGAGTTCCTGCGATGAATTTGGTCCGAGGTTTTTCAATAGTTCCGCGGTGATACCGTCTTCACCGGATGTTCTGTTAATCTTTAGTTTGCGTATATGCCTGTGGATTTCTTCCTGTGTTGTTGGTGGTGATTGTGAGTGGGTACAGATACAATTTTCCTTGGGGAATTTTGTGTCGCGTTCAATTCTCTTGATTGGTTAGCGCTAATCTCCCATTCCATTTTCTGAAGCACTACTTCCTCTTAGTTTGCTCTTATAACCTTTGCGGTCTGATTTGTAATCTCGTCAAAAAGCTGTTGACTTTTTGGGGATTTTTTAGTGTACTCCTGAAATGCTCGTTTGCGTCGCTGCAATGCAGTTTCGCATTCCGAGTCCCACCAAGGGTGTTTTGTGTTGTTTTTCAATGCGATCAGTTCCTGTGCTTTTTGTGGATTTTTTCCATATATCTGCCTGTTCCTTTTCCCATTCCTCTGTTATTTTGGATTCCTTGATTTTTTCGTGTCGAATTTCTGTAGATGTGCTTTCTTCTGATGAATTCTCATGGGGGTGAACTTGGTTTTGATTCGGGTTAGGTAGTGGTCTGAGTCTATGTTCGCTCCCCTGCAAACTGACATCTTGGATTTCTTTTTGTTGTGGAAATGCGATCGCAACGTGGTGTATCTAGAATTCCCCAATCTGTTGTATAGGCGATTTCCATGTCTTCTCTGTTCGTGGAGATATTCTTATAGATTTCACATGATCTGCTGACATAGTTCGATCGATGAGTCTTGTGCCATTCTTGTTGGTAAATTTGTGACCGTTTTCGGATAGATTTTTTCTCAACCGATTTGTACGTTAAAGTCGCCCAGTACCTTCTCTAGTGTTGCCCAGAATGTCTCTGTAGACTTGGGGTCTTTCTTGTTGTCCCCGTTTGTGGGGGCATGTACGTTGATTATGGTGTATTTTTTATTGGCGCACTGTATGCGTATTGTCATTAGCCTATTGTTTATGGGGGTGATTCCTTTAATAGAGGTAACTATCTCTTTGTGCACAACAAAGGCCATCCCAGGTCTCTGGTGATTCGTTTGTCAGTTCTATTTTTGAATATGCGATAATTCCTGTGGTCCACCATGCCTTCATCCGTGATGCGTGTTTCTTGTAGGGCAAGCAAAGTATCTTTTGCCTGTCAAATTCTGATATATATATATATATATATATATATATATATATATATATATATATATATATATATATATATATACATATATATATATATATATATATATATATATATATATATATATATATATATATATATATATATATATATATATATATATATATATAAGAGGTTCTTCCTGAATTATTTAAGGATTTTTATTGGCCCAAATTCTTCAGTTATGTTTATTCACAAACCCAATAAACTAAAAGTGGGCTTTGTGGAAAAATATTTCGTTTTTCGGTGGCCGTCTTCTAACTGCCCTAGAAGCCAATTCGTGAATTATCGACGCAATTGATGATCAGCTGGTTGCGTTAATTTAATTAAATTTGGAAGTCTTACAACGAATATTGTATGAATCTCCATGATTCAAATTTTTCACGTAGTTTTTTTAAAAAGGTTGAATTTCCGAGAACGACGTGGAATAGATAAATTCGAGCCTTCTCTTTCACTCCATCTTACTGCAGCGATATTCTCCAATGATCGAACGATCTGACGATACACATCTGATTCATCTGCAATTGAGCCAGTTCTCTTGAATTTCTTGATGAAACGATAAACCACATAATTTCAGGTAGTTTTTAGAATTTGAAAAGGACGAGCTATTATAATAAAATAAAAGAAGCAGGTAAAAATATTTGCGCAAAATGGTGAAATATTGCTTGGAAAAGACATTGATAAGATGATTTGGTTACCAAAATTATCCAAAGACGTAGCAAATTATATCTTAGACCTGTAATATCGACCTATCTAATATAGACCTAGAATATCCTAAAAGTGCATGACACTTTTGTTGTAGCTTCAGATAAGACTCTTTCCTGCGATAGAGATACGTGCTTAACGTTCTTATTAGATGCTTTCTCTTGTAGCAAATCTTGAGACATATAGCTTACAATGGTGTCGAACTAGAGTTGAATATGACCTTAAATGGAACTCTGTTTGCTTTAATAATGAGCCTAGGTGGCTTTTGCTTAGGTGTTTACGATTGATTTGTAAGGATCAGAAATTTTGGTGATTAAATATACATTTAAACTTTCCAATTTAACCTGCATTCAGCTACCACTTATTCAGCAACCATCAGAGGAAGTTGCAACCTGATATGTAACCGAAATATTAGCGCTCACTAGGCCATATATGTAATCGCGTCGTAATCCCATATTCTAGGAATATAACCTTAGATGGGCCATTTAAAATTGTCCGTATAAAATAAAAGGTATTTCTTGAATATTTTTATCGTTGCATAATAACGTTCTAGTGTCCGCAAAAAAGTTGAAAAATGAATCGAATAAAACATATATTCTATAGTGTTACATTCCTTTTGTTCTATAATATATTTCAAAAAATCAAAAGATATGTGATTATTTGTATAAAAAAATTACTGGATGTAATTCAGTACGCCGTTAAGAACCCGAGGCGTTCCATCAAAGAGCCGCAAAACAAAGCCCGGAGCTTAAAACAAGATGGCATGTTTTCTCTGCCTCGCTGTTCACCTCTAATTTATGTTACTGCCAGTAACATTAAGTAAATAAAAGTAAAACAAATCCTGTCCTTGTTTAACAGAATTCTTTATCTTTCCGGGTAAAGTAAGTATCTTACTAAAACATATTGTCTTGTACAATATCAGAGATGATCCTCGTAAAATGTTTTATCTTATTATTTGTTCACGGCAATGAGAAAATATGTTTGCTTTTATTCTTGGCGCACCAGACCACAATGTAGAAAAATATATTATTAAAATCAGAAAGGATTGAGTTATAAAATAAAGGGGATTTAAAATATCAGACCTACAAATATATTTTAAGAGGCTCCTTTCTAAAATAAAATATTAAGTTTAAAAGAACAAATTTTGTATAAGAAATATAAATATATGCTCTCATGTTGACAATGTCTCAGTAAATGATAATTTAAATTAGAGTTAGAATAGTATCTTGAAGCATCAACTTTTGAAGTACATTTGTTGCTTCATTGTACAATTGAATATGCAATTTCCAAAAGGGTACATGTCTGAATATTTAAATTTTTCAGGAAATAAAAAAAACTAATTATTTTCCAAAGAAGTATAATATTTAGAAAATTAGAGTTACATTTTGGAGTCAATTAGCAATCGAAAGTTACACGTTAACGTAAAAGTTAACATTATTATATATGTATATTTAGTTCTTTTAAATTTATGAGATAAGCCCTTTTCGAAATTCATCGTATTGAGTACACAAAATTTAAAGAAAAAACCATATAAATTTGGCGAATCTTTTAATTTAGGTATCTAAAATTAAACATAATAATTAAATTAAAGATAATTAATAGACTTTCTTTAAAAATATTCTTCTGTAGACTCCCTTTCGTTTATAGTTGGCCATTGTAGTACTTTGTTATAAAATTCTATAAATTATGCTGGTATATACAGTTTCAACTTTGCAATATCTGCAATTTTTAGATGATTAATAAGTACCTTGCCACTATAAACTCGATCAGCTTAACTTGGTAAGTTACTGCAAGTACTTTCACTTTAGAAAGAACGAAAATGTCTGTAGATATGTCATTCTCTATATATTTTTTGCGATTACTTTATCAGGTTTTCTTGGATCAAAAACAAACTCATAATAATTTGGTACTTAAAAACTTTTTCATTTTTAGATACATCTTTTACTTAATTTCTTACTGATAAAGGTTTAGTTTTAAAATTTAGTTTAGACCATTTCTTGAAATGAATAATGTCTTCGGTATTTACTTTTTCAACGTTAAATTTCTCGGTGTTACTGGACTGTATTACCAATATATTAATGGTAGGTGAACACACGATCTTCACGTCTAATTTTCCTTTTGACGACTGAAAAATTTTTGTCACAATCATTAAAAGAATGGCCGCGTACAGGAAAATATATATGGATCATCATATTTCTTTGCACAGATAATGCCATCTCAAATCGTATAGCGGTATTGTTTTTATTCTGCCCGGGGCAGCCGTCACAAAAAAGATGAAGATCTGTTATTAAATGTGGAAAAAACTTATTGACGTTATCGTTTCAGAACGTTGATACTTCATTGCGACCTTTCAATGCTTGTCCTTCATGATAAGAATAAAATGTCCCTTTGTTAGTTCTTACATTATGAATGCAGAATTCGGTGACCCAGAGCTGTCTATAGAAAAAATTATATTGTACAGGTAATGTGGATAAAGGTAAGTTTTGCATATAGTCGAAAGATAAACCTAAAACTGTTTGATTATTGGTACATTTTTCTTTTTAATTTCATTTTTCTTTAACTTTCATATAACATTTGCTTGCACGTCGCTTGTGTTAATTCTGCAATAGCTGTACTTTTAGCACCGTCATTTTAATGGGGATCTTTTATTTTAACATTTAATTCTTCACACTTACTGTAAACATCGATTTGTGGTCTACCAAATGATAAATCAAAATTGAAATTAAAATATTGCTGAAAGAACTGATAATTAATTTTGCCTGTCATTTCGGGATTCCTGTTTCGAAACATTTCATGTGTTTTTTTTAATATTTAATGAAGATGAAAAATACGGTTTCTTAACGTCGTTAAGAAACTAACGTCCTTAAGAATAATGATTTTCTTTCTTATCAAGAGACTCTATAAAGTTGTGAATTTCAGTACAGTGTTCACCGGGAATATCATTAATTTTTGAACCAACTGCTTTGCTTCTAAGATCTTGTGGTATTTTATTCACCTTTTTTAGTTCAATCAGATGTTTGCATTTCTTAACAATTATTCTATACAAACTCATAAAAGCAGATTTACATACTTTTAAATTTCCAGTACGAGTTTCGACGTTTGCCTTTGCTAGATCGTTGGTCCACTTTGAGGTGTCTTTAAGTATAAATAACTCTATCACAGTTTGAAAATAGATATCTTGTTCATTTTTCGTTTCAAAGGAACTTATTCGTTCAATCAAGCTATCCATAGTCTCTTCAGACAAACCATCAAAACATTTTAGAGGACATCTAGAACAATAAAATCGGTCTTCAGTAAGTAGGTATAACTCAGGTTATTAAAATAACCTGATGTTATAATGTAAATATCCATTATTTACATACATTATTTAGAAAATTATCAACCTTTTTACTTTTTCTAAACCTAGTGTTTGTTATGCAGGCGTGGTTTTAAATAATTTAATTTAATAAATCAATATTGGATAAAAAATAATCGATGAAACTTTTACCTGCAAGTCTCTCTCTCTTTAATCACGTAAACAAAAAGGGCAGAATTATTATGGTGGTTAACGGTCTTATGTTAAGCAATAAATTCGAAAAGGGCACATCTCTAAGATTTGTGACCTTTTCGAAATTATTTGACACCGCTCTATGACATCCACAGTAGAACGAATAGTAGATATGTGCCTTTTTCGAACATAGTAGCATTTAGAACATATTATTATGAAAAATTCGTACTTGTCAAAATATGCGAGATGTGATTTTTTCGAAATAGCATATTCAATTAATATTACAAGGTTTGACAAAATCACTAGCAAAGAATAACCATTCCGAAAAAAAAAACACGGCTTTCGATTTGATTGTAGAAAAATAGGTAGACAGCTTCTATTTTTGTTTTTAATAGTACGTGGACTCTGTGCTCGATAAACAATTCCATGTTTAATCATGTGACCAATTGCATTTGCAGCAGGTTTCGTATACAACTAATAATTCTCTTGGAATCAAGGCAGTATCTGTGCATCAGTGGTTTACAGTTCTACTAGACCATCACCTCCCATAATTTCCGCCTTCACTCAGAACGTTTTCTTGTTTCTGTTTACCAGAATTTTATCTTCAGTAGTTCCCGTTCCTTTTTTAAAGTAGTTGGTAAAATTATTTGGGCAAGACGATAGAACATTGCTCTTACCATTATGAAGACATTGATAAGATGTTTTGGTGACCCTAATTATCCAAGGACGTAGCAAATGGTATCTTAGACTGCTGTATGAAATAGAAATGAAAATATCCGAGAAGTGCTTGATACTTTTCTTGTAGCTTCAGATAAAACTCTTTCCTGCGATACGTGATTAACATCCTTATTAGATGCTTCCTCTTGTAGCATATCTGGAGACATGTAGCTTACAATGGTGTTAAACTAGAGTTGAATGTATCCTTAAATGGAACTCCATTTGCTTCAATGATGAGCTTAGATTATATTTAGGTGTTCATGATTGATTTGCACTTTCCTATTAAACCTGCATTCAGCTACCACTCATTCAGCAACGGGGCTATATCCTTGTGAAGCGGGTGTTTAACCATGTAACCAATTGCATTTGCAGAAATTACCAATGTCAGTCCCTTCTTAAATGTTGTGAAGCAGGTTTCGTACCAATTAATAATTCTCTTGGAATCAAGGTAGGCAAGGAATTTGTCTCATCATCTTCTTTTTCCAGTGGTTTACAGTTCTACTAGACCATGACCTCCCATAATTTCCATCTCCACTCAGTACGTTTTCTTGTTTCTGTTTACCAGCATCCTATTGTCAATAGTTCTGGTGTATCTTTCTCAACATTACCCTTCGATATTGTTCTTGGCCTGCCCTTGGCAGGACTTTGGAGGTTCTTGGCAGGACAAGTGATCGCAAACAGATGAAGAGCCCTCCATCCATCCTTCTTTTCCATCCATCCTTTTCGTGTTTCCAGCCCTACCCCAGTCTCTGTATTTTAATGAAGTCTACTATATTTCTTTCACCATACGTTTGATAAAGTTTGTGCTTGTAACTGATGTGCCATCCTGCTCACTTTTGAACTGGCCTTCATACTTTTCCTAAGACTTTCCTTTCAAACGTGGCAGGCATTTCTTAGGTCTTCCTTATATGACAACTAGTCTGATCAATGTCATAGATTCTTATATTTGTCTATTTTTTGTCAAATTTATACTTCAGGCGTGGGGCATATGAAATGGACCCTATTCCCTTTAGTTAGTTTTGTGTTAGTTTTTCGCTTATCTAGTTTTCTGTTCAATATCGTTTGTATTATTTACTGTAGCGCCTAAGTAGGTGAATTCGTTTTTAATTTCGATGTTATCGTTTACCACCGTCCAATTTCATCATAACCTTATCATTTTTGTTAAAATCCCTTTTATTTTTGTGGTGTTAATTTCCAAGCCAATTTCGAGTGATTTTTCTTTCATTGTTTCTTAGGTGTTTTTCAGTGCTCTCACGAATTTTCCCACTCTATTGACGTCATCTGCATACGCTATTAGATGCAGTTATTTTGTTATAATTGTACTTCTGGTGTCACTTTGCATTTTCTTATTACTTTATATAATGCGACATTAAATAAGAGATATGCCAGTCCATCTCCTTAGCGAAGGTATTATGGTAAAGTGTTAGGTGTTAGGTTAAAATCCTCAATTAATGTTTGCAGTATTTTAGCTCTTCCCGTAGAGTTATTAATAATCATTTTTGTCAATCCGATTAGTTTCACTAGGATTCTCATCTCCATATTGGTTTCAAACAGCTGATGTAAATTACTCCATATTTTCTAGTTGTAAAATTAAATCAAATTTTAAATCAATCCAAACAGGCCGTAATTACTGTCAATGGCTTATTGATTTTTTTTTGTTATATTTCCCACCCATATATTTAAAGCATCATTATTTCAGATTCATCTTCATCACATCGATTGCTCGTTTTTATTATTGGTCTTGGCAACATCTGCAATGGACCTTTTGCTACTTCAATAATATTAAAAATCTTTCAATTTTTAATAATACTCAACACTAAACTCGAAGTGATTCACCATTAAAAACCAAATCACTTTTTTAACTAACAATTATTTATTATAAACATATATTTAATAGCATCATCAGCATATTATTTAATCTCAGTTAAATAGGATAAGTAAATTAAGAGATGATGAAACGAAAATAAAGAGTTAGCATCATCTCCTGATGATGTTAACATGTTCTGAACATAACTCTTAACATGAACATAACTCTTCGACTTTAATGTTTCACAATAAAGGTTCCAAGAAGAATTTCAATACTCAATACTTTAACTCTTCTTTTTATGTTTTAAATATATTTTTTTCTGTTTATTTGTTTGCGTTTAAAAAAAATGTTAAATAAACCGACAGATAAACTACTTTCCTCTGTAATTCAAGTAGCAATAATAAGAGACGTTTATACATTGTCCACACACATAGAAAGAGAGGCGAATTTCGTTAATTTTTAAGGCCTACCTGCATCCTATCATCGAATATAAATTTTCTTCATTATATATTTCGCCCTATTTGGTTTCATTATTCATGAAACATTTGAATAAGCACAATTTGATTTCTAGGAAATTAAATATAATGCAAATAAATTGAATTAAAATTTTAATGTAATAACATGGAAATAAGCATTTAAACTTATGAATCATCCTAAAATATTAAATTTGAGTTTTTTAACATTATTTTTAGTTCTATTATTTTTTTAATGAATACAATAATGTAAGTGTATTTTAGTGTTATAAAATATATAAAGCCACGTTCAATATTATCACTATATATTACATTATATTTGGCCTTATTTCTTTGTTCTTTCCCATAAGTTTAATACTATTTTCAACTAATCTAATTAATGTTTGTTTTCTGTTTCAGGTAACAGTTCCCACTTTGCAAAATAATGGTGGATGTGGTAAGGTTGTTTTTGCACATGAAAATGACATTCACAAATTTTGTTACGTTCTTAGGATTATTACATTAAATATGTTTTGAATAAATTCGTAAACTATTAATAATGATTTTATTAAATTACAGTCAAGCATGTTTGTTTTCAGCAGCTCCGCAAAACTGACAAATCCATTTTATATTTGAACATTCGGCAATCCGGCGGCATTCTGCTGGCTTTCCAATGATTTATTTTCGAAAAATAACACAATCAGGAAAATAAATTTCGAAGAATTCTGAAACTAGGCCATTCCGCCGACAAAAGATAATGGAAAATAACAATAATGTTGCGGCAGATTAGGATGCAATTCCTATAAATCCTTTGAGACAGACAAAAACGTCAAAATAAATGAACTGGCCGATTTTGGATTTAACGCGGTGACAGAATATCTCGAATTCAGTAAAAAAAAAACCTGTGAAACACATTCCTGTGATTTAGATGTAGCAATAAAATTATTTCGATTAGGTTTGTTTGAAGCAAAAACACTACATTATTACTTGTTGATTAAACTTTTTTTATCGTTATCGTTACTATATAGATATTATGTTATTACACTGAGTTATTTAAATAACATACAAATTTTAATAAAATACACAAGCTGCCTCTACTGCTTCCATGTGAAGACCTATTGCAACATCAGAATTTTTTATTTTACAAATTGCTATATAACACTGATCAACAAATTATCTAATTTTGTAAGTCCATGAAATAATTTAAACTAATTTTGAGAAAGCATTAATAACCATTCACAATGGTATACTAATTTCATGCTCTGGTTAGATCAGGTTTTTTGTTTATGTCAATAACAAAATTTATAACCCAATTAACAATTTATTTAGATTAATAAATGTTAATAATTTTAAAAATGTAAAGTTGAAGTGCTTCTTCTTGTATAATTAATATCTTTAGTTTCTCTTAATATCCAACAAGAATTTGCTAGTAGAGCAGGACTGCACCTTCTTTAACCCTCAAGAGAAGCCCAGTAATGGATACCCAGGGGTGAATTAAAAGTGTTTTTCCCTTATAAATGGTCACGTTGAGGGGATGACTTTGTGTGGCGGAAAACATTTTACTATCCATATTACACATCTCCCACCATAGCCATCTTAAGATGTGAATACTAACAAAAATATAAGCGACCGACAAAAATATCGCCACCCAGTGCTGTTGTTGTGTCAGTGTTTTGAAAATAAATAAAAACCGTTAAATAACCTTTTTGTACAAATCGTGTTTTTTTTTCGATCTTGACACAGTTTTGGTAAGTAAATCATAAATATTATATTTTCTATAGTATTTTTATTGAAAACTTTTAATTTTTTGATTTTTAATTTTTTTAACATTTATTTATCGGTTTCTTTTCGGTTTTTTTTAACATTTATTTATCGGTTCATTTTCTATTTAGCTCAAAATGAACACGTGTTCTCGTACTCGCTGTGCGTTCGAAGTAGAAACGTTCTATGAGGCAGCTGATATTATCGACGACAAAAAGAGTGAAGCGAGACCGAATCGGTTTTTGAAGAGCATCATACCAGTGAACTTTACCTAACTAAATAAATATATTTTTTAAAATAAAGCAAAATTATGTAATAAGTAAGTATGAAGTCCTCTTTTAAATGCCGCTGGAAGAAAGTTTTTATCTATTAATTTCGCCTAGATATGATAGTTTGAATAGAACACCTCATTTTAACATTTTTCTATATTTTTTGCTGATTTTTTTGATGATATTAGGAATACTATTATTTTTTGGAACATTCTATAGATATTGTATTTTTCTATACTTATTGAGGTTTAAATTATAAAAACATATATTAAATTAATCAAATAGAAGTAGATAATTTAATCAAAAGATATTAATAACGAAATACAAACGGGTATGGCATACCCATGTGCTCCTGAATCCGCGAAATGCTTCTCTTGAGGGTTAATAACTTTCCATACTCAATATATCCCAGTGAAAGCGGCCACCGTGCTCATCGCTAATGTCTCCCATATTTTGAGGTAAAAAATCTAAATGTGAGTCCAAAATGTGAATTTTTAGGTACATTTTACAGCCAATAGCGTGCAAGGCTTGAATCATATCTTTTGCTTGTGCAAAACTACTGTTACTCTATTTTATTTTAGTCCTTAATCAACCCTCGTATTTGAGGCCCCCGTGTAACAATCCCTTCTTTTAACCTTTTATCTGTAATTTTTGGGAACATTTTTTAAGCCTTTTACTGCGACGTATACAGGTAGGCGGCTGACTGTCCGTGCTGGGCTAATATGCGTCATCCGGAGTGAGGCGATAAGGCGATCAAATATAATTGTTTAGTGAGAAAACCGATTACTATTGGATTTATTTAGTTAATTTATTATTTCACTTACTGGGTATATTATTTAGTTATAAATTAGGTTTAGGGGTACTTAGGTACGGATGAAATAAATTAATGAGATAAAAATTAAAATAATATTAATAAGATTAAATATACTGTGATATTAATATATATTAAATAAGATTATTATAAACAGAAATAAAATTATCTTACTATGTATCTATGTTGTTACGTATAATACAAAATATTTTTCAAAACACGGTGTTACACACAACTCGACATTACATTGCTCGCTCATGTAAATTGTTTCTTTTTGTACCTTATTTTACCTACAAACATAACATCGTCGACCGCTCAAGTTATTTAGGTTTTTGGACGGAATTATTCGAGGAAAATGCCTCGCCACCAATCGAAATGGAGCTGCCTGGTGTGCCTTCCGTGCCATGTAAAGAATGTCACCTGAATTAAACCTGAAAAAAATATTTGAGCAATAAAATTTATCTGAAACTTAGCTAATAGTATTTTCTTTTTTGTGGCATCTTCGTACAGAACATGTAAGTTGAACAAAAAGGGATCCATAATATGGAAAAAAAAATATATCACTTAGCACTTCTTCTTATACATTCTCACACACACTTACTTACACTCACTTACACTTATACATCCTCAGAGCTTACTAGCATGTCGGTTTTGTCTGCTGCCCCCATCCTCTTATTGTACTCAACAATGCACGTCGGTTTTATAATTTCTCTGTTGGTCGCTCTATCATTTTTCCCGTAGCTACTACACTGTTATCATGGACTATACTGAGCATAAATATCTCGGCCATTACTAATACCATTTTACGGCAATCAGTCGATCTTTAGCAGTAGGAAAAGTAAACTCGCCCTTCCGTAGTTTCTCTTCCAGTTTAGGCATTTGCTTCCTGGTCTTGCGCGCAGTTCTACGGGTTGGTGCAACAGACAAACAATTTGATACCAAATCGGTGTCGCTTGGAGGGTGTGTACTGTTTAAAAAAAGTCGCCCCCTGTATAGCAGTAGACTTTCGTCAATGCATAACTCTTTGAATGGGATGAAAGAGTCTTTGAACGCAACTCTTACGTAATCCACAATTTTCCGAATTTTATGTATTAGGTAAATTATTATCGGAGAAATGTAGCATACTCCATATCCTCAAAAAACGGTCCGGTGGCATTGTGTTTCCGAAAGCAGGCATTACTATCAGTGAATTTGTAGACCAGTATTTATGAATCTGAAGTTTTTTTACCCGCGCCATTAGGAAATTTAATACAAAAATATGATTAATTTCTTGTGGATTAGTGTCTTTTTCCATCGTTTCCAATCGCGAGTTTGGCCGAAGATTTTCCTTGTGTTCAACAATGTAGGTATAAAACAATGTAGGTATAAAACTCGAGCATACCACGTGCGGTACACACGGTTTATTTTTATTTTTAGCTGCGACACCAAAGTAAAGTTCCTATCCCGACCAATTGGAGTTAATTTTTCACTCTTTTCCTTCGTAATAAAATTATCACAAGTTGTTATTACAAAAATTGTTTGTATTACTTTTAAAAGGCGAGACATTATGCATTTCGAAAGCGATACACACTATGTTACTTAATAAAATACCCTTTTTTTTGCTGAAACATAGCTTAATTTAAAAATCTAAACTAATAAATAAATATATTTTACTTCGCAATTATGATACTCTACATTTAGTTCCTATTGGTAATTTCGAGCTAAAATTTCGACGAGTATTATTTTACAAGCTCCATATTTACGTAATAAGATAGAATCTGACTGTTTTATATATATATGTCCTTAATTATAACTACTTCATAGATACCGTTCTGAATCAAAATAAAAAATATAATAGAATATGGGAATTCTCTGTGATTTGAAGATTATAATTAAAATTGACTAAAAATCTTCTTTAAGAATTAGACAATATATTTATTGCAATTCCCATAAATCCTTTGAGACAAGCAAAAACGTCAAAATAAATGAACAGCCCGCTTTCGGATTTAACGGGGTGATAGAACATCCCGTAATCAACAGAGAGAGCCATTTAAAGTACATTCCCGTTCAAAGGCAGCAATGAAATTATCTGCATTAAGCTAGTTCAAAAAGATTTACTATTTTTAAACGATAACGTTATCGTTTTGGACTGTCAAGATGAACAGAGATTAGTAACAAATTATTTATTTAGTTTAGTTTAAGTTGATAATTTTTCTTCAATAGTAGTCGGCTTTTAGTTAGAAGACACCCCTCCTTGCCCTATATAACCAGAATTTCAATATTTTCAGATTTTCTCTTTAGTACAAATTCAAAATATTTGAGAAAATGTATATGTCCTCTTATTGGTTTATGATATGTAATATATCGAGTTATCCAGAAAGTTCATAGGGATTTTTTTAAGAAAAAGAGAAACGCAAATAATTTTTGTAAATCTTTATTTAGACTATTATGTAGTTACCATTATTTATAACTTTTTGCCAACGTAGTGATATGTCCATAAGGCCTTTTTGTCAAAAATTAAAATATTTATTGCCAAAAACTCTCAACTGGCTTGAGTTTTTTGCTTTTTGTTTGGGCAGCATTTTTGTCCTTTTTGAAATAAAAACGCACAATGTTGCTAAATGGAAGTTATCGAGCGAGATTTTCAGTTTAAATCAACTTGACTAACTGAAGGCAAATCAAAGCGAATCTGCAAGTAAATATTGTAAATACCACAGGAATTAATATGTCAATAAATATTGCTAATACACCATAGATTTTTGTTTACAAGCGTTAAAATAGCAACTAATGGAAAATCCGTACGAACTTTCCTGACAAAATCGATATATTACCTAAATTATCGATTTTGCTCCGACGTCATATTTATTTAATTTTTTTCTTCCAGATTTTCTTTTCTTGTATAATGATAGCTATGATTCTAACCTAAACAAGGACATCTATAGATTCCTTATTATTTGTAAATTTTCATCCCCCTGCACCTTTTTATTATATTATTGCCCTTATGAATTTTATTGTATCTGGACGAATTGGTCAGCTGTTGCACAGTTTCTTAATTTGATTATTACCCAGCTGTTTTATTATTTATCAGTTATGATTATTTTGAACTTAATATTTGATTTTATTTTTCCTTGTTATTTCTTCATTTTCCTAAAATCGTGCAGTGTTGTTACTAACGGGTCATTCAAATTGAGTATTTTTTTGTTCTTGAATAAAGCACATATGGCGTTGTGAATTTCCCTGGGTCTAGTCTCATTTCAGAAACGTAATGTATGGCATTTATAAAAATGGAGTCGTACACAATACAACGCGTTAAAATTGTTGAATTATTTTATGAAAATGGACGTTTAGTGAAAAATGTTTTTAGAAAATTACCTGATATTTACGGTTTGCAAACCATCCATCTAAAAGCATTATCAATCGAATTTTTCAAGTATTGCTAAAGACCCAGAAGTTTTCATTAGTCGACGTTCCCAACAATTTGGACTCAGTGAATCCATAGCATGTTGTATTTTATGAAAGGAATTAGCTCTAAAAATATATAAGCTTTAAATAAAACGGGAACTAAATCCACTGGATTATTCAAAACGCCGTACATTTGTCAATTCGATCAAAGAAAAAAAAAACTTTTCAGATGAAGCACATTTTAAAATTGGTGGCTGTCATAATAAACAATATTGCCGCATTTGGGGTGAGGAAAATCCATGATTGATTCACGGGAAACTTTTACATCCTAAACGAGTCACTGTTTGGTGTGCATTATGGTTAGAAGGAATTGGGCCGTATTTCTTTCAGAATGCTGCTGGTGAAGCTGTAACTGTAAATGGTGTTATGAATTAAATAATATTAATCTGGAGGATGTGTACTTTCGACAGGAAGGCGCTGTACCTCACTCTGCTAATGAAAAAAATTCCTAGAAAAAATCTATTTTCTAGAAATATGAGAAATATTTCCTAGACGAGTTATTGCAAGAAGGGGTGATGTTAAGTGGCCATCAAGATCATGTGAATTGACATCGTTGGACTTTTTCTTTAGGGTTATGTGAAAAGCCAAGAGATGAAATTATTCGAGTTATTAGTTCACGTCTGTGAAGCTGCAGGAGGTAGTCATTTGGCAGATATTGTCTTTCGTGTTTAAATATCATACACTATGCTTCAGTTATCAATAAAAAGTTTTTTTTGAAGTCAACGCAAATTCTATGTTTTATTCAAAAATTAAAAAAAAACTGCTCAATTTGAAAGACCCTTTATATCAAAAGTTAATGTATCTGCTTGTCTCTTAATTAATATAATCTACTTATGAGGATTTAAAAGTCAGTTTTTCAGTCAGTTACGGCGATGCGGTCGTGAAAGTGATTTCATTTCTGAAAAGTAGGTTTCTTTCGGACAAGGCTCCATGAATTTCAAGCCGAAATTATTTATTATTTAGCTTTGTATTGACAATCTTTGCAAGCAAATAAATTCCCCGTTTTTGATATAATAGAAAAAGCGAATTTTATGTGTGGATTAAATACTAATTTTTGTGTGAAAAAACAATTGCGGAAAACGAAGTTGAAAAAGTATTATAGAAACTCTCCTACTTCATATTTTATGCTTTATAGTAGTTGCTTAGTTTCAATATTATCAGACCGTCACGAGCAACGTTGTTGTCACTACTGAGAAAATATTCAACAAACTCTATAATATCGTATTTGCCATAAAGTGAAGCTTAGCAAGACTGTTGAAATGATAAAGATCTCGAACGAACGCGTACGAAACATCCAGCACGAGAAAGTTATCAGCCCGTTTACTTCCTGCATTCTAAGACATGTATAAGCACAATCTGAAGGAGTTTCTGAGGCGACTTGTGGCTATTAATGAAACTTGGATTCACCGCTATATGGCACCAGAAATGACGGAACAGTAAAAAAAAATGTGTTTTACCCGGGGATCACAGGAGAGTATTCTGCTGAATAATTCGTCAAAATTCACCAAGAGTTGTTAAAAAAATGTTCTCATTTGGTGAAGAAAAAGGTCCTGTTTCACCACGGCAGTGCACCCGCCTATTCGTCCGCCTTTTCCACAGCGAAATTTTGCTAGTCAGTTCGCGCTACGAATTGATCTCTCATTCAACCTATTATCCGGACTTCACTACCCCGCCTCCACCTTCGCTTCATTTTTTTTTCCAAACATGAAGAAATGGCTGGCTACAAAGATTTTTACACCCAGTGAAGAGATCATTTCCCAAAGAGTGGCCTATTTCACAGGGTTCAACAAGTCGTACCTTTTAGTTGAAAAATAAGTAAATTTTCTTTTAACTTTTCACTCTACTGTCGTATATAGTTTTTGGAATGCATCTCATCATTTTATTTATAAATAAAATTATAACTAAATTATATTACAATTTATGAAATAATATAAATATTATATATTAATTAAATTATGTTTATATAAAAAGTGATACTATATTCAATTCAGAATATTACATTGTTTTGGGTGTATATTACATATTATATTGGAAAGGTTTTTTTTTGGAAAGCTTTCCATACATTTTGCCATTAGGGCGGTACGAGCGAATCTTATAGAATAAATGAGTTTCCGAGTCTAAGAGTTGAAGTTTGGTAATTGCCATAAAGGATATGTAATTAAACTATGTTCAAAATTTCAAAATTATTCACCATCTAGTTTTTTAGAAAAAAGATGTTTTCAAACTGTTCTTATACATGGATTATTTATTTTTTCACTGTTAATTTTCTAACTTTATAGGATTCAAAATTTCACATGGCAGAGTTTAATATTTGGAGAATGTTATTACATCTGTATGAATAATATAAGCTGCGAAAAAAAAATTGTAGTGTCAAAATTCTCATACATATACACAATATACATACACAATATATATATATATATATATATATATATATATATATATATATATATATATATATATATATATATATATATATATACTAGCTGGCCCGGCAGACGTTGTTCTACCGGTAGGTGACGAGATGAGTTCGATTTGGTTAAAATCCCTATATAATTAATATTAATTTATTTGTGTTGATTAATGCAATAACACAAAAATGATATTAATATATCATATTGTGTAGATATGAATCATTTCGTTTCACAAATATAGAATTTGATAATAACTTGACTATAGCGCCACCTATCGGATCCTAGCATAGCTATGAACCATCGCCTCGTGTGGGAATATGGCCTTAATGGGTCAAGTCTTTCAGAAGTTACACTATTACTAACAGACGCACCAACGATTAACGACATCGTTACTTTTTATAAATGTATTAAATATAAATCAAAATTGTGAATTTCTGTAACTATGTAACTGAGTTTCAGAAAACCAAAAAAAAATTATTATTTTAACTCTTAGCATAACCTACAAATGGAAATTACAATTTACTTCAATTGTTTTTTCTATGTTATTTGCGGCTCTTTTCTTTTATATATTTATCTATAAGTTAACAATGTCAACTCAGTAAATGTTACCTAAAAAAATACTCTCGTAGTTTCAAATCGCACAGTCTGAGTGGACACTTTTAAGAAGATATACCATCCAGGTTCATGTGCTTTAAATTCAGATATAAATATTTGGTTATCATTTTGCTGTATATTCCAAGTCCTTTGATTTCGGATCTCATCTTTGAATAAATGACAAACCGACGTTTTCTGGACCAAAAATATCAGGAAATAGTAGCTTTTTTGGAACACAAGAATATTTCCATAATGTCTTGCTTTTAATCAAATCCATCATATTTTTTTAATAAAAATCCGCCCATCATTAAAAAACCGTATCTTTGTTGGTTTGATTGTTGAATAGTTAAATAAGTTGAATATCTTTGAATATCTAACAACAAAAAATCGTAAAAATTGTGTCATTGGTCAAGCGACGTACCATCTAGAAAGTGTAATAGAGTTTTTATTACATTTTAATAAAATGGTATGATAATCCACAGCCGTAAATTCCCATACGATGCGGCATCCGAAGACGATAAGGTCATGACCAAAAACAGAATCTGGTTGAATCTGGATCGGCTCCTGTACGTGACTATTTCAGAATTTGAGCCATTTTGAGAAAGTGCCGCAGAATAATTTAGTGTACGGTTTCCTCCAGCAAATTGGGGCGCGGTTTGGAGCTTTTAGCTCTGTTTTAGACCGAACACATTATTTGCTTTAAAGTATCTAATTTCTGCGCGATTTGTCGATTTAATATTACGAAAGCGGAATTTTCTCGAACATCCGCTTGGTCGACGTGCTGGAGTATAAAACGTTATTTGTGCTATACAAGAAGTTGAAAGCAGAGCGAAATAAAAGTCCATATTTTAGCGCAGTAACTAACCTGTTTCCCTATACTTTGAAAATACGATTAACGATAGCACATTAAGCAAAAATGGATAGTATATTATGATTCTACTCCTATGTTTTTCACTAAACTGAGACTTGTGTAGCGTAAGAAAATATTAACATAATCCCAATTTGCTAATGTAGTCATTAGATTTGATGAGATGATATTTGAAAAATAGATCACTAAATGTGCAGATGAGTACGCATGTGCAAAGCCAGAATTTATACTTGGCTTTTCAATGGCAAAAGTTCAGTTTTTTCACGTACTATTTTCAATTTAATGTTTATCCTTAGTTTTGCCAAACTTATTTTGAGACATTGCCTACTTGAGTTGTAATCCTTTTAGTATAATTTTCCTGGACTTCTCAACTACAATAGAACAACGATTTTAAAGTGCACATTTATTTGCATAGAGGCATTTCAGACTAGTGCAACTTTCCAAACTCTTTTTCAACTTCCCTCTAAAACTCAGCTGCTTGTTTTTCAAGTATATTCTCGTGGAACTCAAAACTACTTATTTCTAAACTGCAAGTATTACTTCCTACTTCTTGTTTCATCACACTTTGAAATATTTTTCTGCTTCGTGTTATCTTGTGTCACTCTCAACTACTTTTACTGTGTTCACTCGGCGTAACCTCAGCTGTATATTCTCTACATTCTCAACCACTTCTGTCATGTGTTGTTTCGGTATAATAGTTTCAACTTGTATTTTATACTCTCAACCACTTCTTCTTTCTCTTGCAATATCTCTGTAATGAAATTGTTTACTTTTCTAATTGTATTTTTATACATTTATGGGTATTAACACTTTATATTTGAATATAGTTCTTTGTTTTCCAATGTGCAGCGTGTGTTAAAAATATTGATTTATTATGTATACGGTACATTCCCGTACAAGTCTGTAAGGAAACAAAATAAAATATATTACTGTTCTTATAATAAATCAGTGAAAATAACCCCACGTCTATTTTTAATGACTCTGATGATATGAGTGAACTTCTTGCCTAATATATTTTGGAAATATATATCCAAAGGGAGTAAGGTATTCCAATATATCTAGTTCTTATGGCCATAATTAAAATTTTGTCACGCCATCTTGTCCTAACTTTTTTGCATCTGCTCTTATAAGATCTATGTCTGCCATGTTGATCCTCTTATCCCAAGTGTTTCTGGGTCTTCGTCTTGTTCTTTTATCATATCATCTTGCTTCCCAGACTCTTTTGACTGATTGATCTGTTTTTAACCTTTTAAGATGTCTGAACCACCTCAGCTGACAATCTTCTATTCTATCGACTAAAGCTTGGACTTATAGTTGCTTACGGATTGATGTGTTTCTTACCTTATCTTTTCCTGTGATACCTCGCACTTTGCGTAGGTACTGCGTTTGTCTACTTTATACTTTTGATCTGGCACTTTTTGTCAGTACCCATCTATAGCAACTAAAATTGCAAATCGGAATAAAGATCGAACACCCTGAGATATTTAAATTATTTACTATTTCGTTTACCGTTATTTTTGTTTTTTCCGCATTGATTACACTGGGGAACAATTTGAAAAATAATTTCTGTTGAGTTCGATATTTAAGCTGTTTTATACGTAAATTGACATGCTAATTCCAAAACTTTATTTAGTTTTCTTCTATCATGTCAAGTTTTTTCTCTACAGTTGTTGCGCATCCGACTAAGCTTGGCGAATCACAGAGGTCACTACTGCTCTCCTACCGGCGAACCTTCTTCGACCTAGGAGTGGGGGCATGAGTGGCGTTGCGTCATCCAAAACTAGTTCGGTCAGTTAAGCATGAGATGCTAAAATACGAAGGTCTGTGTCGCTCTGATATAGTGAAATCAAAATATACATACATATACAAATACAGATTTTCGTTATGTCTGCCTCTGGAAGTTCTCGTCGTAAATGCTTAAACAACCCTGATTCATTTTGTTATATGTGTGGCAGTTTTACCATCCCCATTCAACGGACTAATATTAGTACATTTGTCAGACAAACCTATTTTGCTTATTTTAAAGTGAAAATAGGTGACCAAAATAGATAAATCATGGGCTCTCATAAAGTGTGCAAGCAGTGTGTAGAGAGTTTACGAATGTGGAGGAAGAGAACACGTAATAAACTTTCGTTTGGTATACCAATGGTTTGGCGAGAGCCCAAAGATCACTTAAGTGATTGCTACTTTTGCATAGTGAAAACATCAGGATTCAACAAGAAAAACAAACATAAAATTGAGTACCCTAGTTTACCGTCAGCTATACGCCCTGAGCCTCATTCAGCTGAAATTCCAGTGCCAGTTTTTCAAGAATTACCTTCATTAGAAATACAAGAATGCGAATCAAGTGAAGATCGAAGTGACTCCACCGACGAAGAATTCAAAGTTTCCAATTATTCTGTTCGTAAAGGATTCAATCAACATGAATTAAATGATTTAGCACGAGATTTGGGACTACCCAAAAAAACATTGGAATTATTAGCATCAAGACTGCACGAAAAAAAATTACTTGACAAAGGAGCTAAAGTAATTTACTATCGATCTAGAGAAAGTGAATTTAGGCAGTACTTCAGAAATAATGACGGATTTGTATATTGCCAGAACGTAGAAGGTTTAATGAAAGAATTGGCCATTCCTGACTATAACGCAACTGAATGGCGATTGTTTATAGGTAGCTCAAAGCGTAGCTTGAAGTGTGTTTTCCTACATAATGGAAATTTATACGGTTCAGTCCCAATAGGTCATTCAGTTTCTTTGCGTGAAGAATATGGCGACATAAAGAAAGTCATTGACTTGTTGCAATATAACATGCACCAATGGATCATCTGTGTTGACCTTAAAATGGTCTGTTTCCTTCTTGGCCAGCAACGCGGGTATACCAAGTATCCCTGTTTTTTGTGCATGTGGGACAGCAGAGCTCGTGAGAAGCATTGGGTGCAATCAAACTGGTCGCCAAGATCTGACCTAAAACCTGGTGATCCAAACATTTTAAATCAGCTACCTGTCGACAGAAAAAACATTGTATTTCCGCCTTTGCTATAAAATTAGGTCTCATGAAGCAATTTGTTGAGGCTTTGTCAATTGAAGGAGACTGCTTTAAGTATATCATTTCGGCATTTCCTAACCTGTCATATGAAAAGATAAAGGCTGGTGTGTTTGGTGGTCCACAGATTCGGCAACTCGTTAAAGATGAAAATTTTACTGAAACAATGACCGAATTTGAAAGGAATGCTTGGTTGGCTTTTAAAAATATTGTTAAAGACTTTCTTGGAAATACACGAGCCCCGAATTACATCGAAATTCTTCAACAACTCTTGGAGAGCTTTAAAAAGCTTGGTTGCAACATGAGCATCAAATTGCATTTCTTACATAGTCATCTTGCTAACTTCCCAGAAAATCTTGGTGCTGTTAGTGATGAACAGGGCGAGCGATTCCATCAAGATCTAAAGGTTATGGAAGCGCGGTATCAAGGTAGATGGGATGTCAGTATGATGGCTGACTACTGTTGGAGCATCAAGCGTGAAGGTCCACAAACTAAACACTCCAGGAAAAGCTATAAGAAGAAATTTTTACCATTATATATTTTATTTATTTTTTGTAAAAACAAAATTTAACTTTTAATATGTTAACCTCTGTATGAATAAAATATTCTAATCTATTTGGTCAGACCTCACCTCATTTCCTTTCATATGTACACTTTTAAGGTAAAATGAGGGGTATATTGTAGCTTAAGAACTTGACGTGATAGAGAAAAACTGTGAATATTTTTGAATTCAGAGATGAAAAATTAGTTAAAAAGAAGTCACAGATCCAAATCAACAAAATTGCTGTTCCCCAGTATCATTAGTTGTCTTGACTCTAATGCATTATTCCTACCTGCAGGTTTTTTTGGAGAACCCTTTCATTCCTCCCAAAGATAAAGAGATCATCAGCAAATGCACACTCATTAATGCGTATTGATTCCATATATATGTAATCTATTTAAAGTTCTTTCATAACATCGTCCATAACTTGGTTGAAGAGCGCTGGACTTAGTAGTCCTCCCTGCCTCAAACCGTTATTTACTGTAAATTCGTCAGACTGCTATTATCCGTTCAAATGATATTTTTGTTGTTTTCAAATAAACTCATTATTATCAAAATTGTGGAATTATATCGAAAAAGTGAGAAATATAGTTAAAAATATTGGAAATTATTGTCAAAAATACTGGAAATTATTGTCAAAAATAAACCCGCTTTAAGACCCAATAGCTAAATAAGAACTAGTGTGTTAAAGCGTCTCTAATTTTTATCATTTTATAAATTTTGAGACCTTTTCAATGCTCTGTTATCAATAGTATTCCAATTGTGCCTGATGATGGACTTTGAATCAATCTGTTAATAGTTTTCGATAGATAAGCTAAAGTATATTGTTCAATTTTTTGGTTTGTCTATATATTATTGTACATATAAGCGATAGCTTCGTTTCGTTAATCTTAGCAAATCTATTACAAAGATAATTATATTATACAAAGGCTACTCTGGTATCACCAATATTATTTTTGAGGAATTTCATGATCGTGTAATGTGCTCTTTTTCGTTTTTTTTATAAGTTTTTGCAAATTGGGGTTCTCAAAAATACTTTAAATCGTAAATCAAGCTGTTCGTCAATCAGATATATTAATTCTTATGTGACAGATTTAACAAATTATTGTAACAATCTAATGCAACAAAATACCTTTACAAGCAATTAAAATTACTTGAAATAATTAACAAACATGTAAAAAATCTATTTATATTTTCTTTAACTATGAGGCGTGTTCAAAATATTATTACTAAACGAGTATAAAGAAAATTGTCAAGTCTAATTCATTAGTTACCTGTGTTATTTGTGGCGATCGACTAAAGGATACAAGTTTATAATATAAAAAAGCCCTAGCTATTATAAAGTACTTTATTTTAAGAGATTTTATACAAACGGATACATAAAAAGAGTCTAGATTTTACTTTAAAGAGTCCGTCCCTTTCGTTTCCAACTGCTAAATACTAGGCTATTGAATTTAAATATGGTCGTACATCAGTTGAAAATAATGAACAATCGGGTCGGCTGTAAACCACTGTGAGTGAAAAAATTTTTAGCTGCAGAAAAAGTCATACTTATGTTTTAATTGGATTCTCGTCGTATGGTGTTAAGGCCAGAAGGTAGAATTATCACCGGAAACTATACGCGAAACTATTACGCTTAAATACTATTCATCATTCTCGGATTATCTACGGCTGTCGCCGCCTCTCCGTCCCCAGTTTCCAGTTCGTTCTGTCGTGACACATGTCCTCTTACAAATCTCTTGCTTCCATGGTTTCGTCAACGCCGTCTCTCCAACTTCTTCTTGGTCGTCCTCTCTTTCTTCTTTCTGGAGGTATCCATTCCAACACTTTTCGTGGCCATCTTGTCTCATTCATTCTTTTTGCATGTCCGAACCAAGTCAATTGTTTTCTCTCTATGTCGTCCACAATATCTCTCTCGATGTTCATGTCCCTTTTAATGTTTATATTTCTTATTCTCTCAAGTCTCGATCTCCGACAGCTCCTTCTCAAAAAATCCATCTCCGTGGCCAGTAGTTTTCTTCTATTAGTATTATTTAAATCCCACACTTCTGAACCATAAGTCAAAACACTCTTTACGATTGAGCTATATATGCGAAGTTTTGTTTCTCGCCTAATTTTTCTTTCCCACAGGACAGAGTTGAGTGCTCCAATGATTTGTCTACCTCTTATTATTCTTGTTTGAATTTCATCATTACTATTACCTTGCCTGTTGAAGATCACCCCTAAGTATTTAGCCTTGTCAACGTTTTTTATTGTTCCGTTTTCCAAGGGTAAATCGTCGTTGTCATTACTACTCACCGCTAAGTATTCACATTTATTTAAGTTAATTGTGAGACCAGCTAGTGTGTACTCTTCATTTAGTTTCCTCACCATATAGCTCAAATCCTGTTGGTCTTCTGCAACCACTATCTGATCGTCGGCGAAATAAAGAGTATAGAGGGTGTCATCCCCCACCCGAAGGCCCATGTTCCAACACTTCCGTGCCCAGCCTTTCATGGATTGGTCTACGTATAGTTTGAATAAGGTGGGAGATAGACAACATCCTTGTCTTAGCCCCTTTGTTGTATTGAATGATTCAGATAGTGATGTTCCAATTTTAATAACCGCAGAATTCTGTTCATAGTAAAGTTGGACGGCCCGAATCAATGTTGGTCTAATCTTGAGAGTTTCCATTGCTTCCCATAATTTCGATACTGGTACACTGTCATAAGCTTTTTCTAGGTCTATGAAAGCTATATGCGTCTCCCTGTTTCGCTGGGTTCGTTTTTCTAGGGCTATTTTTAGAGTGAAAAGGTTGTCTGTGGTGGATCTCCCTGCCCGGAAACCGGCTTGTTCTTCCGCTTGTTTATCCTTGATGTCTTCTTCTATTTCATTTCTAAGGATTCGGGAATATATTCTTCCTATTGTTGGGATTACCGCTATACCTCGGTAATTCTTAGGATCATTTTTTGAGCCTTTTTAGTGAATGGTTGATATATATGATGTTCTCCATTCGATCGCCGTTTCTTCCCCATTCAGGCATCGTTGAAACATATTCTTCAACATTCTTAAAAGTTTTTCGGGTCCATACCTTATGAATTCCGGGTGGATCCCTCCAGGTCCAGGGGATTTTTTATTTTTGTGTCTTTCACAGCTTGTTGCACTTCTTTTAGTTGGAGATCTATAGGAGTTAGATTATTTATTTGGTGTTGTTTTCCTAGAAAATTTTCACGTCTCTCTTCCAAAAGGTCTTTAAAGTGGTGTACCCAGTCTTCATTTGTTATGCCCCCTAAGTTAGGTATTTGTTTTTTTATGTTTTTACCGACTTTATGGTCTTCCAGGCTTCTGAGCTTCGGGTTCCTCCTAATTGTTGTTCTATGTACTCACATTTTTTTTCCCAAGACTGATTCTTTCTCTTTAGGACTTCGTTTTTAACCTCCCTATTTGCTCTTTTGTATTTTTGTCTCGTCGCATCATCGTTCTTTTGAAGGAGTTTCTGGTAGAGTTGTTTCTTTTCTTTAATTTGTTGTTCTATTTTATCATCCCACCAGTCAGGTTTGTTATTCATCCGTATTTTTCCGACAGATTCGTCCGCAGCCTCAAGAATACAAGCTTTTATATGTTCGTACTCTTCTTCTATTGTTCGTTGAGTTTCGATTAGTTTTTGATCCAGTCTTCTAAGATATAAATATTTAGTACTTTCATGTTCAAAACTTTGTAAGTTATATTTTGTCGTTGTCAATCTATTCTCAGTGAGACTGCTGGTGGTCGATTGAAAAGATGTTAAAAAGGGAATATGTATCTTTGCCACCAGTAAGCGGTGATCAGATCCACACTCGGCACCTCTCTTTACCCTAACGTCTTGTATCTTGATTTGGGAGTTTTGTCGGGCAATGAGATAGTCAATAATCGATTTTAGTCCTCTTGTCTGTTGGTACCAGGTGTATTTATGTATATCTTTGTGAGCGTAAAAGGTGTTAGTTATTCTCAAATCGAACTGCTCACAAAGATTCACTAATCTTTCACCATTGTCATTTATGGTTTCTTCCCCGTGTCTGCCTACTACTCTACTATGTCTCTGTTTTCCGACCCGACCATTTAGGTCTCCTCCTATGATGACTTCATGACTGCGTGGAATTTGATCGATTATATCTCTGAGGGTATCTTCAAACATATCTTTAACGTGAGCTGTAGCATCGTTATTAGGAGCATACACACCGAGAATTGTCATAGTTCTTCCCCTTATTTGGATCGTCAGTTTAATTATGCGTTCGTTCATTGGTTCCCAAGATTTAATGTATTTTTTCAATTTTTTGTGGATTAGAATAGATACTCCAGCACGTGCTCTTTCGTGTTTTTCCACTCCAGTGTATAAATGTATAAAATCGTTGATGTTTTCGATTCCGCTTCCCTTCTTCTTTGTTTCCGAGAGGATTGCTATATCAATGTGACGTTGGATGAATTCCATGATAACTTCCTTCTGTTTATTTCTTATACCTTGTATATTCCATATATCTAAATTCACTGTCCATTTCCGTTGCTGTTTTCGTTTACTGTTATATCCGTCCGACATCCGAGGCGTATTTCTACTGGGTGTTTTAGCGTTTTTTTTGTGTTTTCCGAATGTAAGGTTACTGGCCTTACGACTCAACCCCCATGCTTGGAGAGCCGTCCAGTATTTGTTTCACGGTGGGTATTTTATTTCCCCACTACCCTCCGATACTGCTGGTTTGCAGAACCGGCGAGCTTCTCCCAATTCCAATGGGGACGCACCCGATGGAGGTAACTGGCAAATCCCCACACGGGATTACTACTATTACTGGGTCAATTGGAGGGTGATATCCAAGCTAACCCACTAATCTCATCTGTTCGGTTGTTACTGTAAAACTCCGTAACCTTTGCTTCGAAGTGTTCACACAGGCACCGTATTCATCGGATTTGGCTCTTAACCTCACTTCCTCTTCTCAAGCCTGAAGAAACCTTAAGATTCACTTCAAATGATGAGACCAAAGCTGACACAACTTTTTATCAGATAGTTGGATAAATCACATTATACTGAAGGCATTAAAAAGTCGGAGCAGGGTTAGACTACATTAAATTTTTTTTAAATCTCAAAAATCTTGTAGTTTCTCCCGATCGCCCGAGAACTTTTCAAACAATCTTCATAGTATGAAGTATATTTCAAAAGGAAGAACACAAGAACAGAGTTGTGATGGGGAGGGGGGGATAATGACGCTACTTCACTAAAAAAACAGTCCCCATAAACAGTAAAACCAAATTTATATAAACTAAACGTTCATAGTTTTAAAAGATGAAACTTTTATCCCTTCCGACAAGTCTTAATCGATAAGTTATTCTGCATCATTTCAATATATTTCACAGAAAACTGAACCATTTTCCGATATATACTATCTAGTTGTCACTTCGATGCTTGTTTTCGAGTTGATGCTGGCTGGCTTCATGAGAAAAAATTAAAGGTTATTCAAATATTACAATTTCAACATTTTTAATTCTCTTTAACATTGGCAACAGTAAGTTTTAACACATTAAATGTAATGATTAAAATATTAAATACCAGATTTAATTTAAGTAAAATAATAAATTAAATTTATGAATATATTATCTGTAAAAATAAAGGTCTAAATTAGTTTTTTCTCTAATACGTTGTATGGTCTTTTTTATTGATTTTGTAAAAAGACCAACCACTTAAGCAATTTAATACAGTTTGAATGATATCTGGAACATCAAACTGATTGCAATCATCAGTCCACAGATTTTTTCGTTGAAAGTCCGGTAATTTAAAATTAATTTCAGTATGACTACTGTTCACTATTCAGCTGTCATTCAAATGCTTTTGAAACTAATTGAGTTTTATTGGTAAAAGTCTTCGTTTCATGATTCAAGTGAAATATAACTTTTTAAAAAATCCCTTTTGACTGTTTTCGTCTGTTATAAATTTTTGCTTTGATAATGAGACGGCGTTATAATATGTATAGTTTATTATTCTCACTTATATATTTTATATTGTTTTATATTGTCACAAATATCCATACTCTGTCCAATAAAAAAAACTTATTGCATTGCATGCATTATGTAATGACATCTTGTTCCTCTGAGCATCTGTCGAAAAGAAATTGGAACAACGTGTTAATAATGATTTCGATAGAGCTCAATATGCCACAAGAACGTTCTTTAACCCAGATATGACTGAAAACACTTTTTTAAAAACAAGGGATTTTTTTCAAATTTTGTATTTATTTTAAGGGTATAGAACATACAAAAATACACATGCATCAGAGCCCTATGGGAGCTGGAAGGGCCAGGCCTACATATAGGACGTTAGGAGCGTAACATACTGTACTTATATAACTAACAACAATTTTACATGAAATGATTATGTGTGGTATGAAACAAGGCACTTGACATCAACACCAACGTCAAACATACAATTTGGGGCAATTACAGAAAAGGATATGAGTTCCATGAAATTTACGACCGTTTCCAGTTTTATAAATGTCTAGTTAATCTATATGCTACGTCGGCAAATATTGTATGTAAACATATCGATAGATCGAGGCGATGTCGATGAATGACTCATAGAAACTTTGTTATGAATCAAATTTAAAGCAAACTATATTAAACTACGTCTTGAATTTCATTTTACATCAGTCAGCTTGTTCTCTTGTCAGCTATCGCTTTTTTTTGGGAAACTGAAGCTTTAATGCATCAAGTAATTTCAGTCATCATACGAAGGTTGCTATTTATGTATCCGGAATTGGCAACAATGGTTTTAATATGCGCTATCTAACATATACATCGTAAAGTTTAACAACATTGTTGACTATATACGTACTCAGAACTTTTTGTGATACGGGCGCTATTTGTGTTTTTTAGTGACTTGAAAATTCCATCTCAGTTAAAAAAGGGATTCACTCCTGAGAATTTTCGTGCGATGATTTACTACGATGTTCGGCGTGAATTATCTCAACAATAGTGCATCGATCAACTCACATCGACGTTTGGCGATAAAACACCATCTAAAATCACTATACATCACTGGTTTAGTGAATTGAATCGTGGCCGTGGTTAGCTCACGGACGAATTTAAAGACGGTCGTCCAAAATTGGTTATTGTACCAGAAAACATCGATACTGTGCGCGAACTGAGAAGGCAAGATCGTCATGTGACATACCGTGATATTGAGACATTCCTGTGAATTAGTATTATAAGCGTACACAAGATTTTACATGGGCATTTAGCCGTGAAAAAGATTCGTGCACGTTGGATTCCGCATAATTCGACTATTACTCAAAAAAATGTTCGTGTCGATTGGTGCAAAGAAATGCTCAAAAAATTCAATCGTGGTGCGTCAAATTTTTCTATGCGTACGAGCCGGAAAGTAAGCAGCAGTTGACTGTATGGGTCTTTCAAAATGAGCCAAACCCAACAAAATTTTTTCGTGCAAGAACCATTCGAAGCAAATGGTCGACTGTTATTTTGAGATAAATGGACATGTGGCTACAGTGCCACTAGAATATCGTAGAACAATGAATTCTGAATAGTACACAACCATCTGGTTGCCAGAAGTCTTTGAAGAAATAAAAAAAAACAGCCAGCGACGCTGGATCATTACAACTGGAACTGTCACGCATCGGACAACTAAATATTTGACCGATCAAATCATCGAATTGATGGGTCGTTCGCCGTATAATCTGAATTTGATACCTAATGATTTATTTTTGTTTGCATTCTTGTTACAGTCCATGAAGAATAAACTAAGTGGTCAACGACTTTCGACGCCAGAAGAAGCGGTTGATGCGTTCAAAATGCATGTTTTGGATATACCTCAATCGGAAATGAAAAGAGCTATGAAAATTGGTTCAAACGTATGCAAAAATGTATCGGTCATCACAGAGAATATTTCGAAAAACAATAAAACCATTTTCAATAATAAATATTTGTTTTATTTATTATTCCGGATGCAACTTTTTATACTTGGGACCTGGGCCTAACAGTCCCAATCCACAAAATCATTGCTACTACTTTATCTGATACGAGGTATGTAAAAAATGTGATTAGAATGATTTTGTATAACTTTTTTTATTTCATTGAAAGTACAAATATAGTCTCCTTGAAACTAGTTGTCTTGGGAAGCAGTGCTGGAACTCAGATACTAAAATCGCCTTCAGCTGATGGTTATAACCTTATCAATGTCCTTAATGTCTAAAAATAGTGTCCGTTGAAGTGAATTTTCAATTCGAACACGAAAAAGTCTGACGAATCAGGAGACTGCGGAGTCACAGTCATGTGTTTACTTGCAAAATACTTGATAATTGAAATCGCTGGTAATCAGTCGGCAAGGCGTATTGTTGTGAAGGAGAACCCAGGTGTTCTTGATGTTGGGTTTCATCAGATTGATTTTTTTTCGAAAAATTTCTTGGTAAAAATGCTGATTTACCATTTGGTCTAAACGCAGAAATTCCTTATGGGATATCCCTTGGCTATCAGAAAAGCAAATTGAAATGCTTTTGATCTTTGACGAGGGTCATTTTCAATCTCCCCGAAAAAGTCAAGATTGTATCCTTTGATACCCTTTTGATCCTGCGAAAGGTTTTTTGGAATCACGTTCGCACAGATTTTCTTTATACTCAATTAATTTGTCAAAATCAGATCAGGATGCACAAGATACCGGATTATGTGAACATTTTCATCACTTATTAACCACAAACAAACCGCCTAAAAATTTAGACACTTGACAAAACACTATTTCGCCTGATGATGTTTTGTAAAGGTTTCCGTCGAACTGTGTCCAAGTCTGAATCAATATTTGATAGCACACCTTTGTTATCGTCATTAATTTTCAGAACGCCCTCGAAAAATCTGGTTTACAGAAAGAATTGCTACTGACAAGCTCAGTTGGTCTCGATTAGAGGCGAGGGTTTAAGGTGATCAAGGTTGACTAACTATAGTATAGACTATAGCACCACAGGAAGATGAAAAGAGTTTTGGTGCTTTTTTTTTTAATATCTGCATTATATCACAAACCAATTTTTTTTGGATTGCATCAAAATATCGTCAAGACTTGACTTCCTGAGTTCTCTTAAATATAATATTATATATATATATATATATATATATATATATATATATATATATATATATATATATATATATATATATATATATATATATATATTAACCGATAAATTCAATTATGGTATTGGTCATTCGTGTCTGGAAACAAAGAAGGTTCAATTATTATGAAGTCTAGAATATTATTAAAATATTTTTAAATTGAACTGGTGCCAAAAATAAGTCGGCGATTAAAAAAAATCACAAAGGAACATTCAATGTTAAATTCTATACCTTGGAATGAGATTATTAATTTAAGCTGATACTAAATTACAAACGCGTCCCCATTAAATTGCATCTGTTGCAGTGTTGTTAGAAGTTTACACGAGGAATATTTTCCATCCAAAACCACACCGTAAGCGAGAAAACAACGAAAAACAAAAAAAGCCGTATCTCCCAGTGCGGAAGAAAATACGTGACCGGGCGACAAAACGTCTCGTTGACTTTAATGTGCCATTTCTATCTAATTGAAGAATAGACCACCAAGATAATGAATTTTAATTTATTCGCTGGAATCCCGATTCAATTTGCTGTCGTTAGTTCGTTCAGCGTTTTCCCGCTGCAGCTACATTTACATAAACCGGCCTCGGTGATTTCGAGTTAACATCTTCTCGCGACCGGCCACCAAATGTAATGTAGGGAAAAAGTTCTATTGCATGTTTTTACTGCACTGAATATAAAGAAGTTTCATTGAAAAGGAATGGTAGAGCAGCAAAATAAAAGAGGAAATGTTTAATAAATTATAGAGTACACCCAGAAAAGACGCAATTACTATACTACAAACAAAATGTGTATCTTATCTTATTTAAATATTGATTTATAGTGATGATCTGTTTCAATTTGTAATAAGATTACTATTTCTAAATCAAGTTAAGAACCAGAACTTCTGAACTAACATGTTTGATAGATCAACAGAGAATACAATATTGTGTAAGGAATAATACTGTAGGTGTAGTTGTAATTAAGTCAAACGTAAGGCATCTTTCACACTCCAAGCCAAACCAGCCCGATTCTGCTTTGGGGAACAAACGCATGAATCAGCATGGAGCTATTCACACTAAACGTCGAGCGACTCGACGATGTTCGGCTCGGGTCGACTGGCGACGTGAAAGATGCCTAGTGTCTCGAATTCGATCACGAAACAGTCAACAGACTAGATGTAATTCCAAACTTTAAACAAAATCCGCATATTTTTGGGTAGAATACTAAATAATATATACAGGGTAGGGTAAACTTCACTCTGCCACATTAATTATTTGTAACTTTAAAAGAAACAATACGTACTTTTTTCTATAATTTGTTCATTTTGTCTGTATAATTTTTTATAGTTAATATTTAAAAATTATGTCAACCAAATGTGGCAACCATTAGCAGCGGTGTAACTTTGTGCTCTTTTGAACGATCATTTCATAACTTTTGTCCAATATAACTGGTGTTAATGCAGCGATTTCAGTACGGATGTTGTCCTTGAGTTACTATATGGGTTGGTATTTATTTATGTCAACCTTTTCCTTCAAAACTACACATAAAAACAATCCGGACCCGTCAAGTCAGGATATCTGAGTGACACAATAAATCTTCATTTCGAAAAATAAAATTACTAGCGAAAATGCTCTTCAAAATGTTGATTATATTATCTGAGGTGTGTGCTGTGGTACCATCTTACAGGAACCACATATTATTCAGTCTCTGCTCTTCCAATTGAGACACCAAAAAGTTATGAATCATGTGCCAATGGCGTTTTACCATTGCATTGCATTGCTTCTATTGCAAATATCCAGTGGCATTTCCACAATCGTCAAAATATATAGTCTAATGATATTTTGACCATGAATCCTTACCATACTATGATTTTAAGTGGATGTAATAGCGTTTGATGAATGTGGAATAAATATTATGTGTGTTCACTTTAGCATTTAAATGAAAATGGACCTGGAATAGAAGAGATTTATAATGACATTATAGTATACCAAACGTTTATTATTTGTAAGCAAACAATTTCGATCTTATAGGGAAACATATTGAAGTCACTTCTCAAAATTTGGTGTAAACTGCGTGGAGAAATGCCCGATTATGCACCACTTTGTCAAATCGATGTTTCTCGAAAATCCTCCATACTTTGCTAAATACCTGCAATATTTTCAATGGTTCGCATCATTTTTGGATGTCTTATGCCGCCACCTATTCCCAACACTTTCGAATTCTTGAAATTGCTTTAATAAACGATAAATTGTCGATATAAGAGGCGGTGAGCCATTAGCATATTTTCGCCTAAATTTACATCGAGTTGCAATAATTGCAACTTCATAACAACCAAACCCAAACTGTCACAAAAAAATGGCGCCAAAACAAAATGAAAGTATTATACTTGCTCCACCTAGTACGAAATACATTGTCAGGAATCGGATTGATAATCAAAATACTTACAAAGAAAATCCATGAAATAATCACCCTTGCGAATTTCGAAGTAGATAATACTTCACGTATTTGTCTTGACATATATGAATTATAATATAATTTACTGGGATATAATAAACTTGAGTTCCTCTGCTTTGTCGATCTACAAAAGGCGTTTGTTAGAGTAGGCCTGCATGATGTGCATCTATTTCATAAGAGAATCACCAAACATTATAAAACTTGTAGGAAATAAATATTTAAAATTTTTAGGATGAAACCAAAATTTGAAGGGTAACCAGTGAATGAACAGAGGAAAAAAATATGTACCAGGGCACAACAAAAATATTTGCGTTTGTTTGCACTTCTCAGAGGATATAAGCGGGCAGATCTCTCAATGATAAGCTAAAAGAACATAAATATTCAATTTTACACAATTAAAGAAAGACGGGCTTTGCCGAACATTTTATAGACTAGAACATTTTTTTTTAACACAAATAATGTAAAATGAATACATACTTGCAATAAAAGCAGGCTGTTAAATTACGTGGAAATTTCCGAAATTAAAAAGCCATATACAACGGTAAAAACCTAACAAACACCCAGCTTGACCTCGGAAGTACCCCAATTATTGAAAGTGTCATAAATTTAACAAGACAAAAAAAACCGACCCCCATTTGACAGCACTTTGAAAAATTAGTTTAGTTTATACATAACTCTCTTTGAGAATGGTCGCGAGGCTGAAACATGTCACAGAATGTCTTGAACATATTGTGAAACAAATACCAAGTGTTATAATTACTATCATACATAGGTTAGTACTCTCTAAACAAAGATAACTTAAATAAAGAACTCACTACAATTAAACAGATAGCGTAAAGTAACGTTTATAGAGAGGGATTCATTAACAAATTGTTAAAAAATAAACAAATAATTTGTGTGACTATAGTTTGTAAAACGATTTTACATTCTCAAATACTATTTTGAAACTTAGTTTATAATAAAAATTATATATTATAATTATTATAATGAAAATAATAAATTAATATTTATATTAATTTAATATTTATATTATTAATTATAATAATTTAATATTTATATTATTAATTTTAATAATTTAATAGTATTAATTTAAAACACATTAAAACAATTGGCGTCGCCAGTCAGCGCAACACGTCACTTGTATGTCGGTGACGCGAACCCATAAGTTTTGCCCCTACTGAATATCGCTCAACGCAACTAAAGAAGTTTTCATTTCAAAAAAATATCTGTATACTTTGTTTGACAGTTCAAGCTACCCTTGAGAAAGCTCCAATAAGGCGAAACATATATAGAGTAAAATCTGTAATAAACGATTGAAACAGTAAAAAGCCACAAGTTTATTCTTTAAAAACCTAATAAACAAAATGTTTTATAAGGAACCAACTGCGGAATCCATAAATATTATTAGTTATTCATTGTTTAAAAAAAGTTTACCTAAAGATTTTTTCTCGAAATATAGACCATTGTTTTCGATTACCTCAGCCTATCTTTGGGTTACTAACTATGGTCCTCTTCGGTACCACTATGAGTCTTTCGAGGCGAAAAACTCGACTAAGCCAATTTTTCTTTCTTCTCCAGATCCATTGACCAGAACAAGTGGTATTCCCATGGAGCGAGATCAGGTCCAGTTAGTTAATTTTTCAGATGGTCAGATCTGAACTGTTTGGTCTTGCATTCTAGGACTTATAACAGAGCAGCGTGTACTCTTTCAAGTAGTAACCTGCATAGAGTTCTGAATTTATCGCCCTACCATCATAAATCAACTTAAAGTGAATTATTCTTTGAAAAGTCACTGAAAAACACATGACAAACCTTTCTCACATTGCTACTGAAATAGGTGGTTGCATGGGCATAACCTACTGCTTTACGTCATTACAGTTGTTCAAGTAAACCCATTTTTCATCGCAGGTAACATAACCCGACTCTTTAACCCGACGCCTGACTTTTTGGGGTGACAATTTATGAGAGATGCTTCTACAGGTCTTTGGCACCATTCCTTTGCCTCGCAAATATCGGTTAATGGTAGTGTGGGATACTCCTAATTCGCCCGAAAGCTTCGTTGTGCTTGATCTTCGATCTGCAGCCACAGTTGCTCTTAAATCATCCACATCGATAGACCGTGGGCAACTTGATTTTTTCTTAGCTTCAAGACCCTACCTCCTTCCCCAAAATTTTGGAACTTTTGGTTTCCGGACCTCCCGGAACGGAACTTTTTGAAGAGTTAAGCGGTGTTAATTGATACGGCACATTTCTCTCTACTTTGCCTATATCATGGGCGGTGTTAGTGGCATTGAAGCTTATTTTAAAATAGTGTCTTAAAATCGTCCTAATTTTGCAGCTCATTTTGCAACTCATAAAAACGTGTTCACAATGGAATTGCTTTAATTTCTGACTCCTACTACACTGTACTTTTGCTCTAGAACAATATTTGAAATAGATTTTTGTTCATCACTGATGGAATTATATTATTTTTTATAGTGTACTTTGTTTTCAAGAATTACCGACGATGGGTTTCACCACAAGACCTATGCACATCACAACGCCAATGAACCTTCCTGTTCTTTAGTATCATTCCTATACTAGTCTCTAGATGTAGAACCTACGTCTTAAAGTTTTTAAAGTGTATAATATTTTTATTTGGCTCCACTACAAATAGTTGAATCATTTCTTGATCAACAGATGTATCATAGATCTGGAATTACGTGGTAATTGAATTAACTATGTTACCCATTTCGGACTAAAAAAAACAATATATTTTAATAAGATAAATATTACCCAGGGCTAATTAATGCTCAGACATGAGATCTCAGACGACAAAAGAAAACATTACTCGTAGTAACGTATACTACTATAGTTCAAATAAATAACATTTGAAGCTAAAATAGCTTACTTCAATAAATTACTGAACAACGGAACAATAACTATTAAATATAAGCTTGGTTCATAATTCAGAGAAGCTAAAAGCGTAATTTCAATACATTAATCTTTACGTGCAAGTATATTACACAAAAATAGAATGTCGATGAAATACGCTTAATAAGTGGAGAATGTTTGCCTGTGATACGGAGATAACATCTGTTAATCAACCGAAGAACATTTCATTTACTTCTCCAAAAATTCGCCTCAGATTCTCCTGTTTCCGCGAAATGCCAGTAGGTGATAATAAGGTTTTAAGGTTATTTTTTAATAATACTTAATTTTATTATTCATTTTATTTTATTACTGATTATTTCAGTAAAATCTCCCTATAAAAATACGTGTGTACTTGCCTATGACATTTTAACAAGGCATATTGCATTCATGTTAAATTCAAGAAATCTATCGATATCGTAAAATAGAAATCGGTATAGGCAATGAAATTTGCTATATCTAAAGTCTGAACTGACTATAAAATAAAAAAGGATAAATATATATTTGCAGAAAAGTGACAAAGGAAAATGAAAATGCCGTAAGATTGTATTTTATATTGCCTCAATTTGAATTTAAAAACTACAAAAATTTCTAATTTTGCTAAAATTATTTTAAATATTTTTTAAATTGGATTTTTTTCTTATTTATATGGAATTGTCGGTTTTTATGTCAGGAACCTTAATATTCTTTTTATGCAAAATTTTTATGCACGTTTGGCTAACCATATTATTATCATCACAAGACGATTCAATCAGTTGCTTTTATGGTTGCTTTTTATGGTTTATAGTTAAGGAATCTTAAATACGTTCACACTGTTGACCCAACTATATGTTTAGTAATGTTTCCATTTCAATCGTAGTTTTAAATTAAATACTAATATAGAATGTGTTGAATAATATTCTTTAGTTTTCTAACTTATAAGTTATTTTTTGATATACGTTTCGTGTAAAAAGTTCCTGGAGTTATCAAATAAGATAAAACAATTAATTTATTCATCAAAATTTATTTTGTCCCTTCAAAGTAGGCCCAATAGAGTGAAATACAACTATGCCGCTTGACCTCGATACACTGTTTGGAGGCTGATTGAGATATGGTCTGCAGCTCCTTCAGTGAATTTTCTTTTATGGCACCGATTGAGTCAAAACGCCTTCCTCGAAGTGGTAATTTTATCATCGGAAATAAGAAAATCTGACACGGGGCCATAATAGGCGAGTACGGATCTAAGTCGATGACGGTCGTTGAGTGTTTGGCTAAAACTCTTGTACAATGATAGTCTTATTCAATGGTATATTATCGTGGTACAAGATCCAAATAAATAGTACTCCTTATTTACCTTTTATCCCTCTGTATGAAGATCGGAGTTCACTACACTAGCGTATTCGAAGAAAAATGTCAGCATGACCTGGATTTTTAGCGATTTTGACGCGGTTTTTTGGATTTTGACATGTCTCCTTACGATGCGTTTCAGCAAGTTCCGCAGAAGCTCGGATATAGAAGAATCATGTATTCAGCGACCAGCTTACGATACTTTTTTGGACAGAGTTAAACTCTTTCGGAACCAGTCATACGGCGACGCGTTTCATGCTCAAAATTTCAGTCATAATGTTACGAATGTAGTTCATATGTTTACCTCTTGAACTATCTAAGATTCATACGATGATTTACGAGCACCAGTATCTTAATTTTGCCAATGTATTCGTCGTTCGTAAACAATGAAGGTCGACCAGAACAATGCAAATCAACTACTACTTTTCGACCCTCTTTGAAGGCTTTATATATATATATATATATATATATATATATATATATATATATATATATATATATATATATATATATATATATATATATATATATATATACACATAATTATATATGTATATATATATATATATATATATATATATATATATATATATATATATATATATATGATGCTTACGAATTATTTTTTGAGCTCGACCAAAGATATGTCCTTCAGGATGGCGGTCAACGCCTTTTGAATAGCATCAATGTCGGCATAAAGCTGTCCTTTCATAGGGCTGTCCTTTCGAAGAGATAGAAGTCACAGGGAGTTAAATCAGGTAAGTATGGTGGATAATTGATAGTAAACTGTTATTTTTGGTCAAAAAGTCAGCAATGAGCGTCAAGCGATCCTTCCGCTGCAAGAATCGGGGGCCCATTATCGTGGAACGAGCTCCAACTGCTTTATTGATGGTATTGTGGCAGCACACATTACTTAATATTTCCGAAACAGTTGAAGATAAGTCTAGGATATTTTACATGAAATATGTCTAGAATTTCATGGAGAATCCAAAAATTAAATAATATACAGGGTGTTGTATTTAAAATAAGAAAGTTAGTATTGGCCACTGTTACATGACAAACCCTGTATAAAAAAAATTTATTGAAAAAAATGGGCATCTAAAAATACCAATCGACGTGTTCGAGCGTTTTTTCGAACACGCCCCCATTTATTTATTAACGAATTTATTCCATTTGGCTGGGACACACGATATATATATATATATATATATATATATATATATATATTTATTACAAAATCTTTGACAAAATATCATATACCGTAAAAATGACACTTTGATAGCCTTAAAAAGTGTTTATTGTTCCACTCATATGTGTATTGTCATAAATCAATAAAATTCGACCGATTTAATGCGTGTCATCAACAAGAACTTCATTAAGATATGCCTAAAATAATTCATTTTAGCTCTGCAGGCCAAATTGGCCCTTGTGTTGGTTTGAGCTGGTCACACAAATAAATAAGGAATGCGACCTACGTCGCTTAACTTCAGCTATCAGGACCTGCTGTTCGACGCGGTGCAGCCCACCCTGAGGCTATATGCCTATAATACAAGTATATAATGCGATTTATAATGTTCTGGATTATAACCACGTCAGTTGGTTAAAAAGTGTATATAATGAACCACCCGACCGTCAATCGACGATCAGAACGCACAGGATTCCGAATTCTGTAGGCAATATCATCAGTTCTTGTTGTAGAAAACCTTCTGCTACAAGGATAATTTTCAATCGAGTATCTGTCTTCTGAGAATCCTTTAAACCATCTGAAAACCTGGACCTTTGGCAAAACACTGTTTTCATAGGCCTGTTAAAGTTTTACAAAAGTTTCCGGCATACTGCGCTCAAGTCTGAAACTATTTTTTCTAATTTGCGGTGACACATTTTCAGAACGCACTAGAGATACCCGGTTAACGAAATAAAATGCTACGAAGCACCAAGCGACTGAAGGGAATTAAAACTCCCGTTGAAGACGCATCAGATATTTGTTGTCCTCTCCGTTCTTTACGTTATGATTTGTGTGGATGATATTTTTAATATCAAATAACAACAACCTCGATCAATTGAAACTAGCATCAATCATCTGTTCGAAGACCCAAAATATGTGTAGATTTTTATATTATTTTTAAACAGTGGATATTTTGTTCGAGTTAAGTTCGACAAATCTACTGATATCATAAAATAGATATCAGGATCAGCAATTCCATTTCGTAGGTTAAGAGTTAAAATTGGTCATAAAATAAAAACGGGTACATAGATATTTTGACGACGAGAAGAAAAATAAAAATGTCGTATAATTTAAATGTTTACTTCGTTAATTTGGGTTTAAACCCAAAAGAAACGGGAGTATTTTATCAAAGATAAGTCTAAAAAAAAATAGCTTTGCTCTTTTTTCTTATTCTTAACTAGTTATATTTTTAAATAATATTTCAGCAATTGTTTATCTGGCTAGATGTGCTAATATTAATGTGAATACACACTCTCTTTCGTAACAGACTGTCATTTTCCAAAATATAGACAAGGCCGCTTCGCTCAGTGTTATTTAATATAATCATGGAAAATGTAATTATTGCATAATAATGAAGAACACAGTTACAGTCACGTGCTACGTAGGTAGAACATTAAATTAAGTTTGGATGCTACTATATTTGGACAAGATCGATGCTACTGAAATTCGTGCGGAAATTAATTGCTTCTTCTTGGAAGGCTTATTAGCAATCGACACTCATAAAGAGATGAACGGTAATTTGAAGAACCTGGTCCTTTCATTTTCCATATTAATACATTGATACGTGAGTTCAACGGTCATGCAAGTTTTAAAGATTTACTGCGTATCCTTTTCAAATTTAATTCAAAATTTAATTCATAGACAAATACTCCGTGAATTTTTTAAATAAATGAAGTCAAAAACAACCTAGTTTGTCAAATGAAACTAATCAATAGACAATTATTTTAACTAGGATCAATGTACATCTCCTCACGAGTGTTATAGCCATGGCAAGATTTGACGAATTAGACTTCGTAGATTTCCTGCCACAGTTGACTTATTCCCCAAATTTAATAGTGTTGGACTACCTACAGTTGACGATGTAACAGCTGGTGTGGATGACAATTTTGAAAACCTTCAAAGTTTTGAATTTTATCAATGCAAGTGTCTTTCGATCATAACTGATCTAAATGTATCCTTATGTATATAATTTCCATCTTTAGTTGCTGTTTGAATAAAAGGAATGATTTCTGTTCAAGATAACCAAATTCAGTGCATTGGCTTTGGGGATCACGGCGAACTACTGCATGGAAGAAAATATCTGAATATAGAATCCCTAAAAAATTGTTCTCCTTTTTTGTGAATGAAACTTAATGTAATTATAATAATAGTTTTTATAATAATATATACAAAATCCAACAGAAAGCAATAACAATTGATGGGTAGGATTAAAAACTAATCATAATAATCGAAATTCATATAAATTGAAATATTATCGAAATACAACTACATCCCCAAAGTCACTGCTTGAAGTGGTTTATGGTTCGGCAGAGTCATTGATCCGTATCATTTCAAAGTTGAGGTTGCAGGGGTTATCGTCAAAGGATTTTAACAAATGGGTGAACATTTGTAAAGCAAGTGGTGTTTATTTGAATGACACTAGTTTCTCAATATAAATCTCCGCTAATTTTCGAACCAAATTAAAAGACACAAAAAGAAAATGTTTAATTTAAAATTGATATATAGGATTATACATACGGCTTGGTTCCAAATAAGCGTCATAGACACAAACAATAAAAAGTGTACTAGAGAATAAAAAAAATGTAGAATTATGAAAACTATATTTTATGAATTGATTTTTTAAATATTGTGTACAGAATTGTGAAATGATAAAAAAATTAAAAAATGCTGCTGCGACACGCTAATTATATAAAGTTGATGGGGGAGTTCGTTCTGTTTTTGACACAAAATGGCATTATATCGCAAAACCGAACTGTTATCTTCAGACTTGTAAAATTTTGATGTTTGACAAGAGAAATTTCAGCGAGTATTTGGAAAAAGAAAAATGTTATCTGGTTCTGCATTTTTTTTAATCTTGTTAAGTATTAAAAAAGGCATTACATAATATGAAGTTGCGTTTTCGACATTCGGCTATTTTATTTCCGAGAAGGCATTTCCGAGTGCGGGCGCGAAAAAAGATATGTGCTATTTCCGGCGAAGGGAGCTTTTAATGATTTTAGTGATTCTGAAAGTGGTTCAGACAGTGGTAAGAAAGTGGTAAGTAGGTCAGAAAGTTTTGTGAAATCAATTTTGGCCTTAACGATGCACTACGCTCTGAACGACTACCGAGGTTGATGGCAACAAAATATTGGCTCCAATCGAAAATGATCGGCATAAACCAACTCATTGGGATAAAATAAACCAGTCCATGGCGTTAAGGCGATTACGTTTACTTTGAATGGTTGGCAAGGCCGATGTATGGATGAGCATACAGGATGATGTTGAAAATGAAGAATAATTTGACAGAGTGATTTTTTGCTTGCGATCTCATATTGAAGTTGAATGAAATTGATTCCTTTTGTACGAGGATGGTTACAGGTGATGAAAAATTGATCCAGCTATCCAGTGCAAAAAACCATTTTACATCCAAAGAAGATTGTGCTCTGCAATTGGTTGAACTGAAAGGAATTCTTGATTATGAACCCTTATCTGAAAACCAGACAATTCGGATAACTGCTGTTTACAACTAAGTGGACTAAGGCGAGCGATCAACCAGACGCGGCCTGAATTCGCCAGCAGAAAGGATATTGTGTTCCTTCAAGACAATGTTAAACCACACATGTGCTTAGCCATCCGACACAAACATACAACTTGTATTTTTTGTATGGGTTTGTGCCCAACACATCCCAACACTGGGATAGTACTCTTCCGAGCTTGTGCGCCAATTGCGCCATTTATTTGGATCGCTTCAAAATAGCTTAGGTGATAAAAACGTTATCATTGTCCTTGCAAGACTTGAAAAATTAACTAGATCAGCTATTAAGCCGAAAACTTTAGAACTTCTATGCGCGCAGGATTATGCAACTACCGGTATGATGGCTAAAGGCCATCGAATATAATATCATATACAATATTGATTAAAATTTTAGAAAATAAATTATTTCTTTAATTTTTCTCAAAAAAAAATGAGAAGTTTTTGGTATCAACCCTTATAACACTTTACTACTCTGCGAGATATGACATTCACTAGACTTTGTCTTTATGTGATAATCTACTTCAATTACATTTTTAATAGGCATCAGGTTTGTTTAAAATGACTTACAGGTAGAGCAATCGCCTAAGAAAGGGGTTCCCAAACTTTTTCAGTTCGCGGCGTACTTACATTAATATTTTTGTTCATTGACACTAATCAGGCACATAAATGAAAGCAAGTCTGAAGCTTCCATATGTATTTATTAAAATTGACACACAGTATTATAGATTATATCTATTCAATGGCAAATTAATGAATGCATGTGGGCTTACTGATTGCCGCACATCTTATCAAATCGCGGAATAAGACTAGATACTGCTACTCTCTTCTTTTCTTCTTGCTTCACGTTGATTTTTGAGCCATATTTGCTTTTTATTACAGCTACAGCTAAAAATCCGGCTTTGCATATATATGATGTTGCAAAGGCAATGAGAATCCTTTAAGCTTTTGAACTTAGACTTGGATATTCATATTTCACCGTTATCCAAAACTCCACCAATTCGGAACAAGTAAATTTTGTTTTAGGGCTGTTGTCGCACGAGAGTTCAATGAAACTCTCTTCTTCTTGCGACGAGAATTCTGATGCATTTGCTGCTAAATTTATCAAGCATCTCAAACGATTCTTGAGCCTTTGCGCTTTTAACGATACTTTTGAAGGACTGAAGGTCTTTAACGATAATATTACAACCCAGAAAGCGTACATAACAAATAAGATGGGCTTCTTTATTACTGTCAGTAGCCTCATCAAGTTGCAGACCAAATTCCTTGCCTTTTATTTTCTCTATTAACTGATCATTGAGATCCTCAGCTATATGATGGATTCTTCGAGTAATAGTGTTGTTAGACAAAGGTATCTTTAAAATTAATTTTCCCGCTGATTCTTCCACCACTAATATTAACCATGTCAAGAGCAGCCGGTAGATTAAGCTCTTCAGCGATGGTGTGCGGTTTTTTGCACTTTGCCACCCTGTATGCCACCTTCAAAGGTGCTAGCAGTGTGTTATTATTTTTTTGCTTTGCATGGTAGGATGAATGGTCTCGAGATGTCGCTTTAGCATACATGTAAGCATACTTCCAGGTGCTAGAATTTTCAGAGAATACACTATGGTGTTTCTTCATTGTTTACTTCTACCGAAGTAAAGCCAAAATTCAAATAACTGTCATCGTATTTAGGATATTTCCATTTTTTTGCACCCTCGGCCCTTGTCGATGCTTGATCGGATGGTTACTAGCGATGACCTGCTTTTTAGGCATATAACCTCTCGTAGAATTATTTTTGAATAGATGATTATTATACAGCTTTTCTAATGTTACATATAATAATAATACAAAAAATTGATCCACCACGAAAACGTCTGATGACTATCATGATCCTTAAACAAAAACTATAGTAATCTGTAAATCAAGCAAATAATTACAGGTCCCATTCCAGTTCTGTACCATTCTAAGCGATGCGTCTTATCATGCAGTGTAAATGTCGATTAACAGGTCTTCAAAATAATCTTGAAATGTATATATTTATAAATGTATAGTAGTAAGTTTTGCAGACACTATTAATAAATGCTCACTGCTCAGAAAATCACAACGCTGATGTTAGCTGTTATGGGTTACGTTCTCGGTTTTCACAGTTAGTTTTTTAAGTTAGAGAAACTTCAATGTACTGGACATTATTTGCAAGCGGAGCTAAACGTAGATTCCGAACCACGGTCATCAGCTACCGATTATCTCCGCTTAGCACACCGCCAGGCAATCAGTCCTTGATTTGTATTTAGTCTTAAGTTTCTCGAAAAACCTATTGACTGGCGAGTGACCAAAACGTAGAAGACATTTCAGAAAACATCCAGCTTTACCCAGCTATGAACTGGTGTGGCTAAGAGGCAATTCATTTCATATTTTACACTTTGGTCTATTGAAAGGCAGTACGTAAGCCTGGTCTCTCCTGGAAATCTCACTCGTCGAAGAACTAACCGTAATAAGCGACGTTATATTTCGATGCTTGAGTCGCCGGATTGAGAGAGGCCAACCTCCTAGTCCTTTCGTTTTTTTTTTGTTTAAACGGACATGTTAGTAAAGAAGATTTTTGGTGGTCGAGGAAAAGAAACCTTTGATTGTAGTATCAACGACCATTCAGAGAGTAATTGTTGGTATAACTGTCAACTAGTGATAATTAACTGATAGATTGAGCAAGTCTCAATGAAGTTATTAAAAAAACTTTTTCTTTTAGTAAAGAAGGTGCCGATCCAATTTTGTGGAATATTTTAACATGTTCTTTTCTGTTTTGTGAAATTGGTGCAGGATTATTTACAAATAAACTATTTAATACTTTATTTAATATAAATTTCGATGAAATTTAGAACGAATTTCGAATAATAACTCAACTTCAAACAATAAGAAGTAGCAACAAAAGATAACCGAACTTTTTTACTTAGCATACCCACGTCTAAAAAATACAGTATTTTATTCAGCGTAAACAAATTGACCCTATTAAAGAAAAATAAATAAAATACTTGGGTAGCTTAGATCAGAGCTGAAAAATTCACAAAAAGGCCCGGAATTAATTCTGATCTGAAAACGAAACAGCCCAAATAGGAATGTCACTTTTCGCGGAACGACGGGGTAAAATATGGCTTTTAATTTACTGTGGCTGGTAAAGGAAAAATACGGAATGAATATATGCGGGTGATCCAGAAATAGGTTCGTTAAAATAGATTTTTAATTGTTCAATTGACAACCCTTATTGTTCAATTGACTGGCCTATCAATTTGTCAAACAGCATACAAAACATTTGCAATTTCACATGGTGCAGATAAAATTATTTAAGTAGGTTCTTCTGAATGGCTAACTATACGAGGGTAGTCTGAAAAGTTTTCAGCCTAGACCAGAAGATCGGGTTACTCGTCAGAAATATTTTGGTAATATAACTGCGCAAGCGTTGAAAAATAAACTTGAAAATTTCAGCGATATAAGATTCTCACTTGTTAACAGTCACTTATTCAGTTAAAGCTAGTGTTTCCGTAAAGATGGAAAAAATCGAATATCGAGCCGTCATTAAATATTTTCATTTGAAAGGTAATACGCCTACGCAAATTAAAGCCGAGACGGATGCAATTTTCGGAGACTCTGCACTATTATTTACCACCGTAAAATTTTGGGCAACTGAATTTAAACGTGGTTGGAATAGTTTGGTTAACGATGAACGTTCAGGATGGCTCATATAATATTATGCTGTATTTGCTTTCTTTAATTTTATCGATAGTGGTTGTAGTTTTTGGCTGTACCAAACCTTTATCGTCAACCATGCTAGTTGATCAGGTTTAAATTCATTAAATTCACAAAAAAAACCTATTACCAGGTTTAAATTCAGCGGTCCAAAATTCTACGGTGGCAAATAATAGTGCAGAATCTCCGTAAACAACATCCATCTCAGTTTTAATTTCCGCAGTCATATTACCTTTCAAATGATACTACTTTCAAAAACAAAAATTTATTGACTGCTTGATATTCGATTTTTTCCATCTTTACAGCAACGCTAACATCAACTGACTCATAAATAACAAAAAAGATTCATAAATAACACTGAGCTTCTAATATGGCTGAAATTTGCAAGGTTATCTTTCAACGCATACGCAATTGATTGACGTCAATATTACCAGAATATTTTTGGCGTATAACGCCATCTTCATGTCTGGAAACTCTTCAAGCCTGGAAACTCTTCAGACTACTCTCGTAGCTGTTTCGATCAGATATATTTTAATTTAATATTAATCGGAGTTATTATATTTACGTGAGTTTTCATCAGACCAGACATGCCAACAACAAAATTTGTGGAATATTAGACATCAATATTAATATTATTGCATTTGGTCTTGTAATAGGAGAATGTGTTGATAATTGGGTTACCTTATCTCGGAAAAAAGTTACATGTTTTCGAGGTAATATTATTCACCTTTATACATTTTATGTATGGATTAAAAGGTGATGAAGGTGAATGTGTTGAATGCTTTAATAATTATAATTTTATTTTAAAATCCACGACTCAAGAGAATTCATCCATTCTACAATTTTGGTTCTAAGACCTAGGTACTGGACGAAAATTGTAGAAGCAACGAAAACCGGACGGACAGCATTAATATATTCTTAAATTGACATACAAATCAGTGTTCCAGCTCGCTTCTAATAAAATAAGGTGCCCCGATATATAAAAAGGCCTAATATATAGAAAGTTACCCCGATTTGGGACGTTAATAAAGACCATACTAAACGAGGTACAGAAAATAACTAATAAACGGTCCACTCTAATGACGGACGTAATTGTCGATGTACTTTTTAAGTCTTTCTGGAAAGTTCGCCATTGCCCCGCGGGCCAAGGTCTGTGGTATCGCTACTTCCTTCCTGTGTTATTTCTGCCCTGAGATCTTCCAAGTTTCGTGGCCTATGTTGTTCATGCATGCCTTTAGGTAAACATACATTTTACATAATTGATTTTTGATTATCACATATTTGATTGTTTACTATTAGTCATGATTTGCTTAAAAACGAAGCGTTTATTTTTCCCAACATACTATATTTTTTAATTTCAATATTGATCTAGTATCTCGGTCCGTAACCCTTATAAGGGTATAGTGACATTATGTTGTAGATAGTTGCACGGTTTGGATGTATCTATGCTTTCCTATCTTGTACCAATTCAGTATGCTCTTGTAAGTCCAGTTCTACCAGTGCCTATACTTGATCGATCCAAAGAGTCGGAGGCCTACCTCTTGGTTTTTTCCCAATGACTCTCTACACCATCCGTACATCCCACTATGCGGCCGAAGTATTTCAGGTATTTTTGGCTGGTGCTTTTAGACTCTTTCTATGATATCCGAAGTATTCGTCTGTATACGTTCCTCTCGCATATCTATCTATCGGAAAAATGAGGGCGTGGACTAACTTAAGCTTTGTCGCTTTTAATATTGCCGTATCTCGCCACAGTCTACTCAAATTAGTTGTGGCTGTTGTAGTTATTGTCCGTCGACGTTTGATTTTGGATTCGTTTTCAACTTTATGGTGGACCCCTGAATCAATATCGATACGGATTCAGAATGTGATGTATTACTAGTTGCTAAATTTTAGTCACAATGTAACTGCGAAATTTTCCTACCACTAACTAAATCCTTTCAACTGAACATTGAGGAGAAATAAGAGCTTTTGTCACTTTAGTCACATAAACATTGCTTCAATAGTTTAATACCTTTAAGGCATTATTTGTATTAATACATAAATATTAGTTAATAAATTTCAATCTATTAGTAGATGTTATTTATATTCAATGGGTTAGTACTTAATGGGTAGTACCATCGGCAAAATATCACTTTTTGTAGATAATAATAACACAGGTCACCAAATATAAACTTTTTTGAAGTAACATTGATGAAAATAGGTGAATATGAAGTATGTTGTAGCCCTAAATCCGAAAATCATAAGCTAGTTACTGTAACACGTACAGTTTTTTATTACAGGGGGTCGGTGGCGCGGAAAAAAGGAGACGACATATATTTATAATCTAATATTTATTTAATATAAACCTAGAGAAATCTAATAGAAGCTTCCTTATTTGAGATCCAATAAATATGCATTCTATTAATTTTTGCATCACTTAATCGAGGATATATTTCTTTTAGGTACTTAAAATGATTACCTTCTTTGTCCATGGCTTTGACAAAGTTTTTCATTAGTTCAAACTTAATATGGAAAGGCGGAAGAAGCACCTTTTTTGGGTTAACAAGGGGGCATATTTTATATTTGGAGTACCAGGTTCAAAAGAAGTTCTACCAGGCCGATATTTCTTTATGTAATGTTCTTTGATTACCCTATTGTCCCATACATAGAAAAAACAGCAATATTTTGTAAAATTCCCTTGAAGTCCTAGTAATATTCCTATCAGATACAAATAATTTCAATGACGCCATGATATAAAGGAGAAGCAGGTACTGTACATGTCAGGCCATTTTTGGGAAAAGGTGTTTAATAACTACCCAAATGAAACGCAAAAAGAGCATTCTCATCAATGTTTCAAAAATTATGTCGACCTATATAATTTACTGTAGTATCACTACCTATAGCATCAATCGAATGCTGCTTTTATTTATTTCACAAATATCGTTGAACTAGCCCCCAAAATCTACTGATCCTATTGGTGTATTTCTGAAGGTAACTTACAATTCCCAAAGGCGCAAGAAATTATTGACAATCCGTAAATTCAATGTTCAAAATTATCACCAAATTCCTAAAATATTGAAACAAATAACCATGAAACTGGATGGATCTATTTACCTCAATGTCATTTTTTCTAACTCGTATTTATTTATTTATTTAACAATCTGCCCATACAGGGCAATATGCTATTGGTATGATATAATCAGACATGTATAGAAAAGTTCCAATGACCTATGTATCTAATGTATCCTAAATTGTTGCGGCGTTTATATGTAAACTAATACTACTTATAAAATTTAAGTCTTAGAAAAATATTTTCAATAAGTCCCAGGGTACACATCTCTTGAGTCTTCTTATTTCACCACTAGGTTCAAATACTTCATAGCCAACATATTAGTGTGTGTTAACATTCTATTCCGCTATTTATCACATACCACAAACCAAATAAGTCATTTTTTTGATGGGGTAATTAGGATACCTTGCTGGACGACTGTATTGGGTACATAATCAGGTGCATTAACCTTTTTTTGAAATCTCTGGGGAAATTTAATATTGCTATTGTTGACAGTGCCTTAAAGTTGGATTTCGAAACGCCATATTAGCTTCAGAATTGTTTTACACAGTCGAATCTTATTTTTAAATGATAATTAGGACCTGCTTCCAATTAATTGAATTGCTTACATTTGTTGCAAGAGAAGTACTTGGCATCAATGACTTCGAGAAGTTGACACTGATTGATTTTAATTCGTGGATATGGTGCTTCTCGCAATGTAGATATGACTTGTATGGATTTGAATTCGTTATTTCTGATATTACATTTCTTGAGCTACGCTTTATCCAAATAAGTCTGCGAGTTCCTCGATGTAAGAGTTGAAGTCACATGTGAAGTCAAGATTACAGATCTGTATAGGTAACGACACTTGTTACTTTAGAAGATCCATAGTATATTACAGATATAGTAAAGGTCCTAAAGCGCTCCCTAGCGAGACACCAGACTTGATGGGATGGACATTAGACAATCCCTTATTTTGTTTAATGAGGAAGTGTCTACAGGTGATGTAAGATGTAATTATTTCAGTTACATTTTGTAATTTTAGTTTGGAGCAAAAACTTCTAAAACTTACTGGCTAATATTTGTATAATTTAAATTATCAATTCCAGAAAAAAAATATTTGATAAATATTCAGATAAGAGATATTATAGAATATCTGTGATATATTTTAAATATGATAATATTTAAATATGATGATAAAAATTTGACCATCGTTATTCTTTTTATACGGATGGTATCATTTTTAAAAATAATAATGTCTCAATAGGCACTTCGGGTTTTAAATTTAACGGCTTAACATATACATTTTATATCTCGCATGTGCCATCTAGAGACCTGGCAATTTAATCGTTTTACGATCGAATAACGTGTTATAATTGTTCAAACTTACTTGGAAAATTTCCGTTCTTGGATGAAAATAATTCATAAACTTTGTTTAATTTTCAGGCGTAATCATGTCCCAAGTAATCAAGTCCCAAACAAAAATTTGAGTTTTTTGGATAGGTTGTTAATTTAAAACTGCCAATGAGTCCACATAGTGCTCAATCCAATCAAAATATCACTAGAGTGCGTGAACATATCGACTTTAACAGTTGAACATGGCGAAAATCTCTCTGCATCGCATTTTAAACAAAGATCCCGGCCTACGGTTTTAACTCAGGGTAAACCTAGGATTTTAACCCAGGGTAAACCCTAGGGTTTTAACCCCAGATCACGGGCATCAAGCTGCGTTAGCTAATTTTTTCTTTGACCAAGTTAGAAATAACGCAGAATTTTGCAAGAAAATTATATTTCCGACGAAACTCATTTCTACCTCATAGGTTATGGGAACAAGCAAAATTGTACTGTTTGGGGAACTGAAAATCCTTGAATGATTGCAGAAGAACCTTTATATCCTCTTCGACAAACAGTTTGGTCTTTATGGGTTGGATGATTATAGAACCATTTTTCCCCAATTGGATAATATGCACCTTGACAGAATGTCCTTTCAATAACATGGTGCCACGTGTCACACCGCGAGGGATATTTTGGATTTGTGGGACTAGCCGCATGGTTTCTCAAAATGGGGATATTTAATGGCGTACAAGATCATGCAATTTAACCCCCCTCGACTTTTTCTTGTATGTCTTTATATTGTCAAGAATAAAGTCTATCGTATCAATCGGCAGACGATTAATAACCTGAAACAAAGCATGCGTCAAGTTATTTGTGCAATTGGACCGCAATGGTGCTAAATTGTTATTCATAATTTTATTTACCCAAGAAAATACCATCTGTAGAAACAGCTGAGAGAGGCATTAGGAGAATATTATTTTTAAAACATAACTAACATGTCTCTACATTTTGATAAAATAAAGAACTATGTTATTTTTCTAAAATTGTTGGTTGTATTTAAAAAGAAAATGCTGAAGTACATTTTGATACAACTTAAGTATTTTTGCAGAATTTATCAAAAGCCTTAATTATTTTTTCTTTCATTTCGATATCAGAGATTCAATGAAGTGTAAAATATTTTTTCAATACGTGATTTTTCCCCATTCTCGAATAATCTCACATCCTCCCACGTCAGTTTCCAAGCCCTGATAACAATAGCTGCAAAATACGCCCTTCTGGTGGGAGGGTGGAGTAAAGAGGGAGGTATATAGTACCCCTTTTCCCGCTATTTAGGAGCAATCCATATTATTTGTTTGAAGAAAAATTAATTAACGGCTGTCGGGGGTGATCCGACATTGACGTCACAAAATCAATCAAAGCGATCACGTAAAACCATTATGCTGACTAATTGCCGAGCCTTGCCAGGTTGGCTGGATGGAGCGTTCTCTCTGGAAAATGGGGTCAAATGTGTTACCTGATGGGACTTGAAGATTATTCGAGGGATTACTTTATTTGTTCGTAACTGTTGCGTCCCGGCATGAAAATGGAATTATATCGACAATTGATTTTAAACGAGCAACGATTTTTGTAAACGTAAATTACCATTACTGTGTGCAGTTATTGGAAAAAATCTGGAAAACTATAATAATAATGATTTTTGTTACTGTTTTAGTAAAGAGTGACCCAAATTAACCACCGAATAAAAAGTTTACGCCTGTTTTGTGCCTTTCGGTTAGTAACTCTAATCGTTTTCAACAGTTGACATTGTATTTGTAACAATTGGCGTTGTATTATGTTACTAAACACAATCATCAAAGTAGCAGCACAAATCATCCTAACAGAATCAGTAGGACATATAGAACCTAAATGGTTTAAGGTAAGAAGGCTTTAGACCAGCTCATTCCTCTACCGATCACATAAACACTATTAGGATAATACTAGAACAGTTAACTGAATGGAGATTGCCACTTTAATTATTATTTATCGACTTTGATTGGGCATTCGACAGCTTAGCCCACCCTGTCATATGAAAGGTTTCAAAACAAAAAGAAATCCCCGAAAAAATTGTACACTTTATTCGGGAAAGGTATAATGCTCAAGGCTGTGGAACCCATGGTGTATATAGAAGCAAGAAATATAAAATGTTTACTGGTATGGGATAGGGATGTATCGTGTCTTCTCTTCTCTTCAACATTCTGCTAAGACGTGTTCTTAAAAACATTAACAAAAGCCAATCTGGCATCCCGTGTACCCGTGTAACGGACCTCGAATCGCGTGTAACAAACCTTGAATACTCGGATGACACATGTCTTATGTCACATTAATACAACACTATGATCCATGTGTTAAACCGTGACTTGCAACGGGCACCCATAAAATAAGATACTAGATAATATAAAACCCAATAAAATAATCCATAGACGATGTTACATACATGGGCAGCATTCTTACAAAGAATGTAGGTGCAGATCGTGATATCAGAAGCAGAATACGAAAAGCTCATAGGGTTTTGGAATGATGGCACCTGTGTGGAGATCAATACTATATTCGACACAAATAAAGTTCCGTATATTTAACACCAATGTTAGGTCTGTCTTGCTACATGAGTTTAAACGTGGAAAATAACAAAGATAATTACAAATAAACTTTAGGTCTCCACAAATAAATGCTTACACAAAATACTCCGAATATTTTGGCCGGAATTCGAATCAAAGACTTGCTCCATCTCAGAACGTAAAAGAAAATTGAACACGAGATAAGGCCCGCACAAAGTTGTAGAAAAACTTTGCATGATGAATTGAAAATAATTCACATGTCCTGGAAAGAAGACCAGGCTCTGGCACAAAATAGAACCCGATAGCGCCCTTTTATTGAAGCCTTATATTCTGCATATGAATTGAATTGCATATATGATGGCTGTAAGATAAGTAGCTAATCTAGACCAGAAATGGTGCTGCTAGTATTTATAAAGTAATATTTTTCGTAAATATAACCTTTCACAACAATACTCTCAAACGATCAAGTCGATGTGTGGTTTAGTTTGTGAATGGCAGCCATTTAAATAGAACAGGTTTTGTGATTTTACAACAATGGAAAAATTGAATATCGAGCCGTGATAAATTACTGGTTTTTGAAAAAGAAAAGTAATATTGTGGTTAAAACGGAGCTCAACGAAGTTTATGAGGACTTTATGTAACTTCGTTATCAACCATAAAATATTGAACAGTTGGATTCAAACTTGGCCATGCAAACATTTTTGATGAAGATTGTCCAGGGCGACCAAATGAGGTTAATAACTCAGAAATGATTGAAAAAATCCACAATATCGTGATAAACGATAGAAGAGTAAAAGTACATGAGATTGCTTGAACTGTGAGCATCTCAATTGAATGGGGGCAGAATATTTTAACAACCCATATATTATTCTTTCGATTAGAAGATATGGAACGCTATATGACAGAACAGTGTGTAATTAGTGTCGAAACAATTTCGATGAAAATTTTGAATAGACGGCATGAAAAGTGCAGTAAATCAGTTAACTCTTCGACAAATTACAACACCGGACGAATACCAATGAAATTGATCAGAGATTGTGTGAAAATTTGATGAACAATTTTGTGAAAAAAATCAACATTTGCAGCCGAAGCCAAGGTGGCTATTTGTCTGGCATAATTTTTCATATTTAATCGGGGAGGGTGTACTTCAATACTCAATAAAAATCCAATCATAAAATCGATAAAAGGGTGGTTTTATTTCCAATTTAAATCCGGCGTTCAATTTGAATATTGTTATTCAATAACTGTAATTTACTTCGTAAGCACAACTTTATTAAGCCAACAAATTAGTTCCTGAATAATCGTGACCGTTGCATGTTAGATAATTAATCTGACCCTAGTTGTGTAACAGCAAAGATATATAAATATTACTAAATTCCAAGAATTTAGTCCAAAATTGCTACTGCAGAAACCCCTAATCATCACTTCATTCAGTCCAAATTTAGAAACAATCTTATCAGGATAGGTATCATTGGAGTGTTGGTAAAAATTATTGTCAAAGTTGTAAGAAAGTCTTAATGGATCAGAATAGAGCTTCTTTGTTTTTAAGACTTACATATTTTATATTTTTATTTATTACATTGCAAGAATGAAGGCATGTCCGACTAAACAGTTCTAAAACATGACAAATTATTGCTTATTAATATAAACCTCTTGTGGTCGATAATATATACCGTGGTCGATAATAACACAACACTGTGAAAATATATTTTATTTAAGTTATACTCCTTATGACGCATTTAGGAAAACAGATCAGAGTGTATTTTTAGCGGGGGACGAAGTAGCGCGTGCCGATGTAACACATAATTTATTATTTTCTTTTTAAAATTATGACAGCTTCGCAATTTGTCAAGACTTGTTTTTGGTTATTACGCCAAATAAGTATAACTTCTTACATGCGTACATAAGTACACAGACGCTTTTTGGATTAATTCTGAAAATTTTGTAGACACCATAGCGGTATTTTGTATATATTTTAACGATATAATCAAGGAATTCATTCAGTTATATTTGATAACAAATCCACATATTTAATATAAAAAAAAAGGATAAGCAGGTCCATAACATTATATAACTCTGCGAGATATGTAATTAGATCACCTATATATGGCCCCTCTACCTTTTGTTATCCAAGGGCCAGATTTGGGTATCCCTCTCTACCGACGGGTAGCAAAATAAAGTATATAACATATATGACATTTAAAATTTAAGGTAGCTTAAGTCTTTAGGTAGAAAATAAATGTAAGACATGTTTTTTTAGAAGATATTTATTAAAAAAAACTTTAATGAGATTTCTGGCATTGTTTATTTTTAACAAGTTTCTCATTGTCTGGTCTTATCTTGAATGTAACAATACGTAGACTGTTTTGAGTCCGTTATTCTGGTCCTATTTTTTGATTTGACATGTTTCATTTTAGAAAACAATTTCTCACATACATAGGTGCCTCCAAACAGTGACATAATTTTCTGAGCATGAGGTCGAATACTTGGAAATTTATTTTTGTCAATATATTTGGAATAAAAATTAAAAAGGTGCAATTTGTATTTTTCTTTTAATTCACTATTGCACTGGCGATTTATGAGTTTGATTTTCAAATTTCCTGGAACATCGTCAACAAATGAAACAAAACTGAAAGGTATCGCCAACAAGTTTAATAAATTTTAATTTTCCCTGAAGTCTTGAAATTTCGAAATAAATCCTTCCAGTAAATCAGTTATTGTGGATATTTATTTGTCCACTACACTACAATTACAAGTTAACCTGTTCGGGAAGTGCGTGAAATTTATTTTCTGAAGCTGCATTTCCCACAGATTGACTTAACTTCAAAGGATTTTATATTGTCATAGAAATTGTTGATAAAGTTTTCCTTACCTTGTGGCCGCCTATTCAGCTTATTCAGATGCAAAGTCAGATGATTCAGGAAGCCAAAGTTACTGAGCCACTCTTGATTATTGAAGAGGACAGTAGGTTTTCCTTTGCCAGCCAGAAACGTTTTAATTACTTCTTTGAGGTCGAACACCCGCTTCAACATTTTTTCTCTACTAAGCCATCGAGCATCAGAAAAGTAAACAACATTCCCATAATCCGCATCAATATCCGACAAGAAATTTTGGAATTTTCGGTGGTTGAGTCCTCGAGACTTCATGAAATTTACCATCTTTATAATATCTTTCATAACATGATCATTTTTTTTTGGCGCTTACATTTAGTTGATATATATAATACAATGATTTTGCATTAAATTTAAGTCAGTCAGGCTGCAAACCCTTCATTTTTATCAGCCACAGCTTGTGCCTTATCTATTATGATGCCTGATAGTTTTGTAAGGTTAACATTGTATTGATTAATGTTAAGAAAATGTTTACTCCCTTCGTAATCCCTTTCATAGGTTCTTCTGTAATCCGGTTCTTCTGTAATTTCACAATTATCATCAATTCCACGGATGAAAATTGCCAACTGGACTGTATCTCTTATATCAGTACTTTCATCAATCACGAAAGAGTAAAAAACAAATTTAGATGTCCGATTTTTAAGTAATTTTTTTGATAACTCTTCGATTCTTCTAGCACCTATTACTCCTAATAGACTAATTTTAGAGAAAAGGTGTTTTTGCGATTGCGACTTAAGCAATAAAAATAAAGTAAGCAGTTTTTTTCTAATGCAATACAGCTCACCTAAAAAAAGATTCTGTTAAGGACCTTAATTTTCGCAATAACAAAATATGAGTTAACTTTGAACGGAGCTTAAACTTTAGGTATAGTACCGCCCGTTAATGTGATAAAATGGCATATCTTTACACAAGCTTCGCTCTCTATATTTGGTAGTTATTTCTTCAAGGTATCCATTTTATCAACCCGCATTTAATCTTCAGTTCTGTCAAATTTGGCGTGTGTGTGTTTTGTTTCATAATGTCCTTTTAAATTGTATTCTTTCATAACAGCAACCTACTCACGACATATCAAACACACAACACACATGTTTATAAATAAATAGAAGTTTGTCCACTTTTCTCGAAAAGCTCGTGAGTCCTCAGCGATTTTGCGTTTTCGATTTATACTTATTATAGTCGCTATATCGCCGTCGAAATAATTTGTGAAAGAATATTGTTGCCAAAACTGCAAAACTACCGACAACGGCCGCGGGATATGTATCCCTGCCTTCGACTTTCCAGAATCTTCTCAAAGAGATCGCGAAGTATCCAGCGGAACAGTGTAGTTTTCGACCACTTGCTATTCGCTTGGAGCACCGTGACAATATCAATAACACGTAAGCCGTTATCAATTATTAACGAATGCCCGCATCACAATAACTTAAGGCTTAACGACAACTACATAAGTGTACACCACGTCCAGTTTTGTAAACGTAGTTAAAGACATGGGGCTTAAACTACCTACTTGCTTTTCTTTTTAAGTCATTTTTTCCAGTTCTGGATAAATTATTTTCTAGTTTGTTCGTTTTAGTCGCGGACCGTGAAAAAACGAAAGGCGGACCGGGGGTTGAAGACCCCTGGCCAATATCTTTTTGTAGTGTGGTATCCCAGGTGCGATGCATACATGCTTCAAATTCGCCCAAAGCTGTTTGCAGTTGTGTCATTCAAAAGTTCGTCCAATAATATGCCACATATGTTCTATTAACGAATAATCTGCAGATCTCACCATTCTTTGTCCACCATCCGAAGAAAAATATAAGTGGTTTTTAGAGAAAAATATAAGTGGAATATAAGTTGAATGTAAAATATGCACTGTTTGACGACTTGTATGCGGTGCAGTGTTACTTTGCTAAAGGATGAGATTTGGGCGATTCTACACATCCAGCTGTAAAACGTGCTCCAATATTTTGGTTGTAAGTGTACAAGAATTCACGCTGTTTTACGAAAACTTAAAGCTGCATCTTTGATATAATTAGCTATTATTTCATGATAATTTAGGACTCTTAGCAGGACCACAAGAAAATTACTTAACTTAATAGCGTACGAAAAATACTTCGCAACATGATAAAAAAATTAATGGTTTTCTTTGCCCCATTTGATGCAATCGCATAACATTTACTCATCACATATCGTTTGATTAGAATATGTATACTGGGTGTTACACTTATGACACTTTTCATACTTCAGTATAGTTAAAGCTATATAGGTGGAGCAAGTATCACGCTACCATTTTAGTTATTTATAACTTCTAAAAGAAACTAGACAGAATTTTGTTTCTAATAAGTTTATTTCGTCTTTAAATTTTACATTTATTAAGTTTTAAAAGTTATGCCAGTCAAATGTGAGCTGTTAGCAGTAATACAACTTTGTGATCTATTTAACACATATTCTATAACTTTTGTCAATATATCTGGTGTTAAGGCAGCGATTTCAGCACGAATGTTGTACTTTAGTTGCTGTTTGGTTTGATGCTTATCTCTGAAAACATTTTCCTTCAAAAACCACCGTAAGAAATAATCAGGAGCCTTCAAATCAATTTTAAAGGAAAGTTTTCAAGCTGATTGATGTAGTTTATGATGACATTACAGTATTTTAATCGCTTGTTATAGTCTGTAGGCTACAGTCTTGAACAATTTGAATCTTATTAAGCAACATGTTCAAGTCACTTCTCAAAATCTGGTATAAACTGCGTGGAAAAAATCTTGAGACTCTGGAGACTCAATTTCTGGAGACTCCTCTACACTTTGCTTTATATTTAAAATATTGTCAGAGCATCGCACTGTTCTTGGACTTCTGATGCGAGACTTATCTCCAAATGTTTAAAGTTATTGAAGTTGCTTGATTAAACAATAAATTGTTGTTTTATGAGATGCCGGATGATTAGGATATTTCGCTTTTAGTTACTATAATTAAATTATTTTTTAAGCCTAAATTATAATAATTTCGCTGCATACTTTGTATTTGTGCCTTATTTATTTACAATAAAACTCACAAAAAAAATTGTGCAAAAAATTAAACTGGTAGTGTGATACTTGCTCCACTCTTTAGAATAATGTTTAATGTAGTTGAAAAATATACTTAATAAACACAAACGTTCGTTAAATGTATTATATTACATTTTATTTGATTTACTTAACAAGAACAGGTTGTCCGGAAATAACGTCGAAATATTTTGGGAGGTGACTCTAGGCATTAAAATATAAAAAAGTTCCTATAAACATACCCCAAAAAGAGAGAAGAACATACCCCAAAGCCAAAGCCCCTTAAAGGAGGAACACTTAAGATGGTTTTTTAATGGTCATGAAATTCATGATGGCTAAAGTCATGAAATTCGGTATACTTTAATAAGTTGGAATAGAAAAAGGTTTTTTGTTTGTATTGACAATTAAATATTTTAGTCAGGGGCCCCACATAGGGGCGTCTCCTTGGTAAATAATGCCATAACTTTTTTGTTTGTAAATTTTTTTAAATCAAATTATTGAATCGCAAAGATTTTTAGGTAAAAAAAGGTTCTCTTATTTCGTCTCGTTAGGACAGACCGTTTTCCAAAAAATTGACTTTTTCTAAATCGATGCACGATTACATGGATATCGAAATGCATCTTAATAATTAAGTAGGCGGATGTCATCATTAATCTTTGTCTTTGACGTTTCGTAAAACTGGACTATTTACGCAATAAAGTTTAGATTTTTAATTTTTAAACTGCAAAATGAACCATTATTCCTTCGAAGGAATGGCGAATATGCATTTTATGTACGGGAAGGCGAATGGGTACGCGAAGACGTGAAGCTAGAAGATTGTATGAAGAAGCTTTTCCCGGAAGAGTAGTTCTTTGTACAGAAACATTTACAAATCTGCATAAAAGATTATGCGAAAAGGAATCTTTCATGCCTTCGCAACATGACTGTGAAAAAAACCGGAGCGCCGGAACTGTAGAAAATGAAGAACGAGTTTTAGAAAATGTAGCAGTAAACCCAGGAATAAGAATCTGACGAATTGCTGTTCAAGAAGGCATTCCTAAAAGTACGCTCTATCCATATCATTTGCAGAAAGCTCAAGCCCTAAAGCCTTTTGACCTACCACAAAGAATCCAGTTTTGCCAATGGTTAAAGGAGCAATTGCGTTAAAATGTAATGTAAATTTTGTACAGAACATTCTCTTTACAGATGAAGCTATGTTCACACGCAATGGAATTTTTAATTCTCACAATATTCATGAATTTTTTGAACCGGGGCATCAGGACAAGTTTTCTATCAATATCTGAACAGGGATACTAGGGATTTTTTTGATTGGACCGTTTTTGCTTCCCAACCGTTTAAATGGACAACAGCATTTGAACTACTTGAAAAACCATTTGCTGGACCTAATGGAAGATGTACTATATCAGTTCAAATATGTTTTTTTATGCACGATGGGGCTCTGCCTAATTTCTCTGTAAATGTAAGAGCGCATTTAGATCGGTTATATCCAGGGCGATAGATAGGACGTGGTGGACCAATGCATTGGCCACCACGTTCCTCAGGTTTAAATTATCTCGATTACTTTCTGTGGGGATACTTGAAGGTATTAGAATATGCTATCCCGATTGGCACTATAGAGGAATTGCAACGTTTTTACTACCTGTGAAAATTATCAAAAATAAGCCTGGTATTTTCGGCAGGTTAATATCTTCTAAAAATAAGAGGGTGCATTGAGATGAATGGAGGTCATTTTCAACATCTGTTCTGAATAAGTGCTAAATTCTTAATTGTAATTAGTCCTGTTATTGTTGGCTACTAAATAAATATTTTCATGCAAGGTTTCCTGCTTAATTATTAAGATGAATTTCGATATCCATGTAATCGTGCATCGATTTAGAAAAGGTCAGTTTTCTGGAAAACGGTCTATCCTAACGAGATGAAATAAGAGAATCTTTTTTACCTAGAAATATTTGTAATTCAATAATTTGATTTAAAAGAATTAAAACATATTATAAACAAAACAGTTATGGCAGCATTTACCAAAGAGGCGCCCCTATGTGATGCCCCTGACTAAAACATTATCACAAAGAACGTTTTTCCATTCCAACTTATTGAAGTATACCAAATTTCATGAGTTTAGAATAAACCGTTTCGAAAATATTGCGAAAGAACCTTCTTCAGAGTTCCCCTTTAAGAAGCAATTTTTGGAATATGTTCATAGGATCTTATTTTATGTTTTAATCTCTAGAGTCACCTCCCAACATATTTTGATATATCCTGTATATACTGTTTTTCAACTTAATATACCTAACTTGAGGTACATGACTAAATATTTCAATTAAGCTTCTACGAAACAGATCGTTTGTTAAAGTACCCTAACTCCAAATTCGCACCCACCAACAAATTTAATAAATATTATAATCAGTTCTAATTGCTTCACTTAACTAGATAATTATTATTTTCCCGATTTGGCATCGACCAAACATTTTTGAGCTCAGTCCGGGACCGCCCGCCCCTAAAGCACTTTCAATTTCATTTAAATATCTCCGCCTCCTTATGAATTATTAATTTTTTCTATTTATTTGCACCGAAATTAACGAAAACTACATCCATATTCATGAGGTGGCGATGTGGGCGCTGAAGTTTGTCATTTTTCATACTTCATGTCTTTTGTAACACCTTGAAGTGTCTCCGGCTTAATGTACATTTGGCAAATTACTTTTGCTGAGAGTTCGGGATATATTTCGACGGAGAAATCTCGTACCTGGAGTATATTTAAATTTGTATACGCTTTTCTCCATTGCTTGTGAGATTAAGATTACAAAGAAAACCAACCAACAGCATTCTTTTTCATTTTATCATATCAGTTACGCCAACATGTTACTCGAAGCATTTGTTCGAATAAATCCAAAATATTCGAAGCATTTGTTTTGAGATATTTAATTTAGATTTTAATCGGAAAAGGGATCTCCGGTGAACATCGGAAAAGAGAAGGCTTGTATTACTGCATTTCGAGAGAATAAAGTGTAATATCAAACTAGTTACCTCTCAACCATCGCAGTAACCAGGCTGGGTAAGGTCGGATGGCTTCTGACAGGTATTTTGCTTTGATCATTTACCTATCGGTAGCCATCTCGGGAGATTAGCTAAAGGGCCTATCGAGAGATTGAAGGTTAAATACTAATTTACATGCTAAGATGTACATCCGGTTGAAATAATCCCAGTAATTGATGCATCTGTCAATTAAACAAACCAAAGCAGCGCAATTTAATTTAATTGATAATATCTTCTTTTTCTTCTTGTTCGTATTCTTCTAGTGATCTATGGAAACTCATCCCATTTGCAACCTTTTCGGAGTACATCACGCCAGCATTCTCTATTTCTGACTTATTTGATTGGATATTGGAGAGATGAACCAGTTAGGTCTTTAATTTGGTCGGTCCATCTTTTTGGGGGTCTGCCGCGTAATCTAGAATCCTACATCCGTCTCTGCTGTTCCAGTCTTTCAATGTTACTGCCACCACTACGTTTAACGTGGTCGAAAAATCTTAGTATTCGTTCATGAATAATTTATGATAGGATGTGGGTTTATTAATTTCTTGAGTAACCAATGCGTTTTGTTTATTTGGCAGTCCATAGAATGCGAAGAACCCGTCTCGAGCACCAAAGTTCAAAGGAATTAATGCGCTTGAGGTTTTGGTCTTTAATGGTCTTTTGGAACCTTTGATGTGAAACACTAAACTCGGAGAAATTTACCACTAACCACTAAATTTATCGGTTAATTTCACAAGGCGCGATATTGTATTGGCCAATTGCAGTATGAAGGATAAAGATACTTTTGAAATGATTCATTCATCATTTTGAGATTCAATCTCGTTAAATTTACTACTTCTGGAGAGACCACTTTCCAAGAAACTGAACGGAAATAAAATATGGTATTTAGATTTTAAGATTTCTTTTCTTCTAATATACTGGTACCCATTCTAACAAAAATGGCTTCTGTTTACAAAATTTCTCTAATGTTCTACTACCTTTACTTCCTGTTCATTGCAATGTGGATATTTCTTCGTATAAGTCGATCACAAATGGATACCAAAACTAATAACACTTTGTATTTTTACCTTGAAATGTTACTTTTAATGGTTTAAAACGTTACTTTTTAAACTTAAATGTTACTTTTTAAACAAAGATCAGCAGATAAAGAGTCTTGTCAAGTAATATGTTAATAATTGTATTGGGTCATCTCTTCAATATTATAGGAAATTTGATCTTTTCACATTCTCTGCAGGAAAGTGTTGCATTTTTGAAATGTGAAATGGTCAAAATAAATGTATGTTTAATGATACAATTTCAAGACTATATGGTATATAGACATCCTAACATAAATACCAGTAATTTTTGGCAACTGGCCTAACAGCATGTGGTCCAGCATTATTGTGATTACAATATTATACCATTTTTGAGGACTAAAATACTTTATTTCAATACGTTTTTCAATCGGGAGATTGCTACCCCTAGGGGTGTCGCGTTCAGGAATATGGAGGGTCGCAATATGTTTAAAAAATAAGACCTGTATACGAAACAGCCTTTATTAATGTATTTTTAACTAAAAACAAGTGGTAGAAAATTAAATATTACCAGATAATAATAACATAATAAAATAAACTTAAATAAACGAATAGCGAAAGTTGTCTCATGTAATAATTTAATGCGACGTTTCTTCTATACAATTTTTCTATATATGTTTTCAAAGCTTTCGTTACTATGTTCCCGTATTCACATCGTCGTGCAAGCCAAAACTTATTTAAATATTGAGTTAAACATTCTAGTTGTACAGTTTTGTCGGCCGATATTTCAATAAGTTGGTTTTGAATCTCATTAAGTAATTCACCAGCTGCAACAACATTGTTATTAAACGGATTGATAATCCATCTTTTCGACAAATCATCGTTGTTATCTGGAAAATATTCCAGTAACTGAATTTTCAATTCACATAAATGCGTTTTCATGCTCTCCAAGACGCAATCAATAACATAATTTTCTAAATCCATATTTTTGGTAATATAATCCAAAATTAAAGTGAATGCATCAAAATTGCATTTTTCAAGGCCTATAATCCAAATACCAAGCTTCTTGATGAAGGCGTTGACTTTGACTGTCATGAGTAAAATGTTTTTATTGTGGCCTTGAAAACTCGTAATAAAGTTTGTCCATTTTGCAAAAACTCTGAAAATGAGCTATTTTTATCTGTAAAAAAATTTATCTCGCAATTCAAAGAGCCTCGTTAGAACTTTTCCTCGCGACATCCACCTAACTTCAGTATGGAAAAATAGTGAGTCGTATTTGGCACCCATTTGTTTGCATAATGTGGAAAGCAATCTAGTCTGCAATGGTCGAGTTTTAATAAAATGAACAATTTTTAGGGCTTCTGACAGAATATTTTGTAAATTATCTGGCATCTTTTTTGTAGCTAGTACATTTCTGTGAAAAAAGCTGTGCGTTCATTCCATATGTGGCACAATGTCTTTTAATTTTACTATCACACCGCTGTTCTTCACGGTTATCGCTTTCGCGCCATCAGTACATACTTCAATGCATTTATCGCAAGTCCAAGTTTTCGTTTTGTGTTGCATCAATAAAAATTTTAAAGAGTCATTCACCAGTTGCACGACCAGGTATTGATTTGCAAAATAGCATATTTTCTTTAATTGACTCCTCGCATTCGTATCGGACAACTGAATTCGTATCGTCGAACTGAATAGCAAAAACTTAACAACTTTTTTTTTTGTTTTTTTACCTTTTTTGCTTCTTCCGGACTAATCATCACATTGACCATATCAATTATAGCAGGTAAAATGAGCTTTTCCGCAATCGTGTGGGGTTTAAACTCCCTGGCCACTCTTAATGCTACTAAATAGCATGCATAAAGTGTTGCAGTCTCATTACGGCTTGATTTGTTGATAGCAATTTGCAGATTTTTCCAGACGAGTCATTTACTCTTTAAAAAATTCTAATGGTTTGTTTTGTAAAGACGGGGGGTTTTGCTTCCACATGCCCGGACTAATTCTAAGGTTTCATGCTTTCCGTGGAGAGAACAAACGTTGATAACAAACAACACATTTTGCCACAAATTTCTTCATTTTATTTAATATTATTAATTTATTTTATTACCACACTGTTATAAATTTACTTAACACTGAGTGAGAGAAGAAATCATAGTATTTAACACTGAGTAAGAGAAGAAATCGTAATACTTGTTTTCATAAAAACGTAATTAACAATGAAACTCTTCGTCTTGTTTCTATGTTTTAATTACCAAAGCGCATAGCTTGTACGATCCTGCCTATGCACCCTCGGGACAGGTTTGAACCCTTGTTCTTACAAGGGGTTACACAAGCCTTATAGTTCAGTACATTGTTCTGTGTTCTGTACATTGTGCCAATTCACCATGGCAAGATACATGATTCACAGTGCTTGGAAGTTGAAGGGCGGAAAAACTACGTTGGAAAAATATTTTCCAACAACGTAGTCCATTTCTAGTCTAATAGGTTTATGAACAAACATAACTAAAGGATTTGGACCGATGAAAATCCTCAAGTGATTTAGGAGTTACGTCTTCATCCTCAAAAAGGCACTATTTGGTGAAGTTTTTACCTTATTTTTTTGAAGATGATATGATGAAATCGTGTTATTGCTAATGCTGAACGCTATATCAATATATTAACATATTACCTTTGGCGTGAATTGATAAATGTGGATATAAACAATGCTTTCTTTCAACAAGACACTGCTTCTTGTCACATATTTATCCAAATAATCGATTTAATGTAGACAAAGTTTCCTGGATGTATTATTTCAAGAAATGGTAATGTCAATTGGCTACCAAGATTATATGATCCCACGCTATTAGATTATTTCTTTACACTCGTTTACAGAAATCTCCGAAAAATCCTTGATCTAAAAAGAAACATTCGGACCATCATTGAAAGTATACCACGCCATATGTGTGAAAAATGAATCGCAAATTTGATCTCTTCTATGCATTCCGCCAGATAAAGTCGAGGGGGGCATTTGAAAGGCATTATTTTGAAAACATAATATTGTTATTTCTCCAAGATAAAATATAAGTCACTTGATTCTCACTTGTAGTTATCATTGTACCATATTTTAATGTTCGGAAACTCTTATTGGACAACCTTTTACAAAGTTTTTTATATAGATTCTTTTCTTTCAAATGATCATCAATAATTCATTGATTAACAACCTCACGTACAGTGAGCATACTCACATGATTATCAATCAATGTTGTAAATTTGCGATTTATTTTCTTTAATCGGCCAAAACGTGGTTCCAACGTCCCTGGTATCTTGCTTCCATCGTCCTGATGTCCCGGTGAAACCTTTCTCCTTGTTCATCGCTTACAGCACCCAAATTTCCGTAAAAAATTCAAATGGGAGTGTAATAAATGCATTTTTAAGAACAAGCGACACTCTAGTATTATATATACCTTCAACAGTTCATCTATAAGGTTTTCATAGTTTTCATCTTTATTGTTGCCCAGAAATCTTTTCATTATACATACAAAATACTTTCAAGCTGCCAAATTCTTTTCATTTAATTTTTCCTGAAAACGGAAATCATCAATCATCCTGAAACGGAAAACGGAAATCATACATAAGCTTCCTTATTTGAGGTCCAATAAATATGCTGTCTTTTAGTTTTACATCACTTAATTGAGGAAATATTTCTTTTACGTACTTGAAACCATTACCTTCTTTGTCCATGCGTTTTACAAAGTTTTTCCTTCCAAGCTTAACATGGGGAGGCGGAAGAAACACCTTTGAAGTACCAGTTAATAAGAAATTCTATGAGGCTAATCTTTCTTACTGTAATGTTCTTTTGTTGCCCTACTGTCCCATAGACACAAAAACAGCAATACTTTGTACCAAAGTACTCCTTACCTTTGTACTCCAAAGGCAGGTACAAATTATTTCATTGGCCATATGATATAAAGGAGAAGCAGGTACTTGAAAATGCGACGTTCTAGGCCATTTCTGTGAAAAGGGGTTTTAATAACTACCTAAATGAAACGCAAAATGACCATGTCGACCTGTGTAATTGAAATGGCGAGATAGATATTTTCATAAATTGAAGTCATGGCACACGTCCTTGCATGATAAGATTTATTCATTCATCTTATGAAACAAGATCGGTCTTTATATATCAGCATCTCATTTTTAAATTAAGTAACAGCCTTAATATGAAACCCAATTTCCATCCAATCAAAATTAAATTGAAGCTTGGAAAACTGCCGAAAGTTTTAACAAAAGACTACGAAACAGCACAGAAAAAAGAAATATAAAACTGACCAAAATCAACTACTATTCACTGAGCTCATTGAAACCTACTTCCCATAAATAATGCTTTGAACAACATGTCAAACGATAATAAATTGAATAATAAGACTGGTGAAGTTAAACCATATAACCAATAATCAAGATAAATCATACAACCACTAAAAGTTTACTTTTTTGACCAAGTTATGTTCCAACCCAAAACGATTAACAGCTATACAACAAATTCGCTAATGTAGAAAAAGAGTGAATTTCGTATTTACCAAGTAAAAACTGTATGGAATTTTAGTTACTACAATGATGTTGCATTAATGTAATCATTTACTTTTTTTGAGAAGAGCCAGAATTCCTACTGAGCCAATTAGACGAATAAGGGGACAATGAAGAACCATGATATATGGTCAAAAGTGATAAATGTCAATCAAAATGTGCACAGAGGATTTATGATAGACAAAACGATTATCTGGAAGAATTTTAGTTACTTTTAAATATTGGTCGATCTGTCCATGGACCATTTTCAATGCTCTCTCTGCCATTTCTCCAGAAACAGTAACATATAAGTCGATATTATCGGTAGAAAATGAATTTGTTTCCATACCTTATCATTCCGAATAAACAGAATAATTATCAAAATATTTTAATATCGACAGAAAAATAATCAGTCGAAAATTCCTTGTTAGCAAACTAATTAATTTTTTTTAAGTATCTAAATTGGATAAAATTTAATTTGTATAAAAATGTAATTAAATATGTCTTCTAGAAGAACAGGAATATGACGCCTACATAACTATAGAAATATAATTAAAGTGTGCGACAAAAAACAAGATCAGGAATGTAATTTTTGATCATTTTAAAAATAGAAATAACGAGATTATGAAAATGTAGCCCTTTTTGCCTCCGCCTTATTTCCATAAAAATTCTCATAAATGGCATCGTCTTTGATGTGCCTATTAAGACGTTACATATATTTTTTTTCGGCCAAGCCTCGTTTTACGTTTCATAAGAGAAAATAGAGATAATGAAGGAACAGGAACTTTGACAACTCCAAATAAGTATTATAAAAGTCGAACATCGCTTTTCCAATTTAAATCAATAGACTATTCGATTTATTTGCAAAACACTGAATGTTGTTATATTTGAAGTTATTGAGCTAACAAGACTTTGGTTTATAATGTTTTTCTTTATGTACTTAATTAAATTAGGTATACATAATGAACATATATTCGTTCAACTATGTGTTTTGGACCCTTAATGAATTTCATGAAAGCAACTACACAATATTTACAGGGTATCCCATAACTTATCTATCCTCCATGGAGCAACTGATGATAATAGAGATCAAAATAAGAGGATTTAGTCGATAAATTTGTTGGCAAATATTAATTATTAAAAAGATACAGAGTGTTGAAAGTGAAATTAAATTTTTAAAAAATTCATATTTTTTAACCTATAAAGCTGGGAATATTTTGACTTCAAAATAGAGAAGAGTCATTATTCCCACATAAAAAAAGGCATCCTTGGTCAATATCGATGTCTCAGGCCGTTTGCGAGATATTCGTGTTCGAATATTCCCTTGCACATCTTGTCGATAACTGAAAAATCTGCAATTTACAAAGTGTGCCTTGAATGTTGTGTACTGTTTAATGTATTGTAATGTTGTGAATGTTATGTTCTGCTGTGAAATTTAGTTTCACTTTCAACACGAAAAATGGTGTAGTTTCAACTACGAAAGGGGAGTTATTCACTTCATAACTTCCTTCACAGAAAAAACGTTCAAAGAAGTTTCACTGAAGAGGAATAAAAGGCAGACTGTAGTTCCGCTGCCTGGTATGATTCCTCTCATCAGTAGTTCACTTAGGCCAACCAATCAGCAGTGAAAAACACAGAGACATTCTAAAGTTGATAAAATTAACCCCTTTAGGATATCATTATTTTTATAAAAATTTATAAAAATTTGAAGGTAGAACAAAATAACAAGAAAAAACAAAGAAACGAAAGAAAATCGATGAATACAACGAAATTCTGTCAGATGAGAAAATTTGGTCCATTATAAAGAATGATATTGCACTATATGTATAATTTTTTCTTTCACAATATTTTAGTGTTTTTTAATGTTCATATACTAAAGTTATTGAAAAATACAACAAAAATTATTTCCTTTGATAAATTTCTTTATTAAATCCTAACAGTGGTATATTTTTTAGTAAAGCCTTCTAGGAAAGTAAAAATGTTACTATTTAAGCTGTTTGGATGGTAGTCGAAGAGTGCCACGTCGGAAGAGTATGATGAATGAATCAAAACATACCGGTCAAGCTGTAAAAAGACACGTGTTATCTAGCATTGTCTCAATAGAATTGTCTTTCTGTTGGTCGCTTCTGCATAATTGCTAGCTTTAATTCCCTTAGTTATAAATAATGCTTTTCGAATTGAATGGTCTGGTTTTCAGATAGCAACTGATAATAAACGATTCCCTACCAGTCCCATCAAATGCATAACATAACCTTCTTCAAATGTAAAATGATTTTTGCGCTGGATGAAGAATGATCTTTGACGCTTAACATTGGCATTTATAATCCATTTTTCATCACTTATAATAATCTGCTTTAAAAATGAATCGAATTATCTGCACTTCAATAATGAACCGCTGGCAGAAATTTGGATTTTTTTCAATTTTTTCTCCATTAACTCCTGTGGCACCCATATCGACCTTGCTAACCATTCGAAGCGAAGCTGACGTAATTATCTTGACACTGTTGGCTGTTTCATTCCAAGAATTTCTCGGATTTCTCGAGTTGTTCAATTGACCAATGTTTCGTTGCTTTCAGTTTCAGCCTGTCCTCCAGAATATGGTGCATCACTAATATTAAAGTTGTTTTTACGAAACCTTCTGAAGAACTTACGGCACGTGAAACCATCAACGGCACCCTCATCATATATAACACATATCGTGTTTTGCATATGCGAGGAATTCTTGCCAATATAAAAGATATGTCGAAAATGTTTTTTCTTGCTATTTTTTAGTAGATAAGTAGATAAAGCCTTAGTTTTTCAATGCAACTAAAAAGGGAACGAATTTATGCGTCAACCAAAAGTTAACTTACAATAATTTTAGATGAATCTTCATATTATCCAAACTACTAAACCAAATCAAATCTCTTTCATTCGATTTTCTTTTAATGTCATTATATAGAATCCCTTCGCAAAAGCTTTAGGCTCACTGATTACAATAACATATCCAAATTATATCAAATACACTTTAAAAGCTTGTGTCTAAGAAATTTAGGAAGGTAAGATCCATATTTGTTCCACCAAATACAAAAAATTCATGTAAAGGTTGATTTTTTTAGTGTGCCGGAACTTTCGATAGGGATTGCTGTTCTGTGTGACTGTTCGCAAGTTTGTAAATCTGCCTTAATAGTCTGGTAAATAATCTTGGATTATTCAACATCAGAGCAGCGCTTGCACATTGTTAAAATTTGTTATCAAAATCAGTGTTCTATGCGTAAAATTTTCTCACCGAATTGTTCAATCAAGACATCGATTGTTGCATTGGATTTGTTAAATGTGGAGATGCTCTGTTGAAACTGCATCTCCTCTAAATCACTACCATTAAAATTTGGCATTAAATAATCTACATAGTCGAATAATAAAGTCCAACTTCCTGCAAACGGCAACGAATTGATAAATTTGGACCTTCTTCAACACTGCCAGCAACAGCAGCGATAATTTCTTCGGAAGGCATCGTTTTTAATCTTGTTTTTGTTTTGATATTGAGCAGCGTGAAATGCGTTTGGAAATTGTGGATAATTCGGTGAATACATACCTCGTTTGGGCGATTCTGTGCATCATAAAATTCACGAAGTGTTCTATAAGTTTGGCGTATAGAACACTGATTTGATAATATATTTCGACAATTTGCCAGCGTTGCTGTGATGTTAAGCTTTCCCTGATGATTTGTTAGATTATACAAATAATTTTGACACTAGAGATGTGCAAACTCACAGTTCGTGTGACAGCGAACCCTAGCGGAAATTCCAATACACTATAAAAATCGATCGTTATATTAATATATATATATATATATATATATATATATATATATATATATATATATATATATATATATATATATATATATATTCAATGCAAAAACTTCTGTATTTTTTCTCCTTTATTTGGATTTTTCGCCACTGTCTAAAACTCAAAAAATATCAAAAATACCTGTTCTTATTTAAAGAAAGAATCACTGGGAAAAAACAAAAAACCAAACGGAGACAAATTTCTCAGTGATTCTTTTTTGTAATAAATTTGCCTAACGAACAAAATTTTAAAGATATAAAAATGTTATAATAAAATTTACAAACTTTTAACGTTAACGTTTGGAGGGTTCGGAGGGTAATCTCCCCCCGTTTTCAAAACTGAACTAAAAAATAAATTATATTAATTTGTAATATATAAAGTAACGAGTGAAAGTAAATATATTTTTTTGTATGTCAACGATACTTACATTGACAACAATGGATTTTCATGACAGTGACATACTACCAAAAAATATATATAGGTAATGTTTACTGTGTGATTGTTTATTGTACTGATTGTGTATTCAAATATTTAAATGTTTTTAATTGTATTCTTTAGAATCGGGAACCATATTGAATTTAAATCTACCGAAGGCATAGCAATACAATTACTTTTATTTAAATTAATTATAGCGGTTTCTTTTAATCTTCTGTATTTTGCTACCCATTCTTTTAATACCGTTTTGGAATTATTCCAATTAATTTTATGACCCGATTCCCATGCGTGTTGACAAATTCTACATTTATTAAAATCGCCCTTTCTAAGAAGGTTTTTATGCTCTTTTACTCTAACATCTAACGGTCTAGATGTCTCACCTATATAGAATTTGCCACATTCGCAGGGAATTTTATAAACCACATTTTTGGTATTTTGTTGTTTATTGTTTGGTTTAGTCTTTGTTAATAGAGATCTAAGAGTATTTTTTGTTTTAAATGTCGTTCTTATGTTGTATTTATATCCTACTCTTTTAATTGTGTCAGAAATAGCGCGGATATAAGGGATTGTGAGGTTGATTGTTTGAGAGTTATTATTATTGTTATTAATAACTTGTCTGTTTTGTCTAGTATCAAAATTTTTAAACGATTTATCTATAAAATTTTTTGGGTAATTGTTTTTTATTAAAATGTCTTTTATGTTATTTGTTTGTTTTTGTAGTGTATCACTATTGGTACAAACAAGTTTTGCTCTGTCATATAAACTTTTGTGGTTTATAAAATTCCCTGGGAATGTGGCAAATTCTATATAGGTGAGACATCTAGACCGTTAGATGTTAGAGTAAAAAAGACCTTCTTAAAAAGGGCGATTTTAATAAATGTAGAATTTGTCAACACGCATGGGAATCGGGTCATAAAATTAATTGGAATAATTCCAAAACGGTATTAAAAGAATCGGTAACAAAATACAGAAGATTAAAAGAAACCGCTATAATTAATTTAAATAAAAATAATTGTATTGCTATGCCTTCGGTAGATTTAAATTCAATATGGTTCCCGATTCTAAAGAATACAATTAAAAACATTTAAATATTTGAATACACAATCAGTACAATAAACAATCACACAGTAAACATTACCTATATATATATATATATATATATATATATATATATATATATATATATATATATATATATATATATATATATATATATATTTTTTTTTTTTTTGGTAGTATGTCACTGTCATGAAAATCCATTGTTGTCAATGTAAGTATCGTTGACATACAAAAAAATATATTTACTTTCACTCGTTACTTTATATATTACAAATTAATATGATTTATTTTTTAGTTCAGTTTTGAAAACGGGGGGAGATTACCCTCCGAAACGTTAACGTTAAAAGTTTGTAAATTTTTTTATAACATTTTTATATCTTTAAAATTTTGTTCGTTAGGCAAATTTATTACAAAAAAGAATCACTGAGAAATTTGTCTCCGTCTGGTCTTTTGTTTTTACCCAGTGATTCTTTCTTTAAATAAGAACAGGTATTTTTGATATTTTTTGAGTTTTAGACAGTGGCGAAAAACCCAAATAAAGGAGAAAAAATATATGAACACGCCACAATCATTCAGACATTACAAAAACTTCTGGTAGCACAGAGGGAAATGGAAAGATGTATGCTTGGCATTACAAGAAAGTCCTGCGCATAGATCAGGGAACAAACGAAAGTCAGTGACATTATTAGAAGGATAAAGCAATTGAAATGGAGATGGGCAGGCCATAAAGCGAGGTATTGGGATGACAGATGGACCAAGGCAATCCTGGAGTGGATACCGCTTTATCGCAAACGTCCGCGCAAAAGACCGAAAGCACGATGGATTGATGACATCGTTAAGTATATTGGACCAGAGTGGCAGAGGAAAGCTCAGGACCGTGAAAGTTGGAAGCATGCTAAAGAGGCCTTCATGCTATAGTGGATCGACATGGGCTGATGATGATTATAATGATGATGATGGTGATTACTGGTACTATATCCGAGGTTCCAGGCAGAATTTTACGAGTGGTTCTGACTGCTACGAGCATTTGCCGTATGATGGCGTGAGGTGTGTGCGATCACGACCCATTTTAAAATGGCCAATTGGCTTGGCCTGACCCCGATCGCCTCTCCCAACTGCTTTCCTTGCGTTCATCTGTAGCTCGGCTGATGACGGCTGAAAGGCTAGAAACCGGTCCCGAGAGATACGAGATGTCGTATGGTGGACAGTTGGGCGAAGGCGAATTTTCAACCCTTTCTCCACCACGTGGAGAAAGGGTTAAAAATTTCTGTAATATGTATATATATACATTGATTGAACTGAGACGTATGTCGAAATATCCACTATATTTAAAAAATTGTATGACAGTTTTTACACATAGTATCTTTAAAGACATCTATTTTTTTTTAATATAGCCGAAATTTAGACAAAATCTCACTTCTTTTATTCTTTATATTAATTGACAAAATAATTCAAAAACTTCTTAGAGATATAAGCTGACTCATCAATCATTAAAAATCACATAAGAATTCCTATAAAATGTTTAAGACTTTTAAATGGGTGCTTGCTTTTAGTTAGACATTTAACTAAAACAATTTTATGGCCCCATCCCTTGAGACAAAAACCTTTTTTCCGCGTTTTCTCGCCTTGTGGCCGCGCCTCTCACCCAAAAGTTTTGCGCTACTTTTTCTTTTGGTCCATTAAATAAAAAAGTAATCTGACGGAGGCTTTTTAATCAGATTACCAAAGTTTCGGCACAATACTTTCACAGCCTTACACGATTATTTACTTTCCCAACATTAGAAGATATTTTTTCCATTATTCTCATTTTTCATCGGACGCAGCATGTTGCGAATAATTAAAGAAGTTTCCGCTTGGGGTTTTAATTAATTGTTTCAAAACAAAATCATTATATCTCAACTTTATTGCGAAATATATTGACCATTCACTGACTAAAGAAATTTTTCTTAAATTACTTTTGTATTAAAAATTGTATTCTAAAGTGTACATTTTTATTGTATTATACTATGAAAAATGGTTTGTTATTAACAAGAGAAAAACAACCCAAATGAATCATGGCTATACTTGAAACTGAAAAGTTTATTTTAACTCGCACTAGCCTGCAGTTTAGTCAAATCTCAATCTGCTTGCACGATGCTGACTGTTATGCTTAAATAATTATAGCTTATTCATATTCATATGAATATTCATATGAATATTCATATGACATAGCTTATTTATATGAATTTAATTTAATTTAGTTTATTCAACCTCTGCTAATATATAAAACACCACCTGCTTGCCTGGCTGAGGAGTATATAAAAAATTAATTATTTAGCTAACTGTTCACACTTATTCTCCAACAAATGGTAAACTAATACATAGTTAGTAAAGTAACAAAAGTTTGCTAATAGAGAAAAACGAATATTTTTAATAATAAATCCTATAATATATATAATTTAATAACAAGAAAAATCCCTTGAACGGCTATATTCGTGATAGTAATATTACTATGAAGGTGAAGAATGATTTTTAGCTACACTTTTTAGGTCAACAAATTGAGTATTTGAAACCCACTCAAATAGAAAAAAAGTAATAACAATTACAATATTTCAGAGTTAATTAACCCTCAAGAGAAGCACTTCTGTGCTTCCCGAGGGAGGAGCACATGGGTATGCCATACGCATGTCTTTGATTATTAATATCTTTTGATTAAATTATTCCATTTAATGTTTTTTGTTTAATTTAAACCTCAATCAGTACAGAAAAAGCCTATATCTATAGAATGATCCAAAAACTAATAGTATTCCTAATACCATTGAAAAAATCAGCAAAAATAAAAAAAAATTAAAATGAGGTGTTGTATTCAAACTATCATACCTAAGCGATCTTAACAGATAAAAACTTTCTTCCAACGGCATTTAAAAGGGTACTTAATGTACTTTCAGATACTTATTACATAATTTAGCATTATTTTAAAAAATATATTTATTTAGTTAGGTAAAGTTCACTGGTATGATGCTCTTCAAAAACCGATTTAGTCTCGCTTTCACTTTCTTTGTCGGCGAAAATATCAGCTGTCTCATATAACGCTTCTACTTCAGATGCATAGCGAGTACGAGTCCGTGTGCTTATTTTGAGCTAAATAGAAAATGAAATAAACCGATAAATAGATGTTAAAAAAATTAAAAATGAAAGTTTTCAATAAAAATACTAAATAAAATTTAATATTTATGATTTACTTACCACAAAATGTGTCAAATTCGAAAAAAACACACTATTTGTGAAAAAAGATTATTTAACGGTTCGTATTTATTGACAAAATACTGAAACAGCCACAGCACTGGGTGGCGATACTTTTGTCGGTCGCTTATATTTTTCTAAAAAACTCACCGGAGTGCTTTCAATCCTGCTGTGAAAGTGGGCCCCATAGGGTCAATATGTTAAAACCATATATTCCGATCGGAAATATTCGAGATCTTTGCAAATGCTACTGTTTATTGCGATTCGCCTTTTTACTTCGCTTTCGCATTCAATTTCACAATGAGTTTGAAAAATTGCCTCATCTCTTTGATGTTCTCTTCCAGTCGATTAATACCTCACCGATCTAGTGTTCTATCTCCTAAATAACAATCAATTCCACACATTAAAAATTATATGAGAAATAAGACAGTTCCTTTTCTGGAATAGGTGGATATTTCATCATCGACACTGACCAAATTCGTGCTATTTATTTAGTGAGTATAATAATGAAATTCGGTATTGACATTTCTAGCAGTACAATCCTGACATGAGTCTATTTTATAGTATCAAATACTATTCAGGTTACCGCAACGGTAAACGTTCGCCGAAGGCAGTTAGGCAGTGGGTTGTAGATAGATCCAAACTGCACTACTAAAGGGTGCCACTTAGTTTTCTGAGATAAGAAAAGAGCCTAAACTGGGAAAAGAGTCTTACTTAACCTAAACAATTCAGTTTAACACTATATCAATTCAAATCAACACAAATAAATTCAACACAAACAAAAACACAATTCAAATCAACAGAAATTCTGAGAACATCAAAAATCTATAACACAAAAAAAATTAAGCATACTACTTATAATTAGCCTACTTTAATAATCATACTCCTAGGTGTATGATTATTTTAACGATCATTCAAAATATGGCAAAATGGATGGCAAACTCTACAATGATAATAATAGTGATTTCATAGAAAGTCCGATGTCCGGTTTCTGAGATGTTCTTAGTCATAATTGACTAAAGACTTTAAAACAATATCAAAAAATATCTGTGCAGGGCTTGACCAACTAATCGATATGCCTCGAATGGAGAATGTTACTTAACTTGGACTGATTGCGGCGTCGACAACTAGGTCGCTGTTCGTCTTTTTGTCCAGCATGACAGATCCACACGAGTCGATGTTTTTGATAGGCCCGACTGGTACAATGAATCAGGACACGCGCAAGCCAGCACTACCAGTAGCAGTCAATATTTCTTAAAACGCTGCAATATAGTACACGTTTCTTCCAGGAATCATCAACAATCTGTCTTATATTCATGAACTGGTCTCTTGGTTCTCTATCTAGAACAAAGCTTGATTGTGTCTAAGGAATTTCTGCAAGCAAGTAAGGTTCCTTGGAACCTTCCTTGTTTAACGGTCTAAATATGTACAATCTGATGGTTAAAACCAAAAAATAAAATAAAATAAAAATAATCCGAAATCTTGCTATTCATCTATATTTGGATTAACAATAACAAATTTTGGAGTAACCTACTATTCTAGTAACCTATTTTCTTCCCTAAGATGTAATGCAGATTAGCCACCGAGAATTTAAAATAGTTTAGAATAAAAACAATAAAATAAGTTATTTTGCATTATCCAAAATTAAAGAAAAAAGTTTTGACCAAAAATTTTCTATAGTATAATACAGGGTTAAGTAATGTCTGAATGATTGTGGCGTGTTCATATATTTATTTTTCCTTTATATGGGGTTTTCGCCACTATCTAAAACTCAAAAAATATCAAAAATACCTGTTCTTATTTAAAGAAAGAATCACTGGGTAAAAACAAAAAACCAAACGGAGACAAATTTCTCAGTAATTCTATTTTATAATAAATTTGCCTAACGAACAAAATTTTAAAGATATAAAAATGTTATAAAAATTTTTACAAACTTTTAACGTTAACGTTTCGAAGGGTACTCTCCCCCCGTTTTCAAAACTAAACTAAAAAATAAATTATATTAATTTGTAATATATAAAGTAACGAGTGAAAGTAAATATATTTTTTGTATATGTCAATGAAAGTATCGTTGACATATACAAAAAAATATATTTACTTTCACTCGTTACTTTATATATTACAAATTAATATAATTTATTTTTTAGTTTAGTTTTGAAAACCGGGGGGAGTACCCTCCGAAACGTTAACGTTAAAAGTTTGTAAAATTTTTTATATAATTTTTATATCTTTAAAATTTTGGTCGTTAGGCAAATTCATTAGAAAAAAGAATAAAGAATCACTGAGAAATTTGTCTCCGTTTGGTTTTTTGTTTTTACCCAGTGATTCTTTCTTTAAATAGCAACATGTATTTTTGATATTTTTTGAGTTTTAGATAGTGGCAAAAAACCCAAATAAAGGAAAAAAAATATTACAGGGTTATCCATTTCGTGGTTCGAAAAATACAGCCCTGTATTTTGACAACAGTCAAACTTAAATGTCATCAGATCATCAATGTACAGATCGTTTAACCACTGAACAACTCGTTAGAATTGTTAAAAGTTTTTACAAAAATGGTGATTCTGCCGTAGCCATGTTTCGAGCCTTACAAGCAGAATGTGGTGGCCATAATCATCCTTCTGAGCGCACAATTTTCAACACAGTCAAGAAATTTGAAAATACTGGTTCTGTTAGGAATGTGGTAAGACATGTGCATGTGCGCAAATTTATCGATTTCTCGGCGATCACTGCCTGTGGGCTTGTTTTACGAACGTTATGGCGTATCTTTCATTTGGACTTGCATCTTCATTCTTACAAAGTTCCACTCACGCAAGAATTGAAGCACGCCCAGCATACGCCGATTGGGTGCTTGAATACTCACCTGATTTTTCGAACAAAATCTTCTTCAGCCATGAGGCTCATTTCTCGCTTGATGGATACGTAAATAAGCAAAATTGCCATATATAGGTCTTTGAAAACCCACAAGTGATTGTCGAGAGTCCATTGCATCTGCAAAAGGTGACTGATCCGCGTTATGGTCTGATGGTGTCATTAGCCCGTAGTTCTTCGAAAACGAAGGAAGAGTGACTGTTAACGTCAATTCTGGGCGTTATAGCCATATAATAATCGATCATTTTTGGCGAGAAATTGTAGAGTTCGATCTGAGGCATATGTAGTTCCAACAAGACGGCTCATCAAGCCACACAACACGACCAATTTTATCCCAGGCTGAAAAAGTTGAAGTTTCCCCTTCCCAATTGAAGTTTCCAGGCGGCGTAATTTTAAGATTTGGTGATGTCAACTGGCCACCGAGATCATGCTATTCATCTCCGTTGGACTTTTTTTTGTGAGGCCACGCGATAGATCTTGTTTACGTAGACAATCCTCAAAGTCTTGAGCAGTCGAAAACTAACATTTGTTGAGTCATGGCCGAGATACCACCCGAAATATGCGGTCACGTGGACATTTAAATGACCTTGTATTCCACACATAATGGCAAAGTCCAAGTAATAAAATGAAAAAAAAATCATCGAAATCTCCATTCTTTGTGTGCTTTTTTTAATTTTACTTTCTGAAGCACAAAATGTATAACTTTTTATAAGAAAATATTACCCATTTCATCGCATTATATGTTTTGCATCAAACTTTGTTTATTACCTGTAGTAGGATTCTCATCAATTTCTCACACTTTACTTTCTTGATGTCTCAGCATGTCCTTAGAAGTAATATTGGTTTTATCACCTTATAATTATCATATGCTTTTACATTTTCTTTACAAGAAAACATTGATTTTGCCAGTTCTCAGATACGCCTCGAAAACAAGGGTGCTACCTATACCGCCACAAATAGACTTTCAATCGTCGAGAGATGGGGTGTGCAGACGCTACTACAACCGCGAAGTATACGGTCTCTATGCCCACTTTGGATGAAGAGATGCTGTGTCACCACCATCAAACTCAGATAGTGAGGCGTGAGAGAAGAATGGATACTAATAGATTGTCTAGCAGAATATTTTTCACGAAGCCAGATGGTAAAAGAAAACCTGAAATACCTAAGTTCAGATGGGAGGACGGTATCAAGTACGACGCCACAAACATGGCCCTACCAAAAGGGAAAACCGTAGCAGCTGATAGGTTCAGATAAAAGAAGAAAATTGCGATACAGAGGGCTGTTGAGCTAAAGATGATGAATTCTCATGTATTATTTCAAATACTTTATCATCCATTAATTAATTGCAAAGTTTTTTGATTGATTCTTATGTAGTAAGTTTTACTAAAATCCCCAACTAACCAGCACATAATTGATAATCTAAAGAGTGTACTGGTTCACTAAAGCAAAATTCATTTTCAATTTCATTGCATCATATTACATGTTTACACTTTGTGTAATTCATTGAAAATTATATAAAATAATCTGGTTCACTTCTATTTATTTTTATTTTTATTATATAATACAATTATATATAAAAAGACACATTTTAAGTTTAGCATATAAATGTCACTGAAAACTTATTGTCGTCATAATCAGTTATCCGAATTAACCAGATTCTACCTAAATTAACAGCACTGAAGCACACCGGCAGTTACAACTCTCCATTGAATTTAAACAGGCCGTAATTATTTCAAGAACTTCGCAGACAAATCCCTCGAGTCTTCGCTCCTCGGAGTACTATAGCTCTGTCCGAAAGAAAAAAAAATTTCACCTAAATGAGTGCGAAATTATTAACAGTCACGACAATTTGCTCAATTTCATGTATGCATGTGTACGATCCCTCCAAAGCATAAAGTTACCCACATACACTCGTTCCGACCATCCCAAGAGATGTCACCACGCATCCGGGAAGTTTATGGCGTCGTTATTCCTGTACCCAGGCCGCCGATACACATTTTGAGGTTATGTTTCTGTGACAGGCGTCGCAAGAATGGGCTGCGCGAGCTTATTTATGACCGACGTTGTCCATTTGAACTTGGTTTTGGGATTTCTTGTTGCCTCCATAAGTCAGACTTCGAATTCCGAGAATTTTTTTCATTTCAATATCATGCTTTGGTAAATATTATTTTATTTTTTTTTTACACCTTTATATTTCATTACCTAAATTGAATTGATTATAAAGGTCAGATTTAGTTTTTTACACTTACTATCAGGATCAAAAACTAAGGTGAATTTTGTTTTAAAAATTTGTACGCTTTATTGATTGATACAACCATTTCTCTTTTTTTTTACTTGCTGTTATTTCCTTTGACATCTGACAGAAGGCTTAAATCATTTCTCGTGTTAAGTTAGAAATAATAGCGTCTTTTGTGATTGTTAAACAATTTTATCGGCGATTTTTTAAAATATATTTATTCAGAAAAGAATTTGCATTAACTCTAGGATGCTTAGGTGAATCGCATGCCTATAGTTGCTTAGGCGGGGTTACCTATAACCTTAGTGATATATATTTATTTAACGTTTAAAACAACAAAAAAACTTTCATTTCAATAAAACACGATTTATTTTAAACATTCAGTACATATTTCGGTTCTATGGTTATTACAAACAGCTTTAAAACACTTCGCACATGCATGTTTTTCGGTCATATCTTCTCTGACATAAAGAGTAGCGCCTTTTTTTTTGCAATTTTGTTGGTGGTGGATCAACCGTTTCTTCTGAGTTCATAAACAGTATATCATTTTTTGAGTCTTTTAATGTTTGAGGTAATGATTTTGTTGAACGTCTTTCCATATGTGGCCTTGCAAGTTGTAGTCCAAGTGCAAATACATTTTTTCGACGAACACTTTTTTGTCTTTCACTTTTAACAATTCGAAAAATAATGTTGGAGTTAATTCCGGCTTGATCCATCATACCATAAAAAAAGCGTAATGGCCATCTACGTGTCTTGCGAGAGACGGAATATATATATGCACCATTTGAACAAAAGTATCAACACCTCTTTGATAGAACTATAAAAATTGATATTTCGAGTTTTTTGTTTTCATCTATTGTACTACCAGTATGCATTGTCGACAAAAGTAGCACAGATTTGACTTTCTTAGTGGTGAAGGTTACTAACCTTTTTTGATTGTCAAATTCAAATTGAGATAATGTAATTTCTTTTCGTTTATCTGGAAGAAATCATGGAGGAATTTCCTTATTTTTGGTGAAAGTATCTACTACAGTCAAGTTTTAATCGGCAACCATTTTGTCAGCAGATAAGTAAATCAATTGTCCATTGTCAAATTACATCCTGCTCAGTTTTTTTGTCAGTCCTGTCATTTTTTTTAAGTAATAATCTGGGATGTCTGGGTCCTTATTTAGCTTGTCTTTTTTGCCGATATAAGGAATAACAGTTACCATATAATATGTGCCTAAATGACATATAATTTTAATACCATATTTGCCAGGTTTGATGAAATATTGATTCTAAAAAGGCAATTACCTCGAAACCCCGACAATTGTTCGTCAATTGCACAATAACTATGAGGAGTTTAGTATTTTGTATAGTTAGATATGAATATCTCTCATATACAACGTATTTGAGAAAATTTATCTATTCGGTTTGTTACGGTTGGGTATCAAATCTGAGACAACTTACCATTAATCTCGTTTCACTCATTATGCATCGATATAATTGCATTTCATGTTTTGACCACATATCTGCTGTAGTGAGATTGTTATCTTTTATGCATCCTGCTATATAAAGTAATCCTATGAAAGCCAAAATCCCGTCGACACCAATATTATTGACGCATTCACAATTAGCAACATATTTTAATTTTTGTCGTTGTGTTTCCATATTAGTATAAAAGACAATAATGTCTATGTCGCTAAAGAATAACTTCCCTTCCTCTAACTCGATTGTTATATTTTTAGCCGCATCTTTTGCTCCTAGAACACGTAAAACAATGTTACGTTTAGGTGTCAGAGTACGACATGGAAGCCCAGTGCGCCAAATATACTCATTTTACTGTTTTATTACTTTTTCTGGAAGCTGTTGTTCTCTCCCATCCTCTTCTCCACTTTCTTCTGCTGAGTGGGTGTTCTCTTTGTCGGACTGGATTGAAACATTGTCTTCGTAGTCAGTGTCGCTACTATCCGAATCAGGTTCATCATTCATCGTAATCCATCGTAATAGAGTTCATCATTCCATCGTAATAGAGTTTCCTCAAAATTTAGCATCCGGCCGAACAGCCATCTAAAAAATTACGTTATTTCTGATTTTTTAATTAAAATTAAATTACGGTCAATGCTTACCTCGGTTTACTCGTCACTCTAAATACAAAATAACTAAAACTATTTTATTGAACAAATACGTGTGACCAACAACAATTGCACATTGTTGCACTTAATCTACTTTTCATCGCCAGTTACTATCCGCTTTAAAAATGGACCCTCATAATTGGTTTCAGCAAGAGATCGTACGAAGAAAATCAATCTAGGAAATTTCGCTCAGCAGATGTATTCACTTTTTTTTTTCAGAGGGTATTTACCAATATTTATCATTATTTACCAATATTTACCAATACTTATCAATATTTAACAATGTTTATCAATATTTAGTAATATTTAGCAATATTTGCCAATATTTGCCAATATTTGCCAATATTTGCCAATATTTGCCAATATTTGCCAATATTTGCCCATATTTGCCAATATTTACCAATATTTACCAATATTTACCAATATTTACCAATATTTTCCAATATTTACCAATATTTACTAATATTTACCAATAATTACCAATATTTACTAATATTTACCAATATTTACCAATATTTACCAATATTTACCAATATTAATCAATATTAAACTTATCCGCCATCTCACAAACTGCGGTGCATGGTTTTAGACTATCAAGGCCTTTATTTCCTAGATATTAGTGCTTGAAGTATGACCAGAGCAATGCTGGTCTTACATGTCAAAATCCCCACCCCTGACCGATCAAACCACTTAGATTACTGTAACCCGTTACTAACATTACTGTTACCCGTACTAGAACCGTAAATAGCACAAAATTTGTTTTTTTTTGGTAAAGACAGCGTTCTTGTCCTTTTTGATATAAAGAAGCATAACGTGGCGTAAATGCAAGTTATCCACCGATATTTTTGATTTAAATCAATTTAACTAACTGAAGGCAAATTAAAGCGAATCTGAAAACAAAAATTGCAAATAATTAAAATTAATGAAATATTAATAAACATAACTAATTCAATACAGTTTTTTGTTTACAAGCGTTAAAATAGCAAGAAATGGAAAAGAATCCATGTCTCATAGAATTACAAAGTGTCGTAACAACTGCTGTGGACTTGCACATTATTTTCTTTTAATCTTTGAATTTTTTTCCAGTATATCAAAAAAAGGCAGAATTTATTACTAAGATTTATAATCTCCACATCTGAAATCGGTTTTGAAATTGGATCGAAAAGCAGAATAGTAATTTTAAAAAATCATTCTGTTACATGGAAGTTTTTCATTGCGACCGGACATCAACTTCCCCCGACTTCTTGGGGCGTTGATTAGCTTATGGAGACTTAACGCGTGTCTGCCTATCCCTAGGTTCCCTAATTAATTATAAAAGAACCCTCAGTTTAATTTTACATTGCCAATGGAACAGGCGGAGAAGTGCGCCCGACAAGCTGCGGTCATGTCCTAACAGAGCTTTCAGTAAAAGCTTTGATGTTATATTTAAACACTAATTATTGGCTTTTGAGTTATTATTTTGGCCTTTTTGGCGCTACCGCTCTGACTCATAAAGCTCTAATCTGAAAAGTCATTAAGGAAAAATGTATGGCGTGATTAGATGTCTTTAGCTGACTAATTAAAACAAGTAATATCAGGTTTTAGCAAATGACGGGTTGATATTAAGTATCATCGTTATGTAAAAAATTATAAGTAAGGTCAAAACATTTAGTTGAAATTTAGCAAAAACATTTTTGCGCTTTCAGGATAGGTGTTAATTCAGAATCTAAAAGGTATCCATTAAGATTGTCAGAGAATTAAAATGAATGATACCACAATGATATCTAGAAATCAAACAGTTAAAAAGATAAGTGAATAAATCTTTTCATGCAATGGCCTGCACATCAATTCAACGTATGAATATATCTATATCGCCAAAATGTTAATAACTTAATTTAAATTATTTTTTATGTGTACATTGGATTGTATCGTTTTTTATGTTGTATAGTATAAAAGTAAAAGAGCGAAGCTAAAGTTGGTAATTATTAATTTTTTCTATAGAACGAGTCCGTAGTGTACGACTATGGCTAAATACACTGATAAGCAGTGACCTTACCCGAGCTCGGGCAAAAGTCCGCTCCGTAATGATAACTATAAGTGATAATGCGGTAATTTATATTTTATCTTGAAGAATAAATAATGATATTACATTTTGAAAATAATATCGTTCAGTTGTCATTTTTGGCTTCGTCTGGTTGAGTGAATTCTGGAGACCCAATTTTCGATTACGTTCTCACATATCACTTGATATATTTTCAATGTAGGCTTGAAAGTTTTGTTTAGGGTCAAGAATTGTCCGGGACATATTTATGTATACCAGAGATTTACAGACATAACCCTACAAAAATTAATCCTTGGACGTGAGATGAAATGATTTTGGTCGCCAGGTGACATTACCTTTTCACGAAATAACAGGTCCAGGAAACTTTTCTTGCAATAAATGAAGTTTCTGGCGAGATGACAAGCGAGTCTTATTGAAAGAAAACAATGTTTATATCTACATTTCTCAGCTCAAATATATTCTGTTAACATATTTCTATAGCGTTCACTATTAACAGTAACACGATTTTTATCATCGTCTTCACAAATATCTGTCAGCCAAAAACCGGTCAGAAAGATTAGGGGTTAGTATTCCACCTTCCAATTTCTATACTCTCTTGAATCGTCAATTCCATGATGGATTGATACAAATTACTGAAAATAGCGGTCTATCAGTGACATTTACATTTTAAACGGTATTGCTGATATGACATTACAATGTTCTGACACTCTCATTGGCAAAATCTTTATAACGGTAATTGTGGAAATTGTTCTTCCTTCCTTCATCTTATTCCTTTTCTGCAGAGTATGAGTGATCCTTAATGCTCATGAACATTCCTGTATGACTTTTTAAAACTGTTTTCTTTAATTCACTGATTTGCTGCAGCACCCAGTTGGTTTTCCTTTTGTTTTAGGCTCTTCGACTAGTTCCTATTACCAGTTATTCTAATGGTAATTCATCTTTACACACTACGTTACTAACTATTTGGTAATTTCTTATATCGCTTGGTATTTATTTGTAAATATTGGTAAATATTGGTAAATATTGGTAAATATTGGTAAATATTGGTAAATATTGGTAAATATTGGTAAATATTGGTAAATATTGGTAAATATTGGTAAATATTGGTAAATATTGGTAAATATTGGCAAATATTGGCAAATATTGCTAAATATTACTAAATATTGTTAAATATTGGTAAGTATTGATAAATATTGGTAAATAATGATATATATTGGTAAATACTGGAAAATATTGGTAACTACTGGTAAAATCTCTCTGGTTTGTTTATTTCCTCAAGTAGGGTTATAATTAGTTTTTCTGCTTCACGCCCCTAATTTTCAAAAAAACTTTACACTACGTAACTTGAAAAGAAGTCCTTTTGTAGTTGTCGTTTAGTCAATTTGTATTCCTGATGGGGTCCTGGAGGAGCGCCTACGGGACACGGGGGGTGACGTCCCTGAGCCCCCCCCCCATTTATATTGTATGCGCATCCTGTGGTATCTACTTTCTGTCATAGCTCTTAAGCTAAACAGTTAGCCACCGTGGTAATGGCTGCATGGCACCTGAGGGGATCAGGTGTCGCGAACGGTGCCTCTAGTGTACCTCCCGTCCCTCCAGAGTATTTAGGGTTGTCAGGCTATGGCGTAATGCTCTGGTTGACTTTTATTTCCTCCACTCTTGTGGAAACCATATGACTTCCAAATTCAATTTTCCTCCATATAGCGGGTCCAAAAGATCCAGAAGTGAGTCCCCAGTATCGCTAGCTATGGTTGATAAGTTTTTCGTATTTAAACTCACAACGAATCTCAATATTTTAAACAAATGTCTCCATTTTTACTACACAAAGCGCTACTGGCCCAACTCGAAACTTTATCTGATACTAGAAAGCAAAGTGATGGCGCACTAATGATAGAGGTCCGCTAATGAAAGACAGTCTTTAATAGCAGCTAAACTTAGCTAACTCTATACTTTTGATGTAGAAGTTTCTCCGCCTTCCTCCCGTAATATCATCAAGGGCATCGTAATCTGCTCTGACTTAGCCAACTGCACTGATCAGGAAATAATAGAAAATATGCAAGATCAAGGCGTGATCGCTATCCACTGCATTAATGCGTGGTAAAGGCTCTGATCAAACTTTAGCTAAAACTCTATTAGTTCTCTCGTTTAAGACTCACTCCCATCCAATAAGAGTTAACGCAGGATGCTACTCCCTCCGGATCCGGCCGTACATTCCACCTCTAGTAAGATGCTTTCACTGCCAAATATTCGGTCACACTGCCACGCGTTGCTCCTCTCCAGAGATTTGCCCTTCCCTTAGTCATCCTAGCCACAGCAAAGCTCCCTGTACCCTACAACCCATATGTGCTAATTGTCAAGAGTCTCACTCTCCTAGATATAAAAGTTGTAAGACTTATCGCCGAGAATTTGAAATCTAAAAGGTAAGGGTGGGTCATAGAAAAGCTTCCTTATCCCGATGCTAAAAGGAAATACTTTACACTCCACACAAGCATCAACATGTCGTACAGCAATGGTATCACCAACCATCTTTCAGCCGTTCCAAAGTCCACTGTGTCGGTCTCCACGCATTGCGATTTCCCCTTTCACTAATTCTTCAACTCTTAGCATATGTTCTCAAATTACTCCCCTCTCTTCACATCCTCCTCATTTACTCGAAAATCAGTAGCCCCTGCTCCTCTCCCTCGATCTTCTCTTCAGCCTTCTCAAACACCTTGTTCCGCTGATGTCAAAATATCCTCTTCAACTCCCCCTCATTCATCCTAGACTCCTGGATACTGGGTGTCGAAAAATCCTTCAACAATACACCTTGGGCACAAGACTCAATGAGTGTCAAAAAACTCAAACAACAAATTCAAACTACCTATCAAAGCTAGATCAAATACGGTCTCCCTCTCTAGATCTTCCTCGGGCTCCTCTACAAGGAGTACCCTTTCCATCAAAAAACCGGGGAAAATGGAAACCAATCCATCCGAACAAAAAGCCTCTGACTCTGCTGAAGACATTATTATAGATGATCACTCTGATAAGGATATTCGAGATCTTCCATCTAAGGGAATTAATAAGAAGATCTAGATAATCATTCCTGTCTCTTCAAATCTTATTTCACGTTTTAAACTCACCTTCACTCTAATACAATGGAACCTCGGAGGTTTCGCCATCCATATCGATGAGCTCATCACACTTACAGGTTCAAAAACTACAACATATTTAGAAAGGACAGAACCGACGCTGCTAGAGCCTCAGGTGGAGTAGCCATTCTACAGAATGGCTACTCCGCCTTTTCATAGAATGCTCGCCAGTTCATTTAAACTCTCCATTGGAAGTAGTTGCCATTAGATTAGAACATGAGACGGCTCTTACTCTTTACATCATCCATTTTCCTCCTGCCTTCTCCATATCAGATGAGAAATTATATCAGATGAGGAACCATACCTGGTATCTAGACAGGACCCAGTCTGATTGTTGTGGACGTTCACCACATAATGGTGTGAGCTGTATTTGATTACAGCCACCTTCCGATGTATATGGTAATACCTTTGGTCATTCCTTCAGTTGCTTTGCGAACATGCACCTCGAGACTGACTGATGTCGGTTTAAGGCCAGAAACCAGGTTTCGGGAGATGCTTGCTGACGTTTCAGTGGCGGCTGAAGGATTGGGTATTTCTGCATGGACCACGGATGGAATTTTCCTTGTTTTTGAAGGTTTTTAATGTTCTTCTCCACAGGTCCATTATGCAACTTTTCATGCATACCTGTGCCAGGTCTATCATATTAATCCAAAGTTAAAACTGTAAAGTATAGAATAGTGACATGACAGTTCATCACATGCAAGAAGGTATCAGGTATTTTTGTATGCCAACAACTTTTTGAATATCAGAGGGTCCTTTCTATCTACAAGGGAATGACACCATACATGTTATTCACATCGCTGATTTCGAATTTTTAAAAAACCCTCTTATTCTTTAGATCTGCCCCTAGGCGAATGAAGATGTAATCGTCACTAGGAATTAGCGGATAAAAGTTGTCTTTTTAAAACAAACTCTTGATAAATTTTTTGAAATAAAAAATTGGCTCAAACGTCCCAGTAGTTCTTCAGGATTTGTAAATCGTCGGCGTTGTTAATATCTGAAAACTCAGCTACATATGGTACAATCAGTTGACTATATACATATACTAACTCTATGGTTGTTTGTTAGTTTGGTATGAAGTTTGGTTAGTTGGTATGATTATTGTTTGAACTGGCCTTGTTCATAACAATTTTAAGGCAGTGATCAACGGTTTGTTATTAGCTTTTCAGCGAATATTTTTGGCTACATAGGCTATTTTGAACATTCTCCTACATATTTACGTATCGAATAACGAATCACTTTAACATATACTTTTTTAATGAGGTCTCCTCAACTTTCTAAATGGTTGAGTACATATAACAACCAAGCATCCCTAATGCTGTAGTTGTTTTCAAGTAAACTATTTACATTTAGAAAAATACATTAGTTATTTCTATTTTATCAGCTTTTATCTTTTAATAGATTTACATTTTTGATATAGCTACCCTGCAATTCAATATATTTAGATCAGGTCATTGTAACATTTTAAAACACCTAATCTTCGTCCAATGAGAAATTTCTGTAGGTTTGTGAGAGGAGATAGTCTCTGGTAGCCAATTCCTGTGAATACAGCGTACAATGTTTTGCCGCAACAATACCAGGCGTGTGTGAGGGTGAATTCATTATCTTTGTAAAGGAATACTGTTTTTTGGTCAGATGCGTTTGCTTAACCTGAATGACACCTTTAATTAGTCAATATTGAAGCATTACTCCTTGCATAATCTATGAGAACCTTACCGCAAGACTTCCAGAAAACCGCAACATTATTTTTCCTGCAAATGGAGCCATTTTCATTTTCTTTACAAACAATATTACCTGCTCTCATCTACTATTTGGGCAATTGGTTTACCTTTGGCTTGTAATTCAGTGTTAACCTGCATGGATCCGTGATATTTAATCCGTCCATTCTAATTATTTCCCCGTCGTTACCACTGTCATGATCTCAATGATAATTATGTTATGATTCAATATTCGTGCACAATTTTTTCAGCACAAGAAAGTTGTGTTATTTCTTAAATAGGAAGTTAAATATTTTCATATTTACTCTTATATTTTTAATATAATCACTAAGCGTTATTCTAAAACCATTTATCTTAGATTAAAATATTTTAACCGGTACTTTCTAGGAAACACAAACTCATTCCCCTAAAATTTTCGTCCAGTTGGATGATAGACGTCCTTTTATAACAAATAGAGCGATTTCGACAGCATACTGTATATATTAAACATCAAACCCCCGAGATAACAGTGAACAAGTGGACCAGAAACGATATATTATTTATGCTAATAGCACTACTCTAACACAAACTGCATCGATCTCTGCTTAGGCGTCATTTTGACGATTTTTATCGCATTTCCCCCCATTTCATTTCAGTCCTTTTTCGTAGGTCGGCAAAATTTATAACGGCCATTAAACAAGTGAAAATTTTAAGTTTCCGTCGCCTGTGAAATTAACTTCGAATTAAGTTATGATATTTGAGAGTTATTGTAAGTACTTTTTCGAAAATTTATGCCGCAATAAAATGAGTTGAGATTTATTGACCTAGTTTCAGTTAAAATACAACATTTTTGCTTTATGCGATATTAGCAAGTGATAAAATCATTTGGAATGACAACATTTGGTGAAAATACTAATTTAACTTGTGCTCATAATTTTTAAATTTTTGATATTGTTTGCCAGGGTTTTACGGCGAAAAACGGCCTTCATCAGAAAAAAATATGCTCTAGATTTTGTGGTACTTGAACGGACGTATACACTTTGTGTTTCTACCGCTCAACCACATCGACATTTACTGTTCACAATTAGATCAGTTGAAGGAGCAATAGAAAAAAAACTGCTAGAATTGGCAAATGGTAAAGGCGTTGTGTTTTGTTATGACAATGGACGACCACAACGGCAAAAATTGTGCTTCATTTGGGATGTTTTGCCCTATCCATCTTACTCACCGGACATTGCATCCTCGTACTACAATCTGTTCCGCTCGCTTCAACATTGTTTAAGTAATAAACCTTTTAAAGTGGAAGAAAACAGATAGATTAAATCATCTCTTGATGGTTAGCGAAACGTGCGTCGACAAATTTTTAAAAAGTGATTTGGTGTTTAATGGTAAATCTCTTCGAGTTTAGTGGAAGAAAGCAACCTGGAAAACAACCTGCTCATATTTTTTGGCAATAAAAATCCTAATTTTTGACAAAAAACATTATGAAACTACATTTCCAAAAAGTTATGAATAATAGACAAATAAATCTTTACACAAATTATTTGCATTTCTTTCTCTTTTAAAAAAGTTCCTACGAACCTTTTGAACAGTCCGATATATGTTCAATATAATTTATCAGTAATAATGAATTTACGTAATTAGGTTAAATAAATTAGTTTACAAATGTTACTTTGACTTGAAACGTTCTATTTGAAAAATTATTGTCGATGTAATATCTTGAGACGGAGAATGATATAGAACAACCTAAACCGAAGAGGAGTAAAAAGATAACCGAGGAAAAATATTAAAAGTTTATAAAATTATATATTTGAAACAAAAGATAGCTTCAGACAAGCTTGACTGAGTCTCTATTCAAAATAAAGAGAAAAACATATTAAATAGAGAAAAAATATTTAAAATATAGAAATAATATATTAGAGAAAATATAAATTTTATATTGAAAAAAATACAATTGTTCTGAAAGAAAGAGAAAAGTAACAAACCTACCAATAGGATGCAAGTATTTGGAAGTAATTACTAAGGTGTAACAAAAGTATTTGCGTTTTTCATGTACTTGGTTATTCCGTGTTTAAAACATGTATTTTTCTAGAGCGCTTTACCATAATCACTATAATCCGCAATTGCTCGTCAATGGTAGTGCGGGATACCTCTAGTTCCTTTGAAAGTTTCCTAGTGCTGGTTCTAGAATCTTCAGTCATGGTCATTTTTTAAAAAAGTTACCACAATTTCGCGATTTATTTACTCATTTGTTTCATTTTAATGTTTTTGTTAATCGTTGGCTGTATATTTCGCACTGGAGTCACTTTAATACGGACGAAGGAATGTTTTTTTGTGGGGGCACAAGGTTGATAGCTGCATCACGCTGGAACCCGCATTAAAGAATATTCGATTTTTTTTTTGCTTATTTTTGCCTACAAACGATGCTTATAAATGTAGTATAGTTAATTTTTTTGTAGTGTCAGTAATTATGCAGGAAAAATAATATAGATTGTTCAAGGTAGTAAATATTGATAATAATACGAAAGACAGGAATAAAATTAGTGCTAAATTGTTTATAGTGTATTGTAGACACAAGATTTTTTTTTCTCTATTCATGTAAATAAATATCAGATAAAATTGAAAATAACGAAGTTGTCGAAAAAAACCACCCTAACCCCGAAACTACAAATGATATAATATTATATTTATAGTGATTGTTATATTTGTAATGACTGATAAACTCTTGTTATAATTGCAAACAAAAGAATCAACTGATCAAAAAATGATTATGATTAAAAAGGTTAAAGCCTAAGAAATTAAACCCTTTGTTACTTCTTGAACTAGCATATACCACATAGTATGTCAGTAAATAGGGCTTATAAGGCTTCCTAAAGTAAAGAACACCAAAGCATAAACTATACATGTTCTATGGGGTAACTGTTTCCATCCAAAATCGTGGCTAGCATAGAAAAATAATCGCGAGATTCAGTTGATTCTTTAGAGAGGTAACATAATCTTGATTATGAATGGTTTAATGGTTATTAACAATTTATAAAACTACAAACGATTATATCGAATGTAGATCCTTCTGCCCAATTTCAAATTTTATGTGTGAACAAGAACATGTGCCACTGACGTGATAGTACTTGTATCACCGAGTTTATTATAGGTGACGTGTCGACGTGTTTATGTAGTTACAGAAAAATTAATACTTGCCCCACTCGTTATCATATCATGAGAAATGCTTCAAATATTATTCCTTTTACCCCACCTTAAAGTTTGATGTGGTATTTGGTTTGGAAAGAAATTTGGACTATCCAGAAGGAAGTTTCATAATTGACATAATTCAGTGCTTTCTTTACCAAAAAAGTGCATGTACTTAAGAAATAAGTTATTTTCAGCAATTGGTCAAACGACCATACAACTCAATGCACAATAGATATTTTCAGGGATATGTTTCGGGAAAGCCTATTTTTTCTATTTGATGATATCACCTGATTATCCCTAAGATTATCACTAAGATTATCCCACTTAACGAAGTTTGCTTTCTTTCTGTCTGACAGTTGTAAAGGTCACAAAGAGTGTATTTAACAAAGTAAAGCAAATTAACCTACAGGTTATCAAAATAGCTTTTACTGGTCTGGTCACTAGCGATACATGTTTGTCTGCTCGTAATTTTGTTTTGTAGTAAAACTTCATTCTAAAGATAAAAGGGGTAAATTATTTATTGCCGTACGTGTATTATCAGTTAATATGCAGAGCTCATTTATTGTTTTTTTAAAAACATTTATATGCAAATTGATTCATACATTTTATCAGTTATATATGTATGTGTTTTTAAATCCAGATATTTTATTGTAAAATACCGTGCACCAATTAAAACGTAAATTTATGCTGTTAAGTGAATTGAGCTAAGTTTTAATCAGATGATATTTTGAGGGCAGCACGAACTTGTCTATCAGAATATACTAAAATACAAATGCAAAGTTATAACATGATTTGCTATAAAAACCTACAGTCTTGTATCGTTGTAATAGGCAAAGAATGGTTAAATGCAAAATATTCAAGTCAGCAAGATGTACCACTAAACACCAAATCACTTGGTTTTATCTTCTTGACGCATGTTTTGTTAACCATGTTGGCATCATCACTAGATGATTCAATTTAATTCTAAAACTAAACTGTGTTCTATTTATATGGCAGTCGTAACTGATAAAGCGTATAAAAATAAAAAATAAAGCGTTACATTACACTGATAAACACTGTTTTTGTCGCACGGATTTTGTAATGATATTTGATGTACTTACCTACTATCATTACAATAACAATGCAATATTTTTCCAGTCACCCTCGGTTCTTTTTTGTGACAGCCACCTCAATTTCACCTCATATACGTGTTTATGTTTGGAATTACGTTATTTCTGAAGTTACATAGTTATTATAGTCAACAAATTTAAATATATTGATATTGGTTAAGGCTGTAAATATGCCGCTAAAGTTTTTAAATTACCCGGGTAGTTTTTGTTATGTGTGTGGAGAATTAACTTTTACCTCTCAGCATTGAAATTTCACATCATTAGTAATCAACCATTATTTGAGTTACTTTGATTTTTCTGTGCGCCATCAAGATAAATCCAAGGTCCAACCTATCTGCTGTGTAACATGTGTGAGACTATTGCTGGGTTGGGTTAAGGGTTCTAGACATATTCCCTTTGCTGTGTCAATGAATGTGCATGAATGTGTCACGTATGTGATTGTTATTTTTGTGTGATTGCTATAAAGGGTAATGTCTGAATGATTGTGGCGTGTTCATATAATTTTTTTTTATTTGGGTTTTTCGCCACGATCTAAAACTCAAAAAATATCAAAATATCTGTTCTTATATCTATTATTTGTTATCTGTTATTTGCCTCCGTTTGGTTTTTTGTTTATAAGAACAGATATTTTGATATTTTTTGAGTTTTAGATCGTGGCGAAAAACCCAAATAAAGAAAAAAATATGCTATAAATACTTTTTGAATTTTAACCCTGTTCCTTTTGCCTTCTTCTTACTGTTTTTACTCTAACATTAACTGCCTTGCTTTCAGAAATTTATTTTTTAGATGCGGAGATGTAAATGTGACATTTCGTAATGACTGAAGTTGTAAATAACAATCAATGTAACAATGTAACAATGTAAATAACAATTGCGTCGTGCATCGTTTACTGTACTCCCCTGTCTCCTCGTATCATTTTACTACATGAAAAGCCGTCGATTGTTGTATTCCCAGCATTTGTGCAATATGTTCTTGCCTGTAACTTTCATTAGCTAAAGTAACCATTTTAACAACAGTTAATTCATTTAGATTACAAACATTAAACGCAGAACCGACACCCAATCTCCACTAGAAATATCGCTCTAATAATCTAAAATAAAAGAGCAGCTCATGAATCGTCAAAGCATACAATAGGATGTTGACATAATTGTACAGTAATGATAATTCTTTTTTGAAATGCGATATGAATATTTTTAAATATCCAGATAAGTGTTAAACAACACTTATATACACAGGACACTTCAAAATAATGAACTTAGTATTAAAAATTACACAAGTTACATCAGCGTATCTTGTGAAAATTTATATTAAAAAAAATATGCCAAGGTAAATTCTGTAAGAAAAATAACTTTTTAACCTCAAATTCAGAAATATCATATATAGTAAGTTCTCTTTTTAGCTATAACTCTATCTCTTTTTTTTTCAGCTGGTTACGCGATGTTGCCAGACGTTTGGTCGAGTGTTTGGATATTAGTAATCGAAAGTTCAAAAAAAGTTTGAAATATTTAAATAATTATATCGGTAACCCAATATTAATCATATATAATAACATTTTGCAAATATTAAACTTTATCATGTGATATTTTTTATTCTATAAAGTTGCAAGATTAATAGTGAAATAATCGAAAAATCCGTAGCGGAAATCATTCAATCATAAGAAACTGTGTATAAGAATGGTTTGAAAATATAATTTTTCTAAAAAATTAACCGATGAATAATTTTCAAATTTTAAGCATAGTTCAAATACATATCCTTTGTCAGAATTATCGGATTTCAAGTCTTCTCGTTTTTCCCATAAGTTCGCCCGTATTTCCTTAAGTCGCATTTTCATTTAAAAAAGAATTAGTCAATAAACCAAAAGCCGTTTATGGGGCGAATATACCTAAGAGAGGTTATCGAACTACTATTATATTCTCAGAAAACCACTGATTTGTTTTTTTATGCTCTGGAAGAGTCATTGGTCCGTATTTTTTCGAAGATTATATTAGCAAACTTCTTTAGGGTCGGTGGGAAATCAATTATGCTGATTGTATCCATATACATTGTAGTTATTTCTTTTCTAGATATTACAATCTTTCGGGCAAGTTTTTAAGTACCTATATAAAATATTTGTTACAAGGTGAAAAAAATCAAATGCAATTTGAAATTAAAAGGAATACCATATATATTATCATGAACGGAATATAACACAGCACTGTATCGCATTATCTGATTTTCATTTGCCTCTTGAAAAATAATCTGTCCACGAACGCGTGAGACAAAAAAAGGTTTGAATTTTGTAGACCAGTGATAATTCAAAATGTTGACTGAATGGAATAGGTCCTTTCCCGGTACGAGGTTCCCGGTTCTTGGTTTTTATACATTTTACTATTTCAATGCTTTCATATACATTCAAATAGATAAATCGTTTCATAAACTGTCTAGTATTTATTATTATTTATTATATTATTGATCCTTGTTGGCATTCGTAGGTTTCTGAAAAATTCCTCACCATACATGTTTTAACTCGAATTAAGCCATTTTTTTTGCTTTAGAAGCGAAATTTGTATACCTTCTTGAAACCCACTTTAGAGGCGAACATTATTGTATGAACATTGGATAATGAATGTGTATGTGGAAGTTATCTCAGGCTATATTGAAAAGCCGATCGCGTTGGCTGCCACGGTAAGGCAAAGGCTTGTTGTTGTGTTGCTGAAAAAGCAGTTGGCGCGGTAGTTGTTGCGATTCCAGCGCTCGGATGGTTGTTTTTCTTTCTTTCTTCTGTCTCTATTTACTTCCTACTCCACACACACAAATACACATACACGCACACACATACCTACACATAAATGTCTGTGATTATTTCTAGGCATTAGTATAAAATCCGACAACGAATTACTCCTCTATTACGCGAATTAAAGGCTAGGTATGGCTGAATGGCTTCTGAGAAGTGTTCTATCTCACTCAGTCGGTAGGCTTCCTGATAGACATATGGGTAAGCAAATAACTAAGGCTCATAGCCTGAGGGGGGTGCTGGCCTGGGTTGTCGGTAGCTAATGACCATGGTTCGGAACTCACGATAAACTGTAGGTCCAGTCGCTAAATAGCCTTAGTTGCTGATGCGTCTCTAACCCCAAAACCTTTAAGCCTTTAAATTATATCGAAAAATAAAAGTAACTCTTATAACTGAAAACTGTTTTTTCGGTTTTTCATTAGCAGTCTAGATACTTTATGAACATCCCTATAACCAAAGGGTTGTTCAATAAGAGTATCAGAACTTTAAAATGAGGGCATAGTGATAATAATAATTCGATAATTTTTAATTTATCTGGCATTACAAATAATTATACTATGTTTGAACAGAATGTCTTTAAAATGCCCCAATCTGACCGTCTGGTGGAATGCATTCTGGAGACCCAATTTTCGGTTACTCTTTTACACATTTCGCCTGCTGTAATTTCAATGGTGACCTGAGTATTTCGTTTAAGGTCAAGAATTGTCTTGAGTTTATTTCTGTAAACTAGAAATTTAACACAACCCCATAAAAATAATTCATGGGCGTGAGATCGCATGATCGCTTGGTGGCTATTTGACATCGCCATTTTGCGAAATAACGCGTCCAGGAAACCTTTCTTGTAATAAATCGATTGTTTGGCGAGATGTATGACCAGTCGCATCATTTTGTTTTTTTGCAAGATGGTGCGACGGTATTTATAAATTGTTCATACATTGTTTATATCCACATTTATCACTTTATGCAAAATATATTCTGTTAGGGCATTCCTATAGCGTTAATGAACATTTGCTTCTCTGTATATTTAGTAATATTTCAGGGAAGGCTATGCAGTTACTTGGGGGCAGAAATGACGTAGACCTTCTCTTATCTCTATTATATAAGATCTATTCAGAATACCTTTAGTAAATTCAAAATCCTTTATATACAAGGAAGGTAGATGACCTGCTTATTTCATTGATGAGTAGATAATCTGAATTTTATGTTTTGTTGAGGAGTAAATTATTTTTCCTCCCTTTACACATATCAATAAAATTCTGAATGATAGAATATATTTTTTTCTGTGTGTATTAATTATTATTAATATTAGCCGTTATAATAAACATCTACAAAATACTGGTATTAAAAGTTGGATAATATCAGCCCTAACAAAAAAGAAAATTTTGCAAACTTCACATTTCCAAGACGTGGCGTATAAATAAATCTCTTTTCCCAACTGTCTAAAGCATAGATGAGAATAGAGCTTTTTTGTTGGGACACAATCTGGTAGGGGAAATAAAGGAATGTTTGAAATGCAGATGCTGCATTTTTTCTCTAGATAATACTAAACATAAAAAAATGCCTTCTCCTTCCGAAAACAATGTTTTTATTATATATAGATAAATCTTGTCAGTTTTTAATATAAGTTTTTTTAATTTTCTTATTTGCCTCAGAATCCAGTAGAATATATAAATCAAATTCAGTTTTAATTGCAATTCTGAATTTTTATAGTTTGTATATACTTGAAAAAGTCATGGTTATGTGCATTATATATTGAGAATATTTTATATTCATTTGGTGTAAAGGAGTTAAATGACTTTGAAGATGTCACACTTACTTGGTTTCTGATTATATTTTTCATTTCGGAACAATTCCTTTGAAACGAAATAACGGCAATATTGTTTGATATGTAAATTTCACTCATAGACTGCTGTGTTCAGTAAATTGTGTCAATTCGCCATGAAAAATTACACGATCCACTAGCAAGTTGAAATTCGAAGTTAAAAGGCGACTCCCACTTTAGTGAAAGTAATATTTTCCGACCAAACGAACTGATAGGTTTTATATCTGCAGAATATTGACTGAGGAAAATCCTCAAATGATTCAGAAGTTACCTCTTCATCTTTAGAAAGTCACTGTTTGCTGCGATTTTTGGCTGAAAGAGTGATAGGACCTTATTTTTTTAAAGGCAATGATGGAAATCGCGTTTTTGTGAACGAAGAACTCTATCGGAATATGCTATAGGAATATCTTTGATCTGATTTAATTAATCTGGACATAAATAATGATTTCTTTCAACAAGATGGTTCAACTTGTCACTCATCTGGCCAGACAGTTAAGAATATATTGAGACATATTTCAAGAAACGTTTCCTGGACACAATATTTCACGTAATGGTAATTTCGATTGGCCACCAATATCATGCTATCTCACGCTCTTGTATTATTTTGTATGGGGTTATGTAAAATTTCTGGTTTACAGAAATAAACCCTGAATAATTCTTGACCTTAAAGGAAACTGTCAGGGCACCATTAAAAATATGCCACACGATATGTGTGGAAGAATAATCTAAAATTGGCTCTCCAGAATGCATTACACTAAACGAAGTTTAAATTGACCAAGACCATTTGAATAACATTATTTTCAAAACACAACATAATTTTTTGTTCTTCAAAACATAATAAAAATTGTCGGATTTTCGCTCATAGTTATCATTGTGCCTCATTTTAAAGCTCTGACACTCTTATTGGAAAACCCTTTAAATAATGAATGTTGGACTTTACAACACAAAGTGAAATTGCTTGTTATAAAATAATCCATTACCATATACTTTAAAAGCGCTTCTTATTTCAAATGGTGACAATTTTTGAATAATGGACTGACGTTTGCATTGTTTCATTAAAATAAATGAGCGGTTCCAATAATCTGATTACTTATTACTGAATTTTTTTTTGTATTGAATTAAGATACGATAAAAATTTAAATCAAGTTATTTCATAATTACGGTTTTACATCGTTATTTAGGTGCCAAATGTTTTTTAACATTTAAATCATTTGAGGATTATTCTTAAAAATATCTCATTTAACATGGTCACATAGTACAGACAATAGTGATAGATCACAGGAATGTAGACGCCAATGTTTACCATCATTTAAGAAGACAGCCCATTTACAAAATGTGGTGGGTAGCTAATCAACTGTCACTAAAAGCGGATGATCAATTGTAAGGGTCTCGATTTTCTTCCCCCATGCAGGTTTTATTTAGTTATTCTTTTAAAAACAAATTCCTCCCATCATTAAAAGATTTTCTCTGAAATTCGAGCTTCTTTTTAATCAACTCATTTTACAAAGTAGTTGCTGTTTTACCTTTCAAGCGTGCGGACGTGTTTAATTGTTCCGATCGTGCGAATTCAAGTAGTGACAAAAAGTGATAGTGATAAGAAACGATACTAGCCCGGTGCCGTGCTGGAATTCTATTAAACACGATTCAGTATAAAACTTAAATCTACTTACAAGGGCTTGTTCAAGCGTGGTGGCCGGCGGCGGTCACCTACCATCATTACAACGCTACAGGGTCACAACTTAGCATCAACCGGCCTCTGGCATGAAAACTAATACTAATGCATCAGCAATGAGTGAAATAGACTTTCTAATGATTAGTCAGGAAAAAGTTGATGAATACTTACTTAACTAAAGAAAAAAATTTGGAACGTGAGATTGAAACAAGAGCGTTCGAAAAAGCTAAAAAACTTCAATGGAGAATTCTTAAATGAATTTCATAAAACCTCTTAATGGAAAGAAGTAAAGAGTCGCAAAACTAAGAGAAGTTCGCCGGAGATTATCAGAAACGTTAAACAAAAATTAATCACAGACTGCAAGCATGTAAATCCAAATTCAGTATTAGAAAATCCAAATCAATTCCAAGTATTAGAAAATGTCCCAGATGACTTTGATACAAATAAACAAGAAACGAGTACGAGTTCAGCGCCAAAAATTAAACCTCCCCGTATTTTTGTTATCAGGAATCGTAAAAGCTGACTTACTAGATAAAAGTTTAAACAGCTATGAAGGATTGAAGGATTCTCTTATATTAATAAATGATGAAATCAAATTAATGGCCGAAAATGAAGCAGTTTATAAAGTAGCATGTCAAATCCTGAAAGAAAAGGACGTAAAGCATCATACATACATGCCAAGAGATAAACGAAGTTTTCGAGTTGTTATTAAAGGGCTTCATTACACCATCAATATTGAGCTGCTTAAAAAAGAAATCTCTATACTCAATCATAAAGTTAGAAATGTATATAACGCAAAAAGTGGCAAGGAGAAGAAACCTCTAAATATGTTCTTCCTGGAACTGGAACCAAACGATAATAACAAAGAAATTTATTAAATAACGAATTTGCAACATTACAAAGTAAAAATTGAAACTGCAAAACAAAAAAGACAGATACTGTAATGCGGCAGATGCTTGAAATGGGGACACACTCGAAACTATTACACCTGACAGCCGAAATGCAATAAATGTGGAGGTCTACATAGTAGCAAAAACTGCACAATAAGTGAACGAAAAGATCTTCGGTGTGCATCTTGTGGCGAAAATTACCTTGCCAATTGTAAGGGTTGTAAAATTTATTATGAACTTCAACAAAGAAATTTTCCCTCTCTTAGACCTAAAATACAACAAGGCCAACAAAACAATAATACCCATATTGCTGATAATAAAGTGAGAGAAGGTACTTCATTTACGTCAGTCACTAATGGACTCAATCGTCTAATAGTAACTTTGATGTTGCAGCTGCAAACCGTAATCAATCGGAAGAAAGGATTAACAAACTAGAGAAATTAGTCGAGCAAATGGTGCAACGAATGGATACAATGATGAATGTTGTGTCTAAATTGCTTGATAAACTCAATTAACGTTCATGCATTTAAAAATAGCCCTTTGGAACGCTAATGGCCTAGTTAACCATGGCCCCGAAATATCAGTTTTCTTTAGAGAACATAACATTGACGTGATGTTGATCTCTGAATCGCATTATACCAATCGAAGCTATTTAAGAATTCAAAACTATATAATATATAACACTAAACATCCGGATGGTACAGCCCATGGTGGTAGTGCAATAATAATTAAAAAAACAATTAAACATCATGAAGGCAACTAATATCGTAATCGAAGATAAGAGAGGTTCAATAACTTTATCTGCCCTTTATTGTCCTCCACGTCAGAATTTAAAAGAAGAGCATTATGCTGAGTACTTTTCCACATTAGGCAGTAGATTCCTGGCTGTTGGTGATTACAATGCCAAACACTTCAGGTGGTACTGGTAGGCCCACATACTGGCCTAGTGACAGGAACAAACTATCAGACACTATTGACTTCTGTATTACTAACGGTATTTCTACTAGCAATTGTCTAGCAGAACAAGGCCTCGGTCTTTCTTTCGGTCATTCTCCCACAATAGTAACAATTAGTTCAAACATCATCAATGTACAAAAACCAGCCGTACTCACTAATAAAAAAACGAACTGGGATTTGTTTAAACACTTGCTTGATGAAAGAATGCATACTGATATCCTGATATAATCTCCTGAAAATATAGACAAGGCTGTAGAAGATCGAACTATTACAATACAACAAGCCGCCTGGGATGTAACTCCTGAAATGAGCTGTCAAATCCACAAGCAGAATTGCTTTGTAATAACAAAACACGCAATTACCGAAAAACGAAGACTACGAAAAAGGTGTATGACAACTAGAGCCCCAGTAGACAAGCCAAGATTTAACAGAGCAGTGAAAACGGTAAAAAAATTACTCAGTAATGAAAAAAATGCGGCAATTCAAAATTACCTTGAAGGTCTTACTCCCACTGAAGCTACTGATTACTCTCTGTGGAAAGCTACAGTAAAAATCAATAAAACACAAGATAGCATACCACCAATCAGAAAACAGAACGGAACTTGGGCGAGAACAGATGCTGATAAGGCTGAAACTTTAGCAATACATCTAGCAAATGTTTTAGGAAGAAATAACTTCATACCTTGAAACACCATTCCAAATGGCACCTCCCATTAATGCCATTAAAATTAGTGAAGTTAAGGCTATGATTCACAGAAACCTCAACCCAAAGAAAAGTCCAGGATTTAACCTTATAACTGGGCAAATCGTTAAACAATTACCGGAAAAAGCATTAGTTGTCCTTACACAAATTTATAATGCAATACTTAGAGTCGCCCATTTTCCATCACCGTGGATAGTAGGACAAATCATATTGATTCCAACACTTGGTAAACCGACGGAGGAAGCATTATCATATAGACCCATTACACTTTTGCCTGTCTTATCAAAGCTTTCCTAAAGAGGCTGTTCCTAAAGAGGCTGAAGCCAGTGCTTGATGAACTAAATGTCATTCCAGAACACCAATTCGGATTTCGCGAAAGACACGCAACAATCGAAATAGTGCACAGGCTAGTGAAAATTATTAGTAACGCCTTTGAAGATAAAAAGTACTGCTCGGCTGCATTCTTGGATACTACACAAGCCTTCGATAGAGTGTGGCATTCAGGCTTATTATACAAACTTAAATCAAAACTTCCTACACCATACTATCAGGTACTGTTATCATACTTGACGAACAGATACTTCGCTGACAAATATAAAGGAGAAATAACTAACATATATCCGATAAAATCAGGAGTACCTCAAGGTAGTGTCTTGGGTCCCATACTTTTTCAAATCTTCACTGCTGACCTACCAACTACGCCAAACACGTCTATAGCCACCTTTGCAGATGATACCACAGTTATGGCAATAAGCAGGATATAAAGATATGCATCTGAGAAGCTTCAGGAAGCTCTTGGTGGGATAGAAGAACGGAGAAAAAAATGGCGTCTAAAAATCAATGAGGCAAAATCTCAGCAAAAAGTCAGTTTTACCTTAAGGAAGGAGTCATTCCCGAGTGTAACACTTAATAGATATCAACTCCCCTAGGCAGACTGTGCAAAATATCTTGGAATGCGACTTGACAGAAGACTAAACTGAAAACAACACATTTTTATTAAGAGGAAACAACTTGGCATAAAATTATCCAAACTCTACTGGTTAATAGGTAGAAAATCCAAATTATCGTTGGTTAATAAGTTAACCATCTACAAAGGGATCCTCAAACCAGTATGGTGTTATGGCATACAACTGTGGGGAACCGCGAGTGTATCCAACATAGAAATACTTCAAAGATTCCAGTCTAAAACCCTGAGAATAATTACTGATGTACCTTGGTTCGTGACAAATCAAAGTTTACACCGTGATCTAAAAATAGTGCTGTGCTAGAAGAAGCCAAGTGCGCGAGTGTGAAGTATCTATCGCGACTTGAAGTGCACCCCAACTCCCTTGCTGTCAGCCTCCTGGAAAATAGCCAAAAGCCACAGAGACTGAAACGCTGTGCTCAACGCTCAGTTAGAGATAAGCTATAGAATTTAAGATATAATTAAGATATTCCATTATTCTAGTTATAAAGACCCTATGTTCCGGTCTATGTTAGGCTTTTAATGTTAGGCCTTAATGTTGTAACACATTGCTTATTACCTTTGGGTAGATTACAAATATATGGGAGATTAAAAAAAAATTACAAAGTACGTTGTTCAAGATGGTTAAATGACTTTTGTAATTGATGAAATTTATATTTGAACGTTTCGATATTAAATCCTTGCGAAAAATACGCTATACATTGGTGGCAGCAATGCCCAATTTCTGTAAACAGCGAAATTGACATGTTTGTGTTTTGTGGTTTGTTGTGACATGTGGTTTACTAGGTTCGGTATATCGACCATACACAACAAGTGATTTCCAAAAATGATTTTTCACAGAACAACCGATTTCGTAGTAAAGTTGTGCAAATTCTATTCGCTATTTTATACTATGCGAGACCGGTTTCTTAAATGATAACTACTATAGAGAAGAATATATTTTTGTCTTGTGATTTACTGTTGTTGCTCTTGAGCTTTTCAGTGAGGTCTAAGAACGTGGCGATTAATCACCATGAATTGGACTAGGAACAGATTGTTTAATTGTGTACTAGAATCAAAAATAATAAATCAGTGAAATGTGTATCAGATTTGCTGTACGAATAACTTGTTGAAAGATCCATTGCAATATCTACGTATGCAAGGTTGTCCATAATGGTATGGCGCAAAAAATATACTACGATAATAAATAAGCATTGAAAATAATAAAAAAGTTCTTCTGTAGTACAAGTGGATGCGAGGTATAATTGAGTGGTATTGCTAAAAATATAATAAATAATGTCTTAGATAGGAGGGTGGTGGTGCCATTTTTATTATAAAATTGTAAACCGGTATTTTTTGAAGCAGTCAGTATTTTTTTATTGTTAATTTTTTTATAACAAACACATCTTCTAAATTTTTAGTAGGAGGTACGATTTTTGAGATAATTAGAATTTTCGATAAGTCTACAGTACACTAGCAAAATATTAGTGCACAAAGTCATTAATTGGCTTTAGATATTCTATGGGACAAATCATGTGAAATAAACGATAGATTTATCAGGTTTTGGATATTCGATATAATAAATCCTGTGAACTAAATAATAGGTAAGTTATTTTTTAAAGTTTCTGTACTTAACTCATGTTAAAAAGCATAAATAATTTTACTTTTGATAAATTAACTGATATGCATTTGTATTTGGGTCGAGCTGAGGAAAATGGTGAAAAGGCAAGATATATTTATTTACAAAAATATCCTGCTAGATGAACCTTTTATCGAGTTGGTCAGAGTTGAACAATAATGCTGGACGACCATGATGAGTCAGGACTGTTAATATGGAGTAACAAATCTTAAATTTAGTCTAAAATAATCCAAAAATAAGTTCCAGAATATTAAATGCAATTGTGGTTCAAATATCCATCAATCTATTTTACGGGTTTGGAACACATGAATGATGAATGAACTTGAGCATTGAATTACATGAATATATGAACAGTAGTTACCACCATAGCATATTCAGTCGTTTACTACACGAAGGAGATCTTAGTATCAGATTGAACTTCTCAACATGGTTTCTTTAAAAATGTATTATTATTTATATATAGTTAAATGAGTATTATTTTTTTTGAACAAATGTTTATTAACAGACACAGATGTGTTTACTACCAGTGGTAGTTTTAATGTGCACAATGAGCATGCGTGGTCAGTAGAAAATCTACATTTTTTTGTACAAGTACATCGACCAACATCGATTTTCAATAAATGTATGGGTTGGTATTGTGGACAATTATTTATTGGGACCCGCAGAATTACCCAATAGCGTAAACATTGTTTGGAAATGTTCTATTACATTATATATTACAAATATGGTACATTTAGGATGATTATCCAACTCATAATGCCAAACATTGACACATTAACAATTAAGATGTTGTTTAAACGGCATATTTCAGAATCGGTGGCTAGGGTATCGTAGTTCCAGTCACTGTCTGGCCATAACTCAGTCTATGGCAACGAGATGAATATTAGAAAAGAGCTATTGCAAAAAATAGTAGAAGCATTTGATACGATTTAGAAATACGCCACAAATGTTTCAAAAAATAACATGGAATTGTAAAAGAACTGTGTATTACACAGTATGTCGCAAAAATAACGGATCTTTGTAAATTTAAAGAAAAACATTAACGCCATCTGTCCATAGCATCCATCCACAGCATCCATCCATAAACAATATATAATCTAAAAGTTGTATATCTCCTCTATTAAATGAAAGTGCCATCGAACATTAGAATCGTTCAACGAATTGTCAAGTTATAGCTCTTAAAGTGACAGTACCTTTTGTAATCTCGTCGCAAAACACGATGTAAAAAAGAACTAATATGTTTCAAGCTCGGTAAAAATTTTACAGAAAGAAAATTTTTTGAATCGATAAAAAAACTTTATGATAATGATTGCTTATCCCGTAAATGTGTGTTCGAGTGGTATTCCAGAACGGTCGTGATGCCTTGGAAGACGATCCAAAGCCAGGCCAGTCAAAAAACAAAAATCGCGATGAGATGAATCGAGATGAGATGAAGGAAAAAGTACGTGAAATGATCCCCTACGATACGAATTCGACTGTGAGATGGATAGCGGAGGAACTAAATACGACAATCAATCTCGTACTCAGGACCGAATATCAAGTGCCGGAATGTTGATTTTTGTTGCACGATAATGCACCACCTCGCAGGAACGTCGGTTTACGTGAATTTTTGGCGAAATACCAAGTCTGTGTAGTTCAACATTCTCCGTATTCGCTTGATTTATCGCCGTGAGACTATTTTAAGGAGCCAAGAAGAGGATAACAAGAAGAAGAAGAAGCCGTGACGAGGGTATTTGAGGCGATTCCGGGTAACGCCATAAAAATCTATGCTAGCATTGGTTAAACGTGCTGAGGGGTGTATTGATGAGGATGTATTTTGAATAAAAAGAAGTAATTTAAAAAGAATTATTCTAATTTATGAAGTTGCGTTATTTTTCCGACAAACTGTGTAGGTTTTGCAACATACCATTACGAACCACCCTATGGGTTAAAATAAAATTAAGCTAGAGACACATTAATTGAAAAAGGAAATCTCTTGTCAAGTGTGACGCTTTCGTTGATTGTTTACGCTATTAATGATTTATTGTTTAAATAACTTTAGTAATCATCCTTCAGATAGTTTTATAAATGTTGTTGATTTAAATAAATATATCGATCAATATTTCTTTATCTTAAATATCCTTCTTCCTCTTCTTACTCTTTTGTGATATTTATTTTATTTATTATTGATTATCTCGAAAACCGTAAAAGGATAGTGAACAGGAACGTGTATAAAATACCTTACCTATAATTTATTTCACACTATTTTTTAACATCAAATATTCAAAGCCTACTAATGAATTTGTGCACTAATGTTTTGCTAGTACTGTAGAGTTATCGAAAATTGTATTTTTTAGTGGATTGTAAAATTATATTGTTACGTCAAGAACCGTGCCTCCTACTGAACATTTAGATGAAGTACTTTTTATGGTCAAAAGGACCTTTTAAAACGCCTTTTTGAAAAATATTACAGGGAGCTTTAAAAAATATCCACTTACTATTTATATTTATAAATTGAATTAGGTTTTGTAGCGAATTGTACAACACCTGCAAGTTTCAAGTTTTTATTTTAAACTATTCCAAAATTATTAAGAAATTTCAATTTTTATTTTAGAACTTGAGAAAATTTTCATCATTTTCATTGTTCATTGCCACATTAAATTTTCCAATATACTATTACGGACCAAGTAGGTCAAAATTATGGCACATTTATTGAAAGAGGGCTTTAGAGCTGCAGTTAATCATGCTCGATCATATGCCGACATTTTTTACATAGTTTTATAAGACAGAATAATTTCTAGAAGTAGTCGAAACGTATTGGCAGAAAATATTTTATAAAAATCTACTTCAATTTAGTATTTAGCTACTTTAATTTAAGAGAAAGTTTTTTCTTTTATGGAACTTTTCAATTTGTTACACAAGCTTAATCTCTGTATCTTAGTTTGTAATGTTGTAATGTTGTTAAAAATTAAATAAATTTTATTTGATTTAGCAGTCCATTAAAATCAGAATGTATTACAGAAACGACTTACTCATCGCATTAGTTAGAACAAAATTATACACCTATAATTAATCTAGACATTCCTGCCTCACTGGGTTTGTAATCCGCTGAATATACCTTGCTTTGATCAATTAATTCTGCAAAATAATTTCAATTAGTCGACTATGGCCGTTGTAAACTTGGTAATAACGGCAATACGCGTATTAACCAGAACATTGGATATTCAATCATAGTTTGGAGGGCTTACTCATTGTAAAATCCGTTCAAATATTGTGAAAAAAACCATCGATGGAGATAAAATATTTCAAATTGAATCATATAAAAATATGCTAGTGTTACGAAGCACTTCTATGTACGAAGCAAGCATATGCTAGTGCTTCGTAACCTTGAAATTTTAAATATCCCTATAAACAGCTTTTTTAAACACTAATATAGTATATTTTTTCTCATTTTAACATTAAACATAGGATATGAACATGATAGGATATGAAAGCTGGACTTTTGAAAATGAAACCAGAATTTAAAACATTTTAGGGGTTTAGTGGTGAGGCTCACTTCTATTTAAATGAATAGGGAAACAAACAACAATGCCCTATACTAGGCTAATAGAAAAGTTCACGGAGCGACACCTATATAGCAGTAAAAGAACTGTATAATCTACTACATTTTGAAGTTTCGTCTTTCATGTGACCATATTTGAAGTTTCAAGTCGATCTGCCAATTCATACGTACAAAAACAGAAGCTTAAATTAAACTTATCAGTGTGGTTAAATTCTTTGTAAAAAATGTTTAAAAGCAATGGGAATTCATAGTGAAATGGTAAATGTATTAGGGGAGTCTGCTGCTTTAAAAGCAATAGTTTGTAAGTGGGCAGGTGGGTTTCAACTTAGTTGTACAAGCCTGGATAGTTGTTCCTCGTTCTGGACGTCCAATAGGTACAACTGCTGAACAAATAATTTATTCTATACATGATATGGTTCTGGATGGCAGATAATTGACTGAGTGCAATTACTATGACCATGGATATCTCAACTGAACGGGTATTTCATATTTTGAAAAGGAAATTAGGTTTGAGAATGTTACGTGCAAGATGGATGCCGCATTTATTAAATTTTGATCAAAAACGATTTCGATTAAAACTCTCTAATCAACATATGGATCTTTTTCGAAAGAATAAATACATTTTAAATATCTTTTTGGAACTATAGATGAGGCTTGGGTTTACCACTGTGATGCTGAACTACGACATCAAACCGCAGAGTAGACTGAGTCCAGTTGTTCGGGTCCGAAGCAGTCAAAGTGGTCAAAATCGACCAAAAAGATTATGATATAAATTTGTTGGAATATAAAAGGCTTATAGGCAATATAAAAGGCTTAAGGCAATATAAAAGGCTATAAAAGACTATACCCGGCTCTCAGAGGTATTCTTGCAATGGCCAAATTGAAGGAGTTGCATTACGAACTGTTGAAGTATCCACCATATTCATCAAGTCTGGCTCCCATCACCATCTGTTCCAAAACTTCAAAAAACTTCCACGGTGAAAGCGTTTTTCATTAAGTTATTGCAGTCGTGCAGACGAATATATTGAGAGACTTCCAGAAGTTTACTTAAGAGATGGAATAAATGAATTGTTGAATCGCTGAAAAAATTATATTCAGCTTAAGGGGGATATACGGAAGAATAAAGTCATGTTTTCGACTATAAACTTGTTTTATCATTTTCGCTCCGCGAACTTTTTAATTAGCCTATTATAAGGTGTGGAAAATTCACGAGATTATCAAATTACCGTTATATCTCCAATATTCCATTTACTTCAATATTCCATTACGTTATTTCCATTAACGTAGCTCCAATTTCTTTGGAGCTACGTTAATGGAAATGTTTATGGAATAATTCCCAAACCAACAAGGCTCTATTAGGCAACAACTTGACAAATATCACTCAGTGATAGGATAAGGCTAATTAAAGAAAAACCTGTCAGCAGAAGGGAAGAGACCAAGGAAGGTATATAATAGAGTGAAAATATTTACAATACGGAAACAAAACATATGTGCACTACTGAACTTTATATTTAAATAAAGGGTGATTTATTTAGTGTGTCGAATTTTCGATAGGGGTGGCTGTCAAATGAACACTGAATTTTCGAGAAAGTCTATAATTCTGTGTCTTAATAGTCTGGCAAATCATCATAGAACGTTTAACATCAGAGCAACGTTTGCAGATTGTCGAAATTAATTATTATCAAAATATTATTTTTTTTAATCAAAATCAGTGTTTTGTGCACCAAACTTATATACTGAATATGAATTTGAACTTCGTGATATATTCGCCGAATTATTGACAAATTCCGAACGCACTTCACGCCGCTCGATATTAAAAAAAACACAAGACAAAAAACTGTGCATTGCGAAAAAAATATTCCTGCTGTTGCTGGCAGTGTTAATATATCCAAATTTATGAGTTCGTCTCGTTTACAGGAAGTTGGGCTTTGTTATTCGACTATGTGGATTATTTAATTCCAAATTTACATGGTATTTATCTGGAGGAGATGTGGTTTCAACAGGATAGCTCCACATAGTATACAGCCAACGCAACAATTAATTTGTTAAGGTAGCAATTCGGTTTCGAATTTTGAATATTTCGAGGAGCGGACCTGTTAATTGGCTATCAAGATCGTGTCATTTAACGCCTTTGTTCGGATTGTGTTAAATCTTTGGCCTATGCCAACAAACTAGCGAAATTACTTTCATACATTCATGACATTATATGTTAATTTCATATAAAATAAATAGTTTCTCCGCATCTAATTTGGTTGTTGTTTTATTTGAATTTAAAGTTCGGACGCACAAAAAAGTCATTCGAATGTGATCATGTGACAGTCGTTCGACCATTCTCAAAGAACTAAACATTTTTAAATATTTTGGGCAAAATTTAGTTTCGCTAAAAACATATTTCGCTAAAAAAAAATACGAAACTCAGTATAAATATTCAAACTGAAAATATATTCACTATATAGCATCTCTTGATGCGAAATACCTATACTACAAAAGCCATAGTTCTTGTGGTTCTTTTAAAAATGAAAAATACCAGGAGTTCATATAGAAAAGGGTTTAGCTTGAAATTTTCTCTGATTACACAAGTACACATTATAACAACTTTTTTTCATTATCTCAAGTTAATGCCCATTATCCCAAGTCAAACGGCAATCTATTCGAAATAAATATTTATTGCTTATTATTTGTAGAATTATAATGGATGCGCTTATCCAACTTCTCGAATAAATAGTAAAGGAAATGACTAAAACGCAAAAAAACACCTTTACTGAGTTATCTCTCATGTTTTCAAAGATACAAAAACAAAAATATTTGTCTAAGAAGCTTAGAACGCCCACTTATAAAAGAAAACCATTTTTTAAAAGGTTTCTGTATTTTATCAAAATATTTCGTCAAATCTAGTAAAACGCTGGTGTTTGCCAAACCAAGCGACGGGACCAAGAAATTGAGCAAACAGTTTATTTATTCAATGTTTTTTTTTGCAAACTGAAAATGTGTGTTTCGGCCTGTTCGTTTCCGAGTACAGACGCCCGTATTCAGAGAGAGGATTTTTCTGTCACATAAATCAATTGCCTAGACAAGATGAACATTCATAATGAACCAAAAGGGAATTTTTCGTCGGTAAAAAAGTTAGCCTAAAAATTTTGGCAAGATTAAAGAGTCGTTTTAAACTTCGCCGATACCTTTAATGTACTGCGGATGTATATTTCACTTTAGGATGATTTACATGCTTTACCGCCTTATATGTATTTAGTATTAAAATGCGGTACTAAAACTACAAAACATTTAAAAAATGTAAAACTCCTATGTTTCTATATATATATATATATATATATATATATATATATATATATATATATATATATATATATATATATATATATATACTGATGTAAAAGCCATTGACAAAATTCAACTCTTCTAGGATAATCTTCGAGTAGTAACGCTTACACCCGTTGATAATGATAGAGATAAAAGTGTTCTTGTCGTATAGTCTTCCAAACTTTACTATGACCAACTTCAACTTGACTTCTTCTTCTTCAATCTCTACCATTTTGCAACGAGGAGGTCGAGCGTGACCTCCTCGTTGTACCTTTAAGTACCAGATGTCGCGAAGTCCTGTAACTAAATTTAAAAACATCCGCGGAGCCGGATATATATATATATATATATATATATATATATATATATATATATATATATATATATATATATATATATATATATATAAATATAGATATATATATATATATATATATATATATATATATATATATATATATATATATATATATATATATATATATATATATATATATATATATATATATATATATATATATATATATATATATATATATATATATATATATATATATATCCTAATAGAAATTTGATAATATTCGACTGGAAATGGATTTAAGTTTCTCAATCAAATCAAATTAAATTAAATTAAAAAAAAATGGAATAGATTTGAATCAGTTTAGTCTAATATTAACTCCTCTTGTAAATACGAGGAGTGTTGTAACTCCTCTGGTAAACCTCTTGTAAACACGAGGGTCGTTGGAAAAGTTCTCAATCTGAGACAAAGCAAGTATGCCTAAATAACTATCATATATATCAAGTATCATTTATTAGATAGCGTACTGTTAAGTTTCAAATGTGTGCATTTAGTTGTTTGTTTGTGCCGAACGAAGAAAATAAGCTAAAGAATGTCCCAATAAATAGTTCGGGATTTAAATTTAGCGCCGTTTTTCATCTACTTAACGTAGAAATGTTATATCTGGCATGTGTCATATGGATTGTTTTACGATGGAAGAACGTGTTAGAATTATGCAAATAAATGCAAAAATGCAGAATTTTGCAATACAATTACTCATCGAGTAACTCAATTACTCATCGAGTAACCACGTGGTGTGCATTGTGGGCTAGAGGGGTTATTATAGGACCATACTTTTCAATATATAATTATAAAATTCCTCTAGGACTAGGAAGGAGGTGTTTCAGTGCGCGATAGACGAATAAATACCCTCAAATACCCAGACTCACGAATATAGGCAAATAATATGTTTTTCTATATGATAGTAGACAGAGCAATCGACAACTCTCTCACTATCCGTCAAGTGGCTTTGAAGGGATGGCTATATTCATATATCTGGAGGCCACCATTACCAATAAAGGACAAAGCGAATCACAATCCAACGCTAAAGCTTAAGCTAGTCGACGCACGCATTTTCCTGATAGCAACGTATGTGTTCACAAATGTAAACCGTGGAACAACCAGGAAAAAATGGATGGGCTTAAGATATGCCTAGCAACATTAGCCAAAAATACCTGAAATACTGTGATCACATGGCAAGATAAACGGACACTGTGGAAAATGATTCAGAGAAATCATCAAATTGATCGATCAAATGCGGGCACCGGTAGGACTGGGCTTGCCTAAGGCTACAAAATTGATACACGATGAGGAGATATGGAGATAAACCGTGCAATTATCCACAGCATAATGTCATTACATTCTTATAAAGGTGAAGGACTGAGCGAGAAGTAAATGAACTTGTTCACATTGTAAACAATTTGCTGAACTATGTCTATTGAAGTTTACATGATGTTTTGGTAATTAAAAATATCTTCGCTCGGTTGGTGTCGATTTTGTTGTTACAGTTGATACAGTGTCCAAAGACGAATACGAATGAACATATTTCAAAAGTGTTCAGACTTATTTAAATACGATTTTGTTAAAAATATTCGATGTTTTATAACATCAAATTCAACATTACATATTCGCGTTGAGGCAAAAGTCTTACATTGGATGGAAACAGTGAATGTGCGTCAAAGCAAGTGAAAAAGTAGAATTAACATTATCCTTCGTTACACTACTTATGAAGAGTCCTATTCAGTCCAAATCCGGCCAAAAAAAAGTGTTCTGTATCTGCACACATAAGTCGCGGTTTGTTCTCTAAAACCTCATGACCTACACTTCGTACTGCTGCCAGTTGAAATAATGAGGCGAAAGTTAGGACAACTTTTTATTTCACAGAAAAAAATCTGATTATACTGAGGGTATCAAAAAGTTGGTCTTTGTTAATCTGAATGTATTTAATTGCAAGGTTAAATTTTTTTGAAAAATCTCTAAAATCTGTTTTATTTGTTAAGCCAAAAACTTTTTGATTTTAACGTTCGTAAACATTTAAATCAAATTAAAGTTGAATAAAACGCACCAGTTTGATGTTGGCACTTTTAATTTATAACTTTCAAGAACTCACATTAGACAAACAGATTAATAATTTTTTATAATATAATAATAATTATATTATATTATATTATATTATATTATATTATAATAATAATTTTTAGAGACATATTAAATGCAATTCGATTGTTTTTCTCAGAGTTATAGCCTAATTATATTAAACATCCGAAAACTACGTTTTAAATATCCTTTAGTGAGCGTATATTTAATTTCATTCAGTTTTAGGTATTCTGCGCAGGTATGAAAATAAAAAAATATAACAAAATTTTTCCTAAAATGGAGAACAACCACGAACAAGGAAAATTAGTTTAAAAGCAGAAAACACCCACCACATAAACTCATTTCAGATATTTTGAATGCAAAAAAACAAAAAAATATTATCCAAAAAGCTTAAAACGCCTACTTATGAAAGAAAACCATATTTTACAAAGTTTTTATATTTTATCAAAATTTGTCATCAATTGAGGCAAAACGCTAACACAAACGCAAACGGTGCTTGCCTAACCGAACGTAAGAACCGAGAAATAGAGCAAACATTTTATTTATTCAGTGTTTCTTTTTTTTTCCAAACCGAAAATTTACATTTGGACATTTCCGATTCGGAATAAACAAACCCGTACACGCAGAGAGGATTTTTCTGTCACTTAAATCGGTTGGTTAGGTAAGATGAAACATTTTTATGTAAGCACCTTAAATGAAGTTAAGGAATATTTTTCGTTGGAAAACAAATGAACCGTAAAATTTCGATGTGATTACAGAGTCCTTTTTGACTTAATACATGTTTTTAATGTAGTTCGGGTATATTTTTACTATTATCTGAAAATAATTTGCGAACTTATAAAGGGTCTTTCATATTGATTGGTGTTTTAATTCTCGAATAAAACACAGAATTTGTGTTGATTTCAAAATATTTTTTATAGATAATCGAAGCATAGTGTTTGACATTTAAACACGAAAGACAATATCTGCCAAATGACCACCTCTTGCAGATGTCCATTCTTTTGTCAAAATTTTGAATGACACCTTAGCTCTATAGAATAATTTCATTTGTTAGTCCAGGAATCTATTGTGCATTGTTCTTATAGACCTGTCTGTTTACGTAACTCTAAAGAAAATAGTCCAACCGTATCAAATCACATGATTCTAGTCGCCAATTAACATCACCGTTTAAATCACTCAATAAATCAATAAATCAATGAATCAAGGAATCAATGAATCAATGAATCAATGAATCAATGAACCAATAAATCAATGAATCAACGAATCAACGAATAAACAAATCAACAAATCAACAAATCAACAAATCAATAAATCAATAAATCAATAATATCAAATTTAGCCCACAAATGTCCAGTTATCATCTCACGATACCGAACACCATTCATAGTTACAGCTTCACCAGCAGCATTCTGAAAGAAATACGGCCCAATTATAAAAGTCGACATGATTTTTGTAACGTTGATGAGAATGCTCTTTTCGCGTTTCATTTAGGTAGTTATTAAAACATCTTTTTGGAGAAATGGCCTAGTACGTCCCATTTTCATATCTCCTTCTCCTTTATATCATGGGGTATTTGAAATTATTTGTACCTACCTTTGGACTGGACAATGTAGGAATTACCACAAGGCCGTAAGGGCAGTTTTAATGTTTTCTATAGTTTGTTTCTCTCTCGTTTGCAGTATAGTCAAGTGTTTAAGTCGATTTTGTATAAAATGGCAAGTTCTAGTCGTCGATTTTGCAAAAATCCAGCGAATAAGTTTTGTTATATAGTTTGTTGTATATTAGATTTATATTCGTGAAAGACAAAAAGCCTATCTTTTATATTTTAAGTGCCAAATTGGAGATCAAGATATAAGTTGGGCTTCTCATGTTTGTTATGTGAGTTGTCACGTTTATTTAATAAGAAAGCCTTAAGTGATTTCCGTTTTCAAGAAAAATTTAATGAAAAGAAATTGGCAGCTTGAAAGTATGTTGTAAGTGTAGTGAAAGGATTTCTGGCCAACAAGAGGATGAAAACTATAAAAACCTCATAGATGAACTCTTAAAAGTCTATGAAATAATAACATAACGCATATCGTTAAAAATGCATTTTTTACACTCCCATTTGGATTTTTCCCGGAAAATTTGACTACACTAAGCGACGAGCAAGGAGAAAGGTTTTACTAGAATATCAGGACGATGGAAGCAATATACCAAGGACGCTGGATCTCTTCTATGTCGGGCGAATACTGCTGGTTTTTAAAAAGAGATGATGCTACAGGACACAAGAGGAAAAAGTGAAAGTTTTTGTCGCTGTATGACATCTCATGTAATATATTTTCATTCACTAAATCCTTATTAATCTCTTTACATCTATTTAACACGTTTTATATGTTTATATTAAATAAATATTAGATTGTAAAAATATATTGCATCCTTTTTTTCCATACCACCAACCCAACAAAAAATCTGCACGTGTTACAGTAATTAGCTTACCATTTTCGGACTTAGGACTACAAAACACCAAACAGTGATTCGTTTAGGATGTAAAAATTTCTCATGAATCAACCATTGATTTTCCTCACCCCAAATGCGACAATTTAAAAATGATTTTTTGAGAAAAATCAAATTTGACAAATGAACGACATTTCGAATGAGCCACTGGATTTAGTTCCTATGTTATTTGAACCTTATATGCCTTCAGAGCTAAATCCTTTCGTAAAATACGCTATGTTGTGCATTTACTGAATCCAAATTGTTGTGAACGCCGACTAATGGAAATTTCTGGGTCTTCAGCAGTATTTTCACGTACCAGATCAATATGCTTTTGTGGACAACCAATACGATTATATAGTGTTCTTCTTTTATCTTCCATCGAACCAGTTTCTTGGAATTTGTTAACAATTGGATTGACAGTGCTTTCATATGGACAATTGTGCAAAGGGTAAATATCACGTAATTTTCCAAAAACATTTTTCACCGAACGCCCATTTTCAAAAATTAATTCAACAATTTTAACTCGTTGTTGAATTGTGTACCACGCTATTTTTAAAAAATTCATACATTACACTTCTGAAATGAGACTAGACCTAAGCAAATTCACAACGCCAACGTCATCTAAACGATTTATGCTCATGAAAAAAGTCGATTTAGCCGGTAACATGGTACTCAATGGTGGAAAAATTACAGTACCATTCATAAGCAGTGTTGAAATAAAAATTACATTATGGATTGGGTCTTAAAAAAAGGATTTGTTGATTGAACTACTAGAATAATTAAATACGGATTAATCTAATCATCACTGATGCAAATTTTGCCAACTAAGACTAAAGGGGAAACGATCTAGGAATTAATTGTGCGTTATGATGTGAGTTTTTCCCGCTCCCTTAATTAAAACCGTTTTGAGTCCGTTGAAGCCATTCTAAAGAGTTCACTGTAAAAATCAAGTTTACAAACAAACAGTTTCGAAGACTGAAAAAAACATTAAAATAATTATTGCAGTCAGACAGGATTATTTTAAAGGAAACAAATTAAATTTGAATGAATAAATAAATACATTGTGTTTTATTGAATCAAAAAAGTCACTTCTACATTAGAAGATTACTATATTTCGAGAGAAAGAGACTGTTGCCAAAAGATATTCCTTTTTATTTGTTTTGATAATACGAGGGTTTCTATTTATGTATCCGGAATAATAAATAAAAACAAATATTTTTCATTGAAAATGGTTTTATTGTTTTTCAAAATATTTTCCACAATGATCGACATACTTTTGCATACGTTTGAACCAATTTTCTTACACTTTTTCCATTCCCATAGAGGTATCTAAAAAACATGCATTTTGAATGTTCTGGCGTCGAAAATTGTTGACCACGTAGTTTATTTTTCACGGATCGCACTAAAAATGCAAACAAAAATATATCATTGGGTCTCAAATTCGGATTGTACTGCTAATGACCCATCAATTTGATGTTTCGACCGGTCAAATATTGAGTTGTTCGGTGCGATATGTGAGTGCTCGTGTTGTCATCGTGTTTTTTTTCTTCAAAGACTTCTGGCAAACAAATGGTTGTGTACCATTAGGAATTGACCACATGCCCATTTATCGCAAAAAACAGGCGACCATTTGCTTCAAAGTGCATCTTGTGCGAACAACTTTTGTTGGGTTTGCCTCATTTTAAAAGATCCATGCAGTAGACTGCTGATTACTTTCGGGCTCATACGATATATTCAAGATTTGTCGCCTGTGTAGATATAGATAGGCGGCTTTTGATACACCACGATTGTATTTTGTGATCATTTCTTTACAGCAATCAACACTAGCCTTTTTTTGAGCGATTGTCAAATTATGCGGAATCAATCGTGAGCATATCTTTTTCACGACTAAATGTTCACGTAAAATATCTTATGTATGCTTATCATACTAATGCCTAGGGATGCCTCAATCTCACGCTATATCACATGGTTTTCTTGCTTTATCATTTTGCGCACAGTATCGATGTTTTCTGGCACAAAAACCGATTTTATATGACCCTCTTTAAATTCGTTCTTGAGCGAACGTCAGCCACGATTGAATTCACTAAACCAGTGATATGCAGTGGTTTTAGATGCTGCTTCATCGCCAAAAGTTGAAGTGAGTTGATCGGTGCATAGTTGTTGGGATGATCTACATCGAAAGTCGTAGTAAATCATCGCACGTAAATTCTCAAAAGTTAATTCCATTTTTTCACCAAATAGATATTTTCAAGTCACTAAACAAAACAAATAGCATCCGAATGACAAAACATTTTAAGTACGTATACAGTCAACAATGTCAAACTTTACGATGTATATGTCAGATGGCGTCTAGCAACACCATTGTTGCCAATTCCGGATACATACATAGCAACCTTCGTACTGAAGACCTAGAAGTCAATTTGGGAAAGCATGATGGAATTTCAAGAAAATATTAATTATTTTGACGCAAAAAAGTGATGGGTTACTTCTTTATTTTATTAGTCTATATCCAGTCAACAAAATAGGCATTTATAAAACAACACACAATTGATGGTGAACTTTTCCACCACTCATAATGTAATTGTGAATGAATGGCAGGCAAGATATAAAGAAGTTTTGTTCCAAATCATCTAAACAAGCCATAGATTTACAAAATGTGTTAACCTTTTAGAAAATTATTTTTAAGTATAAAATTATTTTAAAGGTCCCAGATATTCCCTTCTGTATTAGGGATTATAATTTGCCAGCTCCTTCTATATTCCCTCTCTATGTAGCCTTACCATTCGTGTAATATATATTTTCCTTCTTTAATGTTAATCAGCCGGACGTTATTCATCAAGAAATTGGGAAAATAAGGTGAATGTTTTAGAAAAACATTAATTATTAGCTTAAAAAGTTAACTGTTTGCTGATTCTTTGTCAAAACAATTTACTAAATCAATCAGAACGCTGATGTTTGCACAATTGAATGTCGAAACCGGGAAGCACAGCAAATATTTTATTTACTCCATGATTATTTGATGCATACTGGAAATAAGTATTTCGACATTTTAGATTTCAAATACACAAACTCGGAGAATGTTTCCGTCACCTTAATCGATTAGTTCGGTAAAATAAAGTTAGTGTACGTTTTTAATAATCTCACAAGGAATTCGTCGTAAAATTAGTGCGCCGCAAAATTTTGCCGCGATTGGAGACTTCTTTTGAACTTGGAGATTCCTTTAATGTAGTCCTGATGTATATTTACGTTATACGAGGGTTGCTATTTATGTATCAGAAATCTATATAAATAAAAATTAAATGCTGTTCGTTGGTAATTTAATAATTATATAATTATAATAATTTTTTAACTGTTCGAAAAAGTCCGAATAAGACTTTTAGGGAATGAAAAATTGGAAAAGTTGCTTGAAAAATTGAAAAATTCTGGAAAGACTAAAAGTGCTTCTATGGGATTTTTGTATGAACTCTTTTTTGTTTTGTTCGTTACTGTCTGGGAAAAATTTTTAGGAAAAACAAACGGTCACAAACAAATTTATTGAAATTTGAACAGGACACGTCTGTCGGATCAGCTAGGAATAAATAAAACAAATATTTATAACTGAAAATAGTTTTATTGTTTTTCAAAATTTTCTCCGCGATGATAGATTTACTTTTGCATACGTTTGAACCAATTTTCATAACACTTTTTCCATTCCGACTGAATTATTCAAATCATGCCTTTTGAACGCATCAACCGCTTCTTCTGCTTCGAAGTGAGATGATCGATGCACTGTTGTTGAGATAATTCACGTCGAAAGTGGTAGTAAATTTTATTTTATTTTTTGACTGAGATGAAATATTCAAGTTACTAAAGAACACAAATAGAGTCCGTATGACAAAACGTTCTCAGTACGTATACAGTCAAAAATATCAAACTTATTATATTTACTTTAACTTTTGCTTTTACTACTTAGGTAGTTTTCGATACAGTTGCCATTTGATAGATATAAACTAACAACGTACCCAATTATATATCCTCTATAATACTATTTTCCAACTATGGAAAATAAAAGGTTGTCTCAGCTTGGACTTAATCATCTGAAGTGAATATTTCGCCATCGAGCAATTTTTTCAAGTTTTGGAAGAGTATGAAATGGCTGAGAAGAAAATCTGAAAGATCGAGCGCATGTGAAGTTTAGCAGTAACGTAGTCGGGAAGTGCTATTGTGTGCTATATTGCTGCTAGTGTATCTAAGTGGGAGAGTCCTTTCATTTTAGCCATATATTGACAATTGGTCTGTATAGGCATAGTTGGTTCAGTAATAAAGCATAATACTTATCGGAAATGGTTCTGCCTTTTATCAGGTATGACTAGTAACACCACACCACGATAATCCCAGAAAACTGTAGCTATGGCTTTTCCTGCAGATGGAACCGTTTTCGCTTTCTTTGGTACATAATGGTGAATATATGTTTCATTTATTGTTATACATCGCCGAAGAAACGAATTTATTCTATAGCAGAATCGCATTTATTTAAGTCTAAACACTCTTAAGACGTATTTATTTATTATTAATTGCAAAACTTACTCCAGTTTCATCATTTATATGGCAGGTAGCTTTGCTTTGTTGAAAATTCAGATCGGTCGAATTTATAACGCACCACAAAAATCATTGGCCAAAACTGACATTCGGTCATCATTTTTAAAAACTACAGACTAACGACGGATATGCAATATAAAGTGATTCGTTTTGGATACAGGGGTTCCTCTCGGACTTGCATGTGCACCATATACTAATGAAAATTAGCGTAGTTACCAAACAGCATTGCGTTTTTCTAAAATTCAATTTGAAAACAAACGTGAATAAGGATCAAATAAAAACAGTTGGACATTCGTCATTATGCGGCCTAATGAAGCAGTGGAAAGAGCTTACTGTTGGAAACGTTAACAAGCTGATATTAGTGGAGCATTCAAGAGGCTTTTATCTCCTGAAATTATATTATATTTCGAACGAATTGAGCAGCCAAGTTTTCCAGACTTGATATCTTGTGGTAAAACCAGTTTTTTTTTTAAGACAATTTATAATTTGAGGTGGAATTACCATAGGAAGTATTCCTTTAATATGTTGATGGCTGAATCCAGCATATATCTACATGTTCTTCCGCATACTGGGCATTTAAAAATCAGGAGGATACACAATTAGTACATACGGTCCAGTCTGTTTGTTTCTTCGCGCCTGCATTTTGGCTGCGGCTGTTTGGCGATTATCTTACCTCATGAAGCTGCACAGCTCTGTATGTCTTCTCAGGCCGTGTGAGTCTGTCGTTTGCTGTCTTTTTCTATTTGGACACACTTGCCACGCTTGCTTTAGAGACGATTCTATTCTCTCGATTCTGCTTCGGCATCTTAGTATCCTGCATCTTCTGGCAGGGACTTAATCATCTTAGATGGGCTTTCATGATCTGGGATTCTTTGTTTAAGCTGCTGGCTCGTTCAAGTACCTCCACATTGGTCCGATAGCGATTTTATTTTCAAGATTTTCCGGAGGCAGCCTTGATGAACTCTCTCAAGTTGTTCTATTTACTTCCGATACCGAGACCCATGACTCAGCTCCACACAGAAAGGTGGGAATTATCATGACGTTGTAAACGAAGTCGAAAGAGCTTACTGTTGGAATCGTCACCGAATTGATATTAGTGGAGCATTCAACAAATTGATATCAATGGAACATTCAATACGCTTTCATCTCCTGCATCTATATTATATTTTGAATGAATTGAGCAACCCAGTTTTCGAGAGTTGGTATCTTGTAATGAACCAGTTCGTTTAAAGAATATTGACTATTTGGGGTGGAATCTATTAAACAGAAAATACCTCATACATAAAGACGTCATATAGTGTGGACCATACAAATTAAACATTCAAGATACAAACTTGAATTTGACCATTTAATCATTAAATAATGGAACGTTAGACAATTGAACATCCCATGTTTAATATTAAAACATGGTATTAATGTTATTATTCGATTGCAACAACAATATGTATTTGAAGTAAAGTTACCTTTAATATGAATGTTTTTTTAAACAAGGCTGTTACACTTAGACCTTCAAAAATTATTGGAGGATCCTTCACAGACCACTTTGAGTTACAGAATTATATAGTGTTTGGTTTAGATATAATCAGATGAAATTTTTTTGAGGATATTGAAGAAATGTACAAGACTCTTATCTGATATGTATATTACGGTAAAATTCAATGAGGTAAAATTCAATTAAATTGAGCTTGAAGTGTGAAGTGTTCAGTGATATTTCCAAATATATATTTTAATATTTAAAGTAATGTAAAATACTAGTAAATCATTTATTCATCAAGCTACCAATAAACCATTATTTAAAAGCGATTAAGCGTAAAAGCTATATATTTTAGGTTAGCTACGATATACTTTTCACATTCAGAAACGCAGCAAATCATTTGAAGAAATATATTTTTTTCCTTTTTATTTACAAAATGATACCTAAGCTGCGTCCTCAATTAATAGAAAAGGTTTATGAGTTACCCTAAATCTTAAAGCTTCCTCTTAAAGCTTCTTCTTAAAGCTTTCTTATACTTTACAAGAATATTAGTGCCTATTGTTTACAAGAAACTTTTTTTGCGAAATCTTTTTCTTGAATTAAGTTCCTAAATCATATTTTAGCCGGATTTGCGAATAAAACTATATTAGTATTTCAAGTAATGGTTGCCTTTTAATGCATTAGATTGATTAACAGTACATAAATTTGTTTCATTTTTACTTATATTAATTAGGTTACCATTAGTATTTTGTTAAACAAATTATTAATATTATTATGTGTATTTCAAGATTTTTTAAATATTCGGTAGTTAAAATTTTTTGTTGAATATATTGATGAAAATTTGTTAAATAGCTTTGTTATATATTAGATGTCTTATAGGGGAAATTCGAAATAATATTCATTAGATAAACATGTGACTTGAGCTATTTTAGAGCTGGTTTTTTTTTGTTGTGTCAAAAATAGACGATTTTCGTTTGCTGTTTCACTTCGTATTCCTCTTTACAGAAGAGTCGTGAGCTATGGAAGCTCACTCCGTTTGTGTACCTTTCGGACTACTTCTTACCAACGTTCTCTATTTCTGGCTTCCTTGATTGCATGTTGGAGAAATGTAACAATGATGATTTACAATTCATCCCTGTACCACGTAGTCTTTCTAGGTTACTCCCGTCCCTGCGTTCAATGTGGCCGAAGAATCTTAAGCCGGGTCCATAACAATAAAAATTTACGCTGTATGTGTTGTATGTCCTATGCGTGCGTGACAATGTAGATGCTTTGACACATAAGGTCACGCATAAACTCTCTCGCGAACGTCAAAGGAATTTGCGGCGCATAATATTTGCGCATGGATGTATTGTCGAAGTGAAATTAATATTTTTAGTTGCAAAAAGATAGCTACGTGTCGTAGCTAGTTTGAAATTTATTATTTAGTTATTAATTGTTTATTGCGCAACTGATTGTAGTCAAAGCATGTCCTATCATATTATTATGTTGAGAAAGAAGTAGTGCTGCATTCATAATAATAAACAATTTAATGAAGAAAAGGAAAATAAGCAAAATAAAGGAAAATAGCAAGAAAAGGCGTTATTGGATGAAGCATTTGTACCAAAACAGAAAAGTATAAACTACAGAAAAAAAGATATTAAGTATAAACACTGAAAAATATAAAGAACTTTATTTTTGACGCTTGTTGGAATAATCTAATCAGGCATAACCTACAAACATAACCTGTACACAAAGATGGAGCGGGGCATAGAGCCCGCACAACACACATTAATTGACTGTGTGTGGTAATCTTGTGTCATAAATATTTTCGACGTATAGTAAATTTAACACATACACAAATTTGTATTGATGTGGGCCCAGCTTTAGTATTCGTTCATAATAGTATTCGTTCATAAATAATTTGGGGCATACATAGTATTACTGGGAAAATTCTAAGGTTTTTACTATATGTTTCTTCGTGTTCTGTGTTATGCCCCTATCTCCATATGGTTTGCAAATTTTGCGTTGTATTTATTTCCATTTGTCATCTTCTGATCTCATGACTGTTACCGCTTTCCTTCGATATTGGTCCCCTAACATAAAGAATTGCCTCACCACCTTAAATAGATCAATTTAATGATGGGCTATGGGGCATGTTGTTGTTTTGACGGCCAGTAATCATTATTTCCTTTTTCTCCTTGTTAATTTGTAGTATATTTAGTTTATTTCTTAATAATTTAGGTCAATTCCTCGGCAGATCTCGCAAGAAGGGTAGTGTCATATCTGATCCAATCCCAGTCCAATCCTCAAGAGCTCTACGCATAATATATTCACCATAAATATTACATATAATTGGCTAAAGGATGCATCCTTGTCTGGTTACTTTATTGACGCAGAACTCGTTGGATGTCCGACTTCTATTTTCACCACTAATCTGTTTTTTTTTCGTATAGGTGTCAAATAAAGCCAAACAAGTTATCTAATTTCCTTTAGATTTTACTATAATTTCTCTTATTCCAGCAGTCCATCAGCGTGTCGATAATCAAGGAAACAGAGGTATAGGGGATGGTTGAGATTATTGGCCGAATGTTGAATATTTGTTCCCGTATATCACTTCCTGGGACGAATCGAAACTGATATGGGGAAATTTGCCATAATAAGTAGGATCTTAAGCATTTGTTGATAATGTGAAGGAATATTTTACTTGCTTGTGGTATTAGAGCGATAATGCAGTAATTTTCGCATTGCTCTCTAGACAATTTTTGGTATAGATATATAAGTGCTGAGATCCAACAATCTTCTGGGAAGAATCCGGTGTCCCACCCTTCCAAAGCTGCGTATATTTCCGATTTCTTTTTTTAAAATATTAAGTTTACGTTATTTTCTGCACAGCTTTGTAGAAGTATTTGGTGTTGTTTGAATTAGCACGCGACTTGAGTTCTTGACTTGATATTCTCGTTCTTGACTTTTGATGTGATTATATTTATCTTTTTTGCAGACGGCTTGAATTTCTCGATTTTGCAAGGAGAATTTAAGGTGATGTTGCTCAGACCGTACAACCAGAGTGCGCGTTTTTTTTTCGGTTAAATTAAAAGCAGTATCATCTATCCAATGTTGGTATTTCAGAAAATCTTGTGTTCGTGTTGTGTTTGTTTCATCTACGAATGGAGTAATAATAATTAGCGTTCTATGGCAAAACTTGGAAGATGTTATATTATTAGAAGAAGTGACTTCCTGTTTGTCACAAGTGTTTTCTTGAAATTCATAAGGATACTGGACTAGTAGCTTCTTGTGAATGGATTTTTTGAGTGATACTTTCAATGTTAAATGAAATCTAGAACATAGTAGTCGATCGATTTCATCAACAAGATTTTAGTAATATTCAAAAAAATAAGATACAAGATTATATTAACTTATTGTGTTCATGATATATTAATCAAAATTTGATATTCTATACGAAATTCAATAGCGTTCATATTTTGCTTTGAGACGCAACGATTTTAGATCAGCTGCATATTCGAAATTCGAAAGGCTAGCCTTCCATTGTCAGATTCTAGGAATAAATACAATACGAATAAACCAGAATTACACTAATGAACATTGTTAAAACATTTTTTTTAATTAAAAATTATGCGCATGCTTATCAGTCCTGAAGGAGATGACAACGTCGCAATATTGCCATGATAATGATTTCCATTCCAAATAGCGAGAAAAAATATTTATGTGTTTCAGTGCATGCATTTAAGTTCGATGTATAAGCAAAAACTTATACTGTACGCGAATATCAGGATATGGTTCTGATTTACACTGAACTTCTCTAAAATTCCGAATGAGTATGGTGTATTTACGGCCAACGATACGCTGAAAGACCACTTCAAGTTCGGCAAACATTTGTCCAAGTTTCTCAAAGACTTTTGGATAGGGGTAGTGTGGTTCCAAAACTTCAGGAATATGAGTGGCAGCGAGAAATAGGTCCTGAAATTTTGAAACATCTTGTTTAAGAGGATTCTACCAGAAGTATTGGAAGTTTTCCATGATAAGTCGGAGTTTCCCATTGAATTGTGCATAAAACACTAAAAGTGCAATTTTTCTACCCTTATCATGTGCAAAGGGTACAGTACTCTTACTCCCTGATTTTTTATACACACAAAAATGTGGTGAATGATTTATTGGACAAAACCAAAGGAGTCCAAATAATTTTTTGTTCAGAATTTTATCAACCAACGAAGCTACTTTTAAGTGGAATTGGATGGTGGACATTTTGAACAGTTAATTTAATAAAACCATTAATCCAGTATACCTCGCCTAAGGTACTGGACGGGTTACGGGTGGTGCATAGTGAAAGTCCCATTAGATATTAAAAACAAAACAAAATCCACTTAGCGTCTGACTTGTATCAAGCGGTTGAGTGGCCAGCGTCTGTTCACCAGTGGTGCGGCTGATATTTAAATTCTGGAACTAACCCCTCCAGTCTTAACCTCCGAACCGTCATGGTTCAAACCTTTAATTCAAAGTACAAGATGAAGCGTTCTAGTAATTACAAAATTACCCCAGGAGGTAGACAATCCTCTGCCAGCTCTGCTGGTACAACCGGACTTTCGGATTCTGGGGCGTCCGGGCTTAAACGCAAAATCTGTCAGAGGGAGTCGGAGACCTCTGGCCAACGTCTAAAACCAAAAACAAAAACTTTCTTTGGAACGGTAAATATCAATTCTCTCCAGCGTCCAGGAAAACTACACGAATTGGGGCGAACATTAAATCAGCAAAAAATCCAAATTTTAGCTTTGCAAGAAACCAGATTGACAGATGATAACACCTTGGAATTCGGCAACTACAGACTTTTTAAAAGTAAAACGGACAAAAGAATACTCAAAAATACACCACATCCCGGTGTTGCTTTCGCTGTCTCAAGAAACATTCTTGGTTCTATAACAAACGTCCAGCCAGTAAATAATCGACTTATGACACTATCCCTCAAGTGTGCTAACAAAAACTATACATTAATCAATGCACACCTCCCAGTTAATGAAGAAAATAAATCTAATCCTGAAAAAGTAAATAAGTTCTGGGAAATTCTAGAAAAGACTATCTCTAAAATTCCCTCAAACCATGTAAAAATCCTATTGGGTGATTTCAACACCCAGCTAGGGAAAGAAAAAAATTACAGGAAAACAGTCGGCAGTTTTCCCGCTCATAAATGGACTAACCATAATGGTAGAAGATTGGTTGAACTATGTTCGCAGTTTAATCTAAAATTAATGTCAACCCATTTTAAGAAGAAAATATCAAAACAAAAGACCCGGAGGTGCCCAAACACGTACATGGGTGAATTTCAAATTGACCATGTTGCCATTTCGTACCCCAATTATAAAGAGATTTTGAATGTTCAAGTCAGGAAAGGAGCTAATATAGACACGGATCACTACTTGACTAGAATCAAACTTAGCTTAAAACCTCGAAAACTTATTCAAAAGAGGCTGCTAATACCAAAGTTTGACCCGACGAAAATAAAACCAGCCCTAACAGAAGAGCTTGATAAACAACCAGCACAGAACTGGCAAGAATTGAAACAAAAAATTATTAAAACGGCCTTAAGGTTGGTCCCTTTACAAATACTTAAAAAACATCCATGGTGGGATGAAGTTTGCGAGCAAGCAGTATTAAGCCGAAGTAAAGCATTCAAAGATTGGAACAGTCAAAAAACAGCAATAAACTATAACATCTTTTTGGAAGTAAGAAAAGAAACATCGAAGCTAATTAGACAAACTAAAAGAAAATATGAAAACAATCAACTTAATGAAATAGAAAAAGATTTCCAAAAAAATAACACCCGAAACTTTTACAAAACATTTAAAACTAAATTAACAGGCTATCAACCGCAAAGTCTTTGCTTCCAAAAGGAAAACGGACAATTAGCTCTAAATAACCAAGACAATTACAAAGAACTTGGGAAATATTTTGAACAAATACTAAACTGTTCTGAGCCCTTAAACAAATTAACAACACTAAAACCTAAACAAACAAACCCAGATTCATTACCACCGAATGAAGATGAAATAATCAGGCAAATCAGGCGGCTTAAAAATGACAAGGCTTCTGGTTAAGATGGAATCACTGCTGAACTTTTGAAATCCGCTGCTCCAGGTACAATCAAGGAAATAACCAAAATTCTACAAGAAGTTTGGCGAACCGAACGGATTCCAGAAGATTGGAAAGATGCTCTAATCCATCCACTACATAAGAAAGGAGATAGAAAGGATGTAAACAACTATAGAGGGATATCTCTTCTCCCAGTTTGTTACAAGATTATATCTCAATGTCTACTAGACAGAGCACAGGGACAGTTAGAACCTAATATTGGTGAATATCAAGCAGGTTTTCGTCCGGGCAGATCCTGCCCTGAACAGATCCTGAATCTGAAGTTGATTCCCAACATCAAAAACTGTACAATAAAAATCTCGTCTATACATTTGTGGATTTCAAAAAAGCATATGATTCTATTGACCGCGAATCTTTATTCCGAATCTTGAAAGAACAAGGGCTAGATCTGAAAACGCTGGCAATTATTAAAGCAACGTTAACTAACACAAGGTCAAAAGCAAAATTCATGGGTGAGATCTCAGAGCCCTTCGAAATTAAAACTGGAGTGAGACAAGGGGATGGACTCTCGCCACTCTTATTTAACTGTGTTCTAGAAAGAGTAATACAGAAGTGGCGTGAAAAAAAGTCGGCCCTGAATATTGACCAGCCCATTAAACTGGGGAGAACCAACATCAAAATTGATTGTCTGGCATTTGCTGATGATCTAGCAATTTTAGCTCAAGATGTATTAACGGCACAGAAACAGATTGAAATCCTAAAAGAAACAGCAGAAAATGTAGGGCTCCAAATTTCCTTTGAAAAGACACAATTCATGACCTGCAACAGACTAAGAACGTCATTTCTAAAAACAAAATATGGTAACATCAGACGAGTCTCTTAATTCAAATATTTGGGTGAAATAATCATGGAAAATGGGTTGGAAAAAGCGGCCAATAAGGGTAGATGTCAAAAAATGGAAACGGCATTGAGACTTACACAAAATATTTACAACAAAAAATGCCCATCTAAAAACACAAAACTGAGACATTACAACACGGTTATTAAGCCAGAATGTCTATATGCTGCAGAAACGCTCATTTTGAATAGAAAGAGGGACATCGAGGACATTGAAAAGAAGGAAAGAAAAATCGTAAGAAAAATCCTAGGCCCTAAACAAATAAATAGCACAACATACCGACTTCGAGAAAACCAAGAAATCAAACAATACACAGATATACATAGCGATATGAGAAAAAGAAGACTTAAGTCTTACGGACACATAAAACGGCTGGATCCGAGTAGGTTAACTAGACAAATAGTCGAATTTTATGAAAATAGGAGTAAAGCTAAAGTAGAAATAATTAAATGGATTGCTGCAATTAAAGAGGACCTAAGATCAGCAAATATTACACAAAGTGAAATTCAAGATAGAGGCTGTTTCAGGCACAAGGTTAACGTTTGGAAGGTTGGCCAGAGAGAAAAATGTAGGAAGACTGGAACAACTTGGTCTGACGAAAGGAAAAAAGCTTATAGCGAAAGAATGAAATTAGTATGGACACAAAGGAAGGCTAACAACAACAAACGCCTCTAATTGTACTTCGCGTGGTCCACTAGGGCCCAGACGTGAATAATAATAATAAATAAAACCATTAATCATATGTTTCTTAATGTGACGTGTATCGTTTAAAATGTGTTATAGTGTGCAAAATTGCTAGTAATTTCAATCTTGACATTAAAGGGCAATAGCGGGTAAGTGTTTTTTTTTTTGGAAAATCAAACCAAATTTATGCGGAAACATATGGAATAAATGCCTATAAAAATATAATATATATATATATATATATATATATATATATATATATATATATATATATATATATATATATATATATATATATATATATATATATATATATATATTTGCGGAATATATAATTTATATAATTTATTTTTATATTATAATATATATAATTTATGCGGAAACATATGGAATAAATGCCTATAAATATAATATATATATATATATATATATATATATATATATATATATATATATATATATATATATATATATATATATATATATATGACGAAGATAGACGTTGCCATCTTTAAGAAAACTAAACGGGTTTTTCGCGGAAATGGTTGCATGTTGCATACACGTTTCAGGGAAACTTTTTGTAAAAAAAAAATGTAAAGAATCGTTGGTTAAACACGAAACACGGTTGGTTTAAACACAAAACCGAAAAGCACGGTTACATATATATATATATATATATATATATATATATATATATATATATATATATATATATATATAGTAATACTAATACCAAACTGAAATAACGACTAGAGTTTTTCCGTAGCGTAGGGATTCATCGGATTTAGTAGCTCTCAATATTTTCCAATATCGGAGGGCTAAGAGGCTTGGATGTTGTTCATCAACGAAGTGATTGGGGTTTCTTATTGTGTACACGTAATTGGCCCCGAAGTGAATCCGAGGCCAAGAGAAAATTGATTTCAGGGCATTTAATTTTGCTATGATTCGAACAGCGAGTAGAAAATGGGGGCTGGGTGGTGGATTCTATACAATATCTTTTCTAATTGCCAAACTTTAACGTTTCCCTCGTTGTAAAGGATTTCAGCTATAAAATACGTTCACATGTAAGTTCCCTATTAATGAATTGTCATTCGACAGTAATAGCACCTTGTAATGATGGCAATTTTATGTTGTAATTTACGATCCTTATAATGTTTCATATGGAGTGATTTGTAGTTTTATAGTGAATTGTAATCATTGAAATACTAATGAGAAGATATCTAGTTGACTATATATGATTTAAATGTTATTTTGTATAAAACTGACTGCTTATTTGTGAGAAAAACTTTTGATTATGGAAATATTTCCATATAGATATATATATATATATATATATATATATATATATATATATATATATATATATATATATATATATATATATATATATATATATGTATATATATATATATATTTATATGTTTGTGCCTACTGATTCACGGATGGAAAACCTTTAATGATAATTTTAATTTACATAAATAATTATAAGGTCATAGTAAGCAAATGATAAAACAAATGATAAATGACTTCAATCGCTGTTACGTTTAATGATGCATTGATGAGCCATGGTTTGGATCACACTCATTAATGCGTCCGGGCATTGATCTTATGAGCTGATTAATATCCTCCTGGGTTATCTCATTCCCAGCGACTTCTACCTCACTTCTACCTCAAGTGCCACCAACATGGAGCGGATTATTGTAAATTTAGTAGTCTTCTGCCGATCATGTAGCATACATGTTCGATTGGGCTAAAATGGGGAGATGTTAGAGGCATTATCTTATTGAAAAATTAGGTTTGGTAGTGTCCTTAAGTATACTATGAGATGAGGGTACACTATTTCTTGGACGTAACGAAGTGCGATCATGTTTCCTCTGATGAATACTAGAGATGACCTAGAGCCATAATACCAACACTGTGATGAGCAGGCCGTTCAACAAAAACCTGTGGATCTCGTCGTACACCACGTCGTCTTCTCACTTGTGACCGGCCATCATGCATGCCTAAACAAAATTGAGACTCGACACTACACACTATTGTGCTGCATTCGTGGTCCCACAATAGCCGTTTTCTACACCACTGAAGTTGATTGAAGCGGTCCCTTAAAAAACAGCCTCAGGCGGCGATCTTGGCATTCTGTTGTTCTTTTGCGTGGTCCTGTACCCTGTCCTGTGGCTCGATGTTTATAGCCTGCTTGAAGCCATGCTTGACAACATCTTAACACATCATCTAGACTTCTGTTCAGTCTGTGAGTAATTTCTCGAAAAGAGAGACCACCCTCCTATAGTCCAACTATTCATTCCCTGTCAAACTAGGTAAGTTGGCGAAAGTTTGCATTTATTCGCACACGAGGCATGGTAAACAAAGAACGTTTAGGAACACATTCTGTAAACATTGGATATTTACTGCAGCTACAAATTTAACCCACGGCCCACATAGGGCGAATCAAAAAAATCTTCGTAAAACAGAAATTCCAAATTGATAATGTTGAGATTTTAATCATATTTAGGTTTTGCCATGATAAAGGTATACATAAAGTATTATTAAGATTAAATCATTTTTACTGTGAGAATTATCATTGTTGCCTCATTAAAGTAACCACCTCAACTGGCCAATATCAGCATAATATTTTTCCATAGGAGCAATATGGTTTAGCAATGGAGCAATATAAAAGCGGCGATTATTATATCAAATTTCCCGTTCACCTCTCGCGAAAGTGTACATCGACCGCTTTCTCTGTATTTGCAGCATCACAGTATTAGTAATCATGAGTGAGTGGCACAGTACATTCGCCTTTAAGGCATGCAACAAAAATTATAATTGTATTATGACAGTTCAATGGGTATTATGGAAATATTAACCGTAATGATAATGAAATTGGGTTTCCACTGAAAAAATAGTCTATAGATCTAACGAATTGTACGTACGTATATAAACATAGAGTCTTATTCTCATATTGATTCACTCATCAAGAATACACTAATATTAAATTCTGATCAAAAACGAATTCGAGTAAAGCTTTCTAAAAGATATGGATCCCTTTCGAAATAATAAAATTGATTTTAAATGTCGTTTTGTAACCATGGATGAGACTTGGGTTTGCCACTCTGATCCTCAATTACAGCAACAAACCGTGTGGAGCAAGCTCGATTATTTATCTTCGAAGCAGCCAAAATGGTCAAAATCGACCAAGAAGGTTATAGCGTCAATTTTTTGGGATGCACAAGGCTTTTTGTTAATTGATTACTTTCAAATCGGTAAAACAATAACAGGACAATATTACTCAAACCTTTTGGACCAATTTAATACAAATTTTGTGAGAAAAGACCTGGTTTAGAGAAGAAAAAAATCATTTTTCATCAAGACAATACACCGCCTCAAAGAGGTGCTCTTGCAATGGCCAAATTGAAGGAGTTACACTACGAATTGTTGGAGCATCCACCATATTCACTAGATCTGGCCCCCTCTGACTGTCATCTGTTCCTAAATCTCAAAAAATTCCCACGTGGTAAGCGTTTTTCATCCAATGAAGAGGTTATAGCAACAGTAGATGAGTATTTTGAACACTTCGGGAAAATCACTTCAAAGATGGAATAATAGAATTGGAGAACCACTGGAAAAAATATTTTGAGCTTAAGGGAGAATATACGGAAGAATAAAGTAATTTTTTCAACTGTAAACTTGTTTTATCATTTTCGCTCCGCGAATTTTTCAGTTAGCCCAATATATCAATTCGTAGTAAAACTAAATGACTAAATTGAATGACTAAATGTAAAATTGAATATATTTCTTACCATTTAATTATGAATATTAAGTTACGTTTAAAATTTCTGGAATTTTCAGCAATAAATTATTCACATTTTTAAAAGTTGTAAGAAAAATAACTAGATTGTAAGAAAAAATATCCACGCTATTTCCTTTGTTTATAAATAAAGAATTACGAGGGTTGATGAATTAGTTTGTTAATAATAAGTACTACCCGTGTTTGATAACAAATGGCGTTGACGAGTGAAATTCACATTACCATCGTGTACTCCAGCTTGTTAAACGACCTCATGCTGAATGACGACCTCATGATACATTTATTGGTTAGTTTTTTTTTTAACAGCCAGTTGTATCATTCGGGTTTTGTATTTTTCGATAAAATGGAAAAACAGCAATGTCGATCTATAATTTGTTTTATATTTTTGGATGGAAGAACATGCGAAGAAATAAAAGTGAAGTTGGATGCTGTCTATGGTGACCCTTTACCATCTATGACAACCGTGAGATATTGGTTTAACGAGTTTAAACGTGGTCATATAACTCTTTTCGATGAAGACGGCCAGGACGCCCCTCAGACGTGGTTACCGAGGAAATCGTCGAAAAGGTCCATGACATGATTCTCGCTGATCGCCAAACGAAAATGCGCGAAGTAGCTGAGGCCGTAGGTGTCTCGCACCGAACGAAATCAAGATTTTAACTGATAAGATAGGTGTGAGGAAAGTGTTGGCCAGATGGGTGCAACGATTGCTCACTGTGGACAACAAGTGGGTACGACTAACAATGTCAAAGCAATGTTTGGACCGCTTTAAGTGAAATCCGCAGAACTTTTTACGTCAAGTCGTCACTGTTGATGAAACCTATATACATTATCACACGCCAGAGACTAAGAGACAGTTAAAACAATGGATTTTTTATGGCCACGGTTATGTTATGGAAAGGATATGGCCACGATTTTTTCGGATCTCAAAGGAATAATCCTCATGGATGCCTCAGGGCAGTACTTCAGTGAGTTGTTGGATAAATTCGATGAGAAATTGAAGGAGACACGGCCCCATTTGACGAATGAAATTCACATTACCATCGTGTACTCCAGCTTGTTAAACGACCTCATGCTAAATGACGACCTCATGATACATTTATTGGTTACTTTTTTTTGACAGCCAGTTGTATCATTCGGGTTTTGTATTTTTCGATAAAATGGAAAAACAGCAATGTCGATCTATAATTTGTTTTTTATTTTTGGATGGAAGAACATGCGAAGAAATAAAAGTGAAGTTGGATGCTGTCTATGGTGACCCTTTACCATCTATGATAACCGTGAGGTATTGGTTTAACGAGTTTAAACGTGGTCATACAACTCTTTTCGATGAAGACGACCAGGACGCCCCTCAGACGTGGTTACCGAGAAAATCGTCGAAAAGTTCCATGACATGATTCTCGCTGATCGCCAAAGAAAATGCGCGAAATAGCTGAGGCCGTAGGTGTCTCGCACGGAACGAAATCAAGATTTTAACTGATAAGATAGGTGTGAGGAAAGAGTTGGCCAGATGGGTGCAACGATTGCTCACTGTGGACAACAAGTGGGTACGACTAACAATGTCAAAGCAATGTTTGGACCGCTTTAAGTGAAATCCGCAGAACTTTTTACGTCAAGTCGTCACCGTTGATGAAACCTATATACATTATCACACGCCAGAGACTAAGAGACAGTTAAAACAATGGATTTTTTATGGCCACGGTTATGTTATGGAAAAGATATGCCCACGATTTTTTCGGATCTCAAAGGAATAATCCTCATGGATGCCTCAGAGCATTACTTCAGTGAGTTGTTGGATAAATTCCATGAGAAATTGAAGGAGACACGGCCCCATTTGGTTAAGAAAAAGTGCTCTTCCTTCACGATAACGCACCGGCACATTAATCTTTAATTGTCACGGCCAAATTGCATGAACTGCACTACGAATTGCTTCCGCCCACCCACTTTACTCGCCCGACCCAGCGACTTTTTTCAGTTCCCTAACTTGAAAACATGGCTCGCAGGAAAAAGAATCGGCTTATATGAAGAGGTTATCCCGAGACAGAAACTAATTTAGAGAGTTTGCAACCCGCATTTTTTTAGTCGGCTTAAAAAGCTCGAGAAATGCTTGACTACGTTGAAAAATAAAAATAAATTTGTGAAAAAAATTACGTCTGTTTCAGACACGGGTACTTATTGATCAACCCTCGTATACTTTATTCCTCAGAAGTTGAATCAGATTTAATTTTTTTTCGTTGATAAATAAACATTCCTTTTTCACTATTAAAGTGATTCCACCTTTGATATATTGAGTCGACGGTTTTTAACAGAACCGGTAAAAAAGGAGGGTACTTTTAAGATATCATTTAAAAAAAGGCTAAAAAATGTGACTGACGTTACTCCTGAAATTTGTGAAGTAAAGAGCACAGGTGCCTATCAACCCGGCCCTCCCAAGTCTGGTTCAAAAAGTTCCGACAATGATATATGAATCTTGAAGATAGAGGATGATAGAAAGTTCAGGTCGTCTACTATCTCTCGATGTCTACGTTTTAAGAGGTCATCGAAAACATTGGCCTATATTTCGAGGAATAACTTCCTGGTATATATAAATTTTTAAATAGTGAATCACTAAGTACTACAAAAACGCAAACATTTTTATTTTATTCTCGTATAATAAGGAATTTTAATGCTTTCAGTTGAAACATTAATAATTTTTGAAATTGATTTTAAGTTACTATTAAATTTATTAAAATGTCCGATTGGAATATTAATAAAAATGAAGAGAAATACATTTTTAAATGGAAACTAGATGTAACTCATTAAGAAAATTACTTTTCAGCATTCCTTAATTTGGAATTCTACCTGCAGGCTCTAGAAAATTTTATGACTTTGTGTAATTAATATTTGCGTTGCTTTTAGTAACTCCACCAACAAAATTATGTAACAGCTTTCTACTCTATTCAAAGTGTTTCTCTTACTTAACATAGGTAGTTTATTTTTACCTAAATTAATGTTACAATTATTTTTTTTATCTGAAATTTTAACATAATTAGAAAGCAAAGAGGAGTTATATCTTCGACGACTTTGCCTTATTTAATGTAATATTAATATGGTGTTGGTATTGGGTGTATATTAAGATTTTATTTAATATTGAAATTTAGACAACGGTATTGAATTTGCATTTTTCCACTAGAATACTACTAGACTTATATACAGCAAAACTCGGTTACAACGTACCGGAGGAGACCTTAAATAGGTACGTTATATAAGAAGTTCGTTATAAAAATGAAATATGTATATATTGAATGCTTCATAAGTAATTTTCTAGTGCGTCCGAACTTTAAATTCAAATAAAACACAGGCAAATTAGATGCTTTGAAACTATTTATTTCATGTGAAATAATATTTGATGCCATTAATGTTTGAAAACTAGAAATTAATGTTCGGACAAATGCCCGCCGCGGCTACTTCTGACAAAGCGCATTCTGTCAATCCATTCAACCAATTTCCGACCACTTTTTCAAGCAATTAGGGTTTGCAGTTTGGTTAGGTTATGTTTGTTTTCAAGCCGTAAATAGTTGCTGTTTCGGCATAGCAGTGGCGGATCGTGAGGGAGTGCATTGGGACGCCACCTCTCCAGCATTTATCATAGTTAACAATTTTTCAGAACAAAACTCCATATTTTATTTCTGTTCAGTTTCTTTCCTTTAACTCATTTTCCTGGTTCACCTCCTTATAGGTTTTCAATAGCATGAAAAGTAAAAAGGAGGAAGGGGAAAGCAAAAAAATCTTCAGCAGCACTATTTTCTTCTACACTCTCCCATTTTAAAAACCCACAAGCCGAAACCCACGACCTTGGTGGCCAGGTTAACAGGTCCTTTAACCAAAATAATTTTCTCACCGAAGTTTTCCCTCAACAAATCGATTTTTGCGTTGGCTATCTGACATGTTGAGCCATCTTGTTGGCTCTCCTCCAGATCAATTTACAAACCTATGGAAACAGTGTTTTCTCAAGGGCCCAGGTTTTCAAGTGGTTTTCTTCATCTTCATCACAAAACTGTCTAATTTGTGTGAGTTAAATTCAACTGTTCCCTCATCATGTCGACCATGAGGACCAGAATTCTCAAGATTTTGGATTATCTGAACATCTTCATTATTTCTTCTAGTTGAAGACCTTCCGCTTCAGATGCAGCGAATGCCTTTAACGACCTGAATTAAGCTTATTAATTTATTTATACCCTACCCTCATCATATTTTTGTAAAATTATAAACAGTTTATATATACAATGAAGTTTGGGAAACAGTTAATAATTCAGGTCCATTTTATTTTAATTATTCTTAATTTTAAGGTTTCCGAATCGAAAGACGATAAATTTAAAATATGTAATAAAAAATAAATGAAATACAATGTACCACTTTTCATTTTTAATACGTATTCTTCTATATTATATTATTCAACTTATTCAAATATTTTATCATAAAATTAATAAAAATATATCTAAGTCGAAATTTGTTACCTGCGAGTAATAGTAATAATTTAACGCTAGCCCGTCCAATTCAATAATGATATTAGCACAGCAATAATTTCACTACAGGTTTCGTTCGAATGATGTTATATATTACAGTAAGTATCTATCGAACAAGGTCTATATAACGTGTTCTGTTTCTATAGGCCCAGAATGGTTAATAATTCACTGCTTCCGCCGACCGTATATTATTTTAGGCAGTTCAAAGATAATATGGATTACGTGAATCTACTCTTAATATATTGTAATGGCCCTTATAGATGCTTCATACCCACTATATATTATGATATGACCTTTCAGAAACATGGTGTTTTTTATAAGCAACCCAAGAGCTATCAGCTCATTAAACTAGCACCTGGTAGGGAAGCACGATTTATAAATATAGGTATATTTATGATATTAATATATCTTTCTTAGCTGCAATATCACAAAACATTTTAATATGATTGAAATTAAAAAGAAATTTTAGTTTTTGATACTGAGAAATCACTATAAATTGTTACTTCAGATTATTTATAACTCTTTTTAAACTAGTGCAAGATCGACATTTAGAGTGTAATTATCTTGAAATTACTAAAATTAATTTGGAAAATGGTTTATTTTAACTGATGTTTGATAAAAGTCCATAATAGAATTAGTTAAATAAGATTGGCTCGTGAATTATTGTTCCAAACGTAGTTGCATTTGATAGCAAATTAAAAAATTGTAGGCCATTTATTAATATTAGTTCACCTACATTTATAGGTTTTTATCTTGTTTAATTTATTACTTATAAATTTTAATCTTTATATCATTGAGTGCTGGAAGGGAATATTATAGCAAACTGAATAAACGACTACGATAACATAGAATACAGCTGATCAAGATTCAAGAAAAATATACTAGAAACTGTCTGTGGAGGATTAGAAACTAAAACTATCAATTTAAATAAAGCTAGAAACCACACATGCATATCTTAAGTGCATATTAATTAGGATATTTATCCTGATTAATTTCATTTCTTCATTTGCTTCATTTGAAGCTTACCGAATTATTAAGAAAAAGAATAGCAGCAAGACTGAAATTATAGGACTGCATAGAAGTGAAATAGAAGAATTGTAGAAGCAAATAAATTATTAGCTCAAAAAGGAACATTGTACCACATTACCACAAATACCAGATACAATCTAATAGTAAATGAAAGAACAACGATAACAGAGCACGACTTAAAATAATCATTGAAAAAAGTATAAAATTAAAAATTAAAAATTCAATAACATAGCCATGACTGATATATACTACTGATATAAATAAAGCACTCTCTAGTTCAACAACCCCAAATAGTCATAGTGAAAAATATGAAATGGAATCGAATTTCAGATGAATGGAGAACAGTGAGAGCTCTCTATAATATTCTTATGCACAAAAAAATGTAAAAAAGAAAATCCACATAATTATCGAAAAAATTACCTAAATCCCATATCGAAATTAACAACAGGATAATAGCAACAAAAATACCCAAGAATCTTTTAAAATAATCAATATTATTTAAAAATGAGATCTCAATCCGACAAACAATTATGGCACACATAACTTATTTCGTTATTAGTGCAGTCTACATGAGCCCACAGCTGACACTCTAGGTATTGTACCCAGTTTTCATTTGACCTGCTGTTTGAAAAGGATTCCATACAAACTAAACAGAAGCAATGTTCGCTATCTGAATTATCACTATCCTTAGTTATTTTAGCATATTTTTTCTTCTTTTGTGTTTTATTTCGTTGCAAAATGGCTTTCTTTACTTCTTTGGCTCTAAGCTTCCTTTTGTTTTGTTCTTGAATTTCAAGCTTCTTTGGAGTAGCAGTCACTATTGCTGGTTTTCTGCCTTTTCTTGCCATTCCATTATTCTTCTTGAGTTCTGTTTTTGGTAGGGGCTTAACTTCATAGGAGCTGAACGATGTCATCGTGACATGCGCTAACACTAGCTGAGTAGGTAGATGGGATATGTAAATTTTCAGATGATATCGATGAACTAGCCACATCTACTTCTGAAATAGTTGTTGATGGCAAGGTCATTATTGGTGGCAAAGTTAATTTAGGAGGGATTCTTAGCAGTAATGGTGAAGCTACCAATGGTGATCTTACTAATGATATTGGTGAGCGTAACACACACTCAATCAGAATTGCTTGAATGCTTGATTATGAAGAAGAGGGCATTGCGTCAATCTGACGACTTGTTGACGGAATCGGGTCTGGTAGTGGAACTGTAACATCTTCTAACTGTCGATCAGTGACGGAGCTGGACAAGTCGATGTCTGCAAATACTCGTCTATTCACGGGCCATATCCCTGTTCAAGCAAAATTCGCCTGTATATTTCGCGGTATTATGGCGATCGGAAAAGAGACTCGGACTATACTGGGTATATCGTATATCGTCATAACTTTTTCAGGGTTTGGTCTCATCCCGTTGTCGCAGCATGCATTGACGGCCTTTTTCAAAGGTCAAAATACACTGGGATCAGGCGGCTGCATCTTGTGTGTAGAGTGTGATGGGAAAGTCAAAAGGACAATGTCAGAATCTCTACATAAGTCAATATTGTTCAGTGCTATATGGAAACTGTGGTTGTCTAAAAGAAGAATGCATTTATTTTCTTTAGGTGGTCTTGCATGAGTCTTTAGATGATTAAAAAAAAATGTTGATATCATCTTCCTGCATCCAACCTCTTCCATTCGCATTTCCAATTAACCCTTGGTGTGCATCACGGATAAAATGATCCTTCAACCCTTCTCGTGGGAATATGAACATCTTAGGAATACTATTTCCAATGGCTTTAACCGTACTATAATAAAACAAACACCTACCATAATAAAAACAAACACAGTTGAAAAAAACGGGCAACAAACTTACTTTGGAGATATTTTGCGGTACCCACTCGCTACATCAACAACCTGACGGTACAGCGCCGTGAGCGCAACAGAGGTAAGGAGGGTTCAAAATGGCGCACATCGGTGATACAGCCAGCTGTGCAGCCAACATAATTCGTTCAGAAACTCATTTGTTACGTTCATCCCGTATTAGTTTTAAGCCTGACCTCCCCTAACAGATGGAATTATATAACTAATTGATCTTTAAACAAAGTGATTCTTTAAACACCCTTCTAATTAAGAATATGAAGGAAATTATAAAGTAAAAAAGGCATATTAAATGCGTAATAAGAAGCTTAAAATGATATACTACGCAAGCGACGTAATAATAATAGTTGAAGCCGAGAACAACCTACAAAGGCTAGTACAATTGAACCGTTCAAAGGTTACCCATGCGTCATCAATTTTTATCCATACGAATCAAATCAAAAATTATTAGTCAAATTGGTGCTAACTGTCATAATGGACATGGTTAATGCTAACTTTCCTAATAGACTAATTTAAATTCATGATACATTTATTTGTATATATTTATAACATGAAATTGTAAAACGTTGTGTTATAAATCGATATTTTAACGTAAAATTTCGAGTGTTTGTCATGAATTTGTAAAGTTTTATATCATAGATCGATCGAAGAATTTTGTAGGTTAAAATTGGACGAACTTCAAGTTATCAGGAAATTTTAGGGAAGCAGTCAATGAATTAATTTGTTATCGGTCCAAATCATTTTATTTGCTCTATAAACATTGTTGTCGAGACCAATTTTTATATGATGAAAACGTTATCAAGGTATGGGAATATACAGGTCTATAAACAATTACATTACACATTTATTACAAATATAATTTCAAATATTTCATATAAATATATAAAGCATACAAAAACAGCTGTATAAACATAGCGTTAAATACTGAGTACTTAATACATAAATACAATAATATATAAATAAAAATAATTTTTTCTATATCTAAATAATTAGATATACTAATAAGTTCATTAAGCAACCACATTAACTACATAGCTATATATCTTTATCAGATTTAGATGAGGAACTTTTATTTGCATTGATTATAATAGGCTCAACTTAAACATGGATTATGCGTTGTTCTCGGTTAAACCAGTCTTCAATTAATTTCTCTGTATGCCCTACAGACTTTTCCTACACTTCTTCATTACTCTGTTCCAATGCTTCTTTTCATATATTTTAACACTATTGTTTTCCCAAGAATTTCTTTTGTTGCCTTTTGATGAATGATCTCCTATTGTCATTCCTTTTTTACTTAAAGCCTAGCTCCTTCAGGAGAGTATTGAGTGATGTACGACCCATACTGACAATTTCCTTTCTTCTTAACTTCATATTAAGGCTTTTGATAATTACATGTTTTCCCAAAAACGAAAAAAAAATTATCATGATACAGAACTATCTTTACATGTATTTTTAGTTTATGAAACTGTTTTTTGAAAATTAAGCTATATCATATTCTAGTTTTAGTCTACACACTTGTATTACACTGTATATACAAGTAGACCTCAAGCTGATTAATTGTTGGTAAAAATTTGTAATTTCTGGTACTATAGGTATTTTAATAATCGTTGCTAATAGCTAAATCTTTTATTATTTACCAGGAATAGCAGGATATGCCAAATATGTGTGCTAGATAAAAGTAAGATAGGTGTTAGCTCAAGATTTTACAGTTTTCTAATAAATTGTAAAGCCAAAATGTTTGCGAATGTGAAAAATTAAAAGGCATATATGGCACAACTAATATGTACAATTAATATGTATTCATTATACTTAAATGACTTATTTTCTCTGTACATATTTTACAACGTATTTTGAACTTCCATTTTATTTCCTTCAGGTAAGTCTATTGTTTTGGTCTTCACTCGAGGTGTGCTTGTTCGAGGAGAAGAAATAACTGGATTATATTCTTTTCTTTTCTTAATAGAATACACTGTTTTTCATGATATTTTTAATGCTGCTTCAACTCTCTAAAAAAATATATTACAATGTGATAATGCAAAATAAGTAAAACGTGATCAAATTAAGTATTCTTTACCTCTTGAATGGATGAAAGAGACTCTAACGATCACCCATTCCTTTTTTCCGTTTCAAAATACTGATAAACATTGAGCACACATTGTTGGGCTTGAGATTTCAGTGTTTTTCTCGACATTATATGAAATCAAACAAAAAGTTAAAACAAATATAGATACCTTAAAAGTTCGCAATTATATATTTCCGTTATTATTTTGAAACGGTTCTTTATTTTTCAGTATGTTTTTAGAATTAGCCAATATAAATTCTGTGTTTATTAAACATTTGTAATAAAATGTTTTTGGTTAGGTTTGGTTTGAATTATTGAAGGAATTAATTGAGGAAATTATTGAAGGAATTAAAACTTTATGAATCTTTACAAAAACTTACCTATAACAAAATAATCAATAACTAATAAATAAATAATTTTACTAAAACACAATAACAAAACAAATCAAATGACAACGAAAACAGTACCGCTGAACTCAGTAGAGGAACTTTTGACAACTGGTACGAACAAACACCTTTTATTTGTTACTTTCTTTTTCTACCCCGCTGTATATTACCGAACTTACTGCTCTTACCCGAAGACATACATATTGATTTTTTATCTCCTTATATCTCGTTCGGTAAAGGAAAAGAACATATTAAGACAATGTCTATGATATAGGAAATTCATGACGTCATTTGATGACGCATGGGTAATCTCTTGGCAGTTCAACTGTATATAAATTCTGCATAATTGTATTGAAATATATCGTAATATAGAAATTTCCGCTGAAAAAATCAAAATAATAATAGACCAATAGCTAAAAGACCAATGAGGTGTAGTATTCGATGAAAAACCAACAGAGCAATCAATGGTTTCCTAGGCCTTAAGTTATCAAGTGTAGAAAGTTGGAGGAGGAAGTAAAACACCAGGTCAACAAAGCAAATAGAATAGTCGATAAAGCAGATCAGTGATATCATACTCAGAAATAAATATATTTGTATAAAAACGAAGACAAGAACATGTCAAAGTGAAATACCATCAATAAGGACGACCACATTTAAAAGACTATTTAAATGTAATTCAGAGAATGTTGAAATCAGCCAAAATGAAAATATTTGAGACACACATATATAATAGAAAGTATAAACCCGTGGATAAAAGGAAGAAAAATGAAATGGGATGAATACATTGAAAGGATTGCAAATAACAGAGTATTGAGGATTGAAAAAGATAAATTGATATGATTGAGTATAAGATAAATAGGAGCAAAACACCTAAGAAGAAGTTGATATTATAATATTATAAGCTGGGAGAAAACTAGATAAGAAAATAGCAATATGCCTAATATAAACCGGAAGAGGAATTATATAGTTATATTATTTTTGCATATGGCAAAAACTATTTATGTGTACGTATAATAATACAAAATAAAAAAGTTCGGTTACAATCATCACAAACAAATATTGAGGTTACATATCTATTGAAATCAGCTGTTAGTTGCTTTCAGAAGACCCGACATTTAACGACTGACGTTGGGGGTACTCCTTAACAATGGAGTGGATTATTTGTCTAGAAACACCTCATTTTCACTCCTGGGAAGGCTCTCTGCCCCAATTTTGCATCGAGTCCGCACATCGACCATGATCGATTTTGATCCCATTGAGACGGACCTAAATTTTGCGAGACGGTGATAAATCCGACGACTCCTCTGTTGGTCTCAGCAAGCTGTGAGTGTGAACTAGTAATTGTCGTTGCCAGTTTCTTCTTCGGGAATATATCTTTTGGCCTGTATCTTTTTGAAACAAATTATTCCGATATCACTGAGGAACGTTGTATCTGTGTAAGTTGGCTTGTTGTGATTTGGTTTGGAGAGAATATGGAGATCATACAATTTTGGGAATTTCTTAACTGATAAATTATAACTTGATAATCGTATAAAAGTATTACTATGAAATATTTAGCATTATAATTAATATATTTGTTTTATTTTCAGGTAAGGTTTTTCAAATACAATTATCCATGGAATTATTGTACAAGTGACAAATTGGGTAAGTTTTTCTAAATATGTGAGATATCTTAAAAATTAAATCAATATAAATAAAAATTAAATGCTGTTGGATAGTGAACGCATCACTTGAGAACGGATGTACCGATTTGGCTAATTTTTTTTTCGGAAAATTGAGAAAACAGAAAGTGCTTTTTTCTATGGTATTTTTGTATGAACTCAAGATCCTAACTCACGATTCGAATGATGGATATGCGGAATTATTTTTTTGTTTTGTTCGTTATGGTCTTGGAAAAGTTTTCAGGAAAAAAAATGATCACAAACAAATTTATTGAAATTTGGACAGGACAACGTCTGTAGGGTCAGCTAGTGATAAATAATTTCCTACATTAAAAGTATAGGAAATTATCAGAAATAATTATTTTGATGAACAGTGCTGTTGCGCTTATATAGCTTGTGTTTGCCTTACTGCTCGCGACCAATTAACTAATTTTATTTGATAGCAATGAACACTAATTCTTAACTGGTTTAAACATACTTATATTTCTATAAGATTGTTAAACATTTTTTTATTTAAATTTAACAATGAATTTCTACGTCGTGCCTGTACACATTACAGGTCCGCTACTATTGAATTTACAGTATGAAAAATTTCAAAATAAGTAACGTTTTCAAACTTAAACTTTATCAATAAATTTGTTTTATAGACAAGGTTCTAACAATTAAATTACTTATTTGAATTGTGTATTACTACAAAATATAAGAAGATATAACATTAGGATGAATTATTGCCATTATTGAAGGATAGAGTTCAAAGAAACAAAAGCATTAGGGAAAACATTGATAGTTTCAATATGTATCATAGAAAATTAGCGCTGGATCCTGAAGTCGAAGCATGAAGGCATTAAAGTCAATCAGAATTCGTAGCTTTTCTGATATGATTTAACACGCATATTACAGTCATCAGAGATAAGAGACGAAATGATACACGAGTTAACAAACAGAAATTCGAGCAAATTGACACTTACGAAAAACTACTTGACAATCCGTAGAACTCACGAATTAAGACTTGTTCAACTTAATCGAATAAATACCGGACTTAACTGAATATGCTCGACTTAGATGAACAGATATGGCTCATTTCCAGCAAGACAACGCGAACCAGCATACTGTGAAATTTATGATGGAATGGCTTCAAGTAACTCGACTTGTCTGAACTTCAAATACACAATACACAAATACACAAATGAGACATTACAAGATCTAATTGCTACGTCTTTAATTTCTAAACATACTTTTTACATGGGTGCACTTTTGATAATAGAAAAAATAGATTTTGCTTATAACATATGTTTTTCAATTTATACCCATTCCGTCGATATTGGTTTTTACACATTATTTCAGTTATTTTTCAATTTTCGATCAATCCGTTTAAAAATACCTAGAAACATGACATATCATTTTAACAGATCAAAAGTAATTGCTTTGGTACAACAGGGCTTTAAAAAATTCCAAGAGACAAATGACGTAAAGGATCGCCCCAGAAGTGATAAAAAAGATCGGCAGATATCAATGATAGCTCGAAGAAATTATCTGGAATCTACAAGTTGTATATCAAGGGAGCTTAGGCTTGAAGGGGTAAATGTTTCCGACAAACTATAATACGCAGATGAAAGCGGTAAATTTGCATCGCCGAAGACCTTTATGTGTTCCCAAACTAACCCTTCAGCAAAAAAATGTAAGCTTGCAATGGACTCGAGAAATGGTGGATTATAGTCCTAACTGGAATAACGTGATGTTCTCCGATAAGACGAGATTTGGCTTGGTTTGTGATTCACGAAGAACATTAGTTTGGAGGGCTCCAGGCCAACAAGCCTCACTAGAGACAGCTCAACCACATATCCCATTAGTTAGTTAATGTGTAAGGGTGGCCAGCAAATTCACCTGACATTGATTGTCGTTGAATATGCTTGAGACATTCTGAAAACACGCAAAAGAAACAAAACAATCCTCCTCTTACACTGCGAGAATTAACAGATGCTGCTGAGATTGCACAAGCCCAAATTGATCATTTAATCGTCATCATGCCAAATCGCCCTCAGGCATGCATACGACCCATGGAGGAGTTGCAGCTTATTAGTTTTATTGAAAGTTGTTCTTTTCATTTTTTAATTACTTTTGAAGGCAATTGGTACATATAATTTTTTGACTCCAAAATAATAAATCCATTTTACACACATTGATCATCGGTGTCGAGTCATCAGTGGCGGCTCGTGAGGGAGGGTGTTGGGGCACCGCCCCTCCAGCATTTATAACAGTAAATTATTTTTTAGAGCAAAGCAGCATATTTTATTTCCGTTCAGTTTCTTTCCTTTAACTCATTTTTCTGGTTCACCTTCTGGATAGGGTTTCAATAGCACGAAAAGTAAAGGAGGAAAGGGAAAGCAAAAAAAAATCTCCAGCAGCACTATTTTCTTCTACGACCTCCCACTTTAAAAACCCACGAGCCGCCACTGACATCACCATCATCATCATCAACCCGTATGAATCCACTGCAGGATGAAGGCCTCTTCGGCATGCTTCCAATTCTCGCAGTACTGAGCTTTTCAATTCCATTCGGGTCCAATATACTTAATAATATCATCAGTCCATCGTGTTTTCGGTCTTCTCCGTGGACATTTGCGATCAAGCGGTATCCATGGTCCATCTTTCGTCCTATCGTCTCGCTACATGGCCTACCCACTTCCATTTCAGTTGCTTTATTCTTCCAATGATGTCACTCACTTTCGTTTGTTCTATGATCCATGTGCAGGTTTTTCTATCATGTCTAGTAGTGCCAAGCATACATCTTTCTATTCCCCTCTGTGCTACTCGAAGTTTTTGAACTAACTGTGATGTGAGTGTCCAGGTCTCACTTCCGTATGTCATAACGGGCAGGACACACTGATCAAATACTTTTCTTTTCAGGCAAAATGGTAGTTTGCTTTTAAACACTATGTTGTGTCTGCCAGCCACATTTAACGCGGCGTTCCACCTCCCGGGCGATATGCCCTTCCATTGAAACCCTCTGCCTAAGATATATATAGTGATTCACAACTTCCAAATCCGTTCCTAAAATAGAAATCCTTTTGTCCTCAGCAAATTTATTGAACATGACTTAACTCTTCTTCTGGTTTATTTTCAAGCCCAGCCCTTTGCAGCTCTTGTACGTATCTTTGCAGCTGCTTTGGGCCTTGTGAAAGAAGAACGACATCTGCGAATCTAAAATGATTTAAGTATATGCACAATTAATCCTTACTCCATCCTGTTTCCAATCCAGATTACGGAACACTTCTTCCAGACAGGCTGAGAAAACAAGAGGCGATATTCCATCACCCTGCCGTATGCCCCGCTCTACATTTATTCCAACCTCAAGATCGTCAAGGTGGACTGTCGCTGTAGCTTTATCAGACGATCTTGGTAGATTTAGATAGGCTTTCTCTATACCTTGATTAGGCAATACTTCCATTATGGTCTGCTTTAAGATTGAATCAAATGCTTTTTCATAAGCGATAAAAGCCAAGCACAGTTGCATAGTGTATTCATTGTGTCTTTCTATGACTTGCTGTAAAACCTGGATGTGATCCATTGTACTGAATCCACTTCTGAATCCTGCTTGCTCCCTTGGTTGTGCGTAATTAAGTTTTCTTAGTATTCTTTTGGATATTATCATGGTGATAATTTCGTACACCACTGATTGGAGGCTTATTGGACGGCAGTTCTTTAAATCTTCCCGTTCTCCTTATGTAAAAGAATCACTTCTGCATATTTCTATAAGCTGGGTACTTCTTATTGTTTGAGGCATTTTGAGTATTATTTTGCTAGTGTTTTATGTAAAGTCCGACCATCTGCTTTTAACATCTCCAAAGTTGTACTATCTTTTCCTGGAGCCTTGCCATTTTTCATCGAATCTATAGCCTTTGTCACTTTCGCCACCAAGATATCCGGCACTTGTTCTTCAGTGGGCATTGCTGTTCTTGCTTGATTCTAGTCCTCATATAACTTTAAATTAAATCTTCGGACAACCTCTAACATTTCCGTTCATCCCCCGCACATTGTACAATCCTCATGCATTAAGAAAAATATTTGTGTCCTTTTCTTTCTTAGCTTTGTTAATTCCCGTTTTCTTCCAGAGTTTTTTGCACTAGCTGCATGTTAAATCGAAGGGTTTCCTCTCGAATATGCTTTCATATAATTTTGCAAAGCTCAACGTACTCGACCCTACTAAAAGGAATGTCTGCATTCTTCATTATCCGGCGTTTTTTCATTAAATGAATGGTTTCATTGGAAATTTTTTATTGTTTGAAACATTTATCTTCTTGAGCTATTGAAGCCGCCATTGTTAAGCATATTGTTGGCGATTTCTTCATATTGGTCTGTAATTTCCATCTCCTCCGGGTCTTTTAACACAGCAAAGCGATTCGACAAAGCAATTTCAAAATCTCTGCCCCTCTCCAGTAGCTTCCCAGAATCCACTTTGCCCCGTTTTGATCTTATCATTCCTTCGAACTCTCTTCGGCAGTTTATCCTAATCTTTGCTCGTACTATTCGGTGGTCACTTCCCACATTAAAATGGGTAAGGACAGTACAATTGCAAAGTATTGCTTTATCGTTTGACATGATGTAACAATCCTCCTCTTACACTGCGGGAACTAAAAGATGCTGCTCGAGTAGAATGGAAACCATTCTATAGAAGAGAATTCCACAAACCCAAATTGATCATTTAATTGACATCATGCCAAATCGCCCTCAGGCATGCAACAGACCCATGGAGGAGCTGCTGCTTATTAGTTTTGTTAAAAGTTGTTCTTTTAATTTTTAAATTAATTTTGAAGGCAATTGGTACATATATTTTTTTAAATTTAAAAATAATTAAAATGAATCTTACACACATTGGTCATTGGTGTCGAGTCATCAGTGGCGGCTCGTGAGGGAGGGCGTTGGGGCACCGCCCCTTGAACATTTATAACAGTAAATATTTTTTTTAGAACAAAACAGCATATTTTATTTCCTTTTAGTCATTTTCCTGGTTCAGCTCTTGTATAGGGTTTCAATAGCACGAAAAGTAAAGGAGGAAGGAGAAAGCAAAAAAAGCAAAAAGCAAAAAAGAAAAAATCTCCAGCAGCACTATTTTGTTCTACGCCCTCCCACTTTAAAAACCTACGAGCCGCCACTGATATTCGTATAATGATATTCGTCAATAATATTTAATAATGCCGAGCTTTATGAATAAACCCAACAGTTCAATACAAAAAAATTCAGCGTTTAATTTTTATTGACAAAATAAATGATTAATAGTGTAGTAGATTAATAAGTAGTACAAATTTAATTCAAAAAAATAGAAAGTTTTAACATGATTAATATAAAGGGAATCAGCAACGAAAGTCTGCAACAAGAGATACAGCTAAACATAATTTGTCTTTGAAACTTCCAGCAGTGAATTAAGTCAAATCTGTCTGGTGAATAAAAACATACCAAAAACAACTAAATCAGCAATTAATATTCGCACTAATTAAACAAGTAATTATAATTGGAGCTCCAACTGGAAACGGCGGAAGAAAATGGCTTTCCCGGCAGTAATTATGTTTGTCAGTATTCGGGAGAATCCTCTTGTAGCGCGAACTCTTCCACTTCAACAGTCAATTCTCTTGATCGGCTTTCATTAAACTCTTTAACTTAATATTTTCTACTCTTTAAATATCAATTTGAAAACTTTTGAAATAATTTATTTCCAACTTAAATGTTTTCAGCCTATAAACGGTCAATTTTTTTTAAGTGATTTCTATATAACTCGACTATCTCCATCATTTACATATAGCATATTCTCTTCTACTCCTTAAACATGATTTTAAACTTCATACGTTTTATAAGGGTAAATGGCATATTTCTGCAGTATTAACGGTCTTAATTCATAATTTTCTTCTAATAATTTTATATTTATCCATTTTTTAGGACAGTTTTCGATTTCACGCACACAAAAATCCTATAAAAATAATCCTATATAAACAATGAATCTTCTGGAAAAACAGTTCTAGAAAGAAACTAATATTAAATCTAATATAATCCTCCAACTTGCTTTCATGTTTTAATATTAATATTTACCATAATCAGTGGTAGATTAATATATTTCAGTTAAATATATTAATATATTTCCAGTCTATTAATTTAAACTATTTAATTACAATTTTTATAACTACAATTCAATTCCTTGTTATCTGCTGCTTATGTTACTTGTTATGCCCATCTTATGTATATGTGGTATTCCACTTTTATTTTTACACTGTAATCTCACTACGTACACTTGCTTGCCTTTGTAGCCCTTCTTCAAATATTCTCCTTACCAGCTTTACTTTTCCTTGTTCAAATATTATCATTTCTGATTCAGATTTTCCAGAAAAATCTTATTGCTGTGGCTATAATTCTATCAATTATTCACTGTCATGACACATTGGTCAATAAGTCTCCGGTTTGATAAATAAAATACGTTTTTGCACTTTATTCATCAACATGTTCTCCTCGAAGAGCAATACAATGATGTGGTGAAAGAGCACTTTTTTGTTCATTTTGAGCCATTTTTCTGCTACCTCGTCCTTCAAACGACCCAATAACGCAATGAAATATTCGCTGTTGATGGTTTTACCTTTCTCGAGATATTCGATGAAAAATATCCCATGCGCATCCCAAAACTACAGGGATCATAACCTTACCTGCCGATGGTTATATTTTTGGTCCCTTTGGACGACCGTCACACCTTGTCACACACCGTATGAAAAAAATTCTTTTTATATTGCTTAAACAGTTCCAAACATTACTCAGAATCCCATTTCGATGGCAATTTACAAATTCTCAAATGTTCACGTAAAATGGTGTAAACACTTCCATTCGATAAATTTATGATATCAGCTATCTTCTGTAGCGTTACTTTATAATTTTGAGAATCATTTTGGGAATTTTTCTGATGTTGTCTGGTGTAAGCACCTCATTTGGACGTCTAGAGTGATCAGCATCATCGGTGCTTGTATGGCCAATTATGGTTGATTTTCTTGAGGCAGAGTCCGAGTGTCGTCCGAATGTTTATCAAGCCATTGTTTTGGCACACTTCAACGGTATTTTTCTTCATCAAAAAGCAATGCTTAATCAACGCACGAATTTCTTTTTTTTATTTTTCTTTCCAACTAACAAAAGTAGCGTCAGTTAAAGTACAGCAACTCATAAACTAGTAAACAGATTGCCATGAAATTTTGACACATGACGTTTGGAGCTTGGCACAATCGACCATTGGTAGGGATTTTTCGTAAGCGACGCCATCTATGTCAGATCGGGGACTTACTGACCGATGGGTTATATAAAGAACGGTCTTACTACTTTGTTTTATATCTTCATTTTTATCTGTTTTGGTTTCCCCCTTTTCTCTAAAAACATATACTTTGACATACTTTATATTTTTCCTATATTTCCTATTCCCAAATATTAGTTATTTCGTTGTCTATTTTTCCATTATTTTTATTATTGTAGCCAAATCGTTGAATTTATAAACTTGCTCTTGTGGTTTTCTATTTAAAGAGAGCCTGTGTTTATTTTTCTGTGCTGTAATCATCAAGGTTTCTATATTTGGGTTTTTCGTCACGATCTAAAACTCAAAAAATATCAAACTATCTGTTTTTATGGAAATAAAGAATCACTGAAAATATTTTTATATTCTTAAAATTTTATTCGTTAGGCAAATTTATTACAAAAAAGAATCACTGCGAAATTTGTCTCCGTTTGGTTTTTTGTTTTTACCCAGTGATTCTTTAATTACATAAGAATAGATATTTTGATATTTTTTGAGTTTTAGATCGTGGCGCAAAACCCAAATAAAGAAAACAATATATGAACACACCACAATCATTCAGACATTATCAAGGTTTCTGTTTTCTTCTTATTAATTTTGATGTTGATTTGTATATATTTTTTCTAGAAAAATTAAAAATGTAATATTTTCTTATTCGCTCTTAGTATCATATCATCTGCAACAAAAGTTATTTTAAAGTCACATCAATTCTTCTATTAGAACCTTTGGTGTGAAACACTAAACTTATTTACTACTGAACACCAAATTACTTTTTTGAACTGAATCATCAGGAGATGATTTAATCTAGATTAAATCATCTCATGATGATCGTCAAAAATTGGAGTTAAATTAGGGAGAATTAGAGATTTATAGTAGAGAGATCTATAGTAGATAGTATAGAGTAAGTAATAGTAAGTAGAGCTAGCGTTGTTTTAAATAAATTTTAATTTCACATTCTGTGAATTTCTTATATGTTCTTTCTTCATTCTTTTTATCTTTGTGTAACCCTTTTATGACTATTTATTGACTTTGTCAAAGGCCATTATATGTTGATTTGATGCAAAGTTTACATGCTGTTATTGATAGGGCTGTTCCCATGAAATTGGAAAAACCTAGAAGATTCCCTTGGGTAGGCAAAAAACAATGATATGCTCAAGTTGGAAGGGACAGAGCGTATACAAAGTTCTTCTTTACAAAGAATGAACAGGATTGAAGGATTTATAAGTACAAAAGAAATATTGCACTCTCCATAATACGACTGGAGAGGAAAAGGTACCTTAATAATAATATCGATACTTGTAGAGGGGACGGGAGAAAGATGTGGAGAAATATAAAAAATGTACTAGGCAATGGTAAGGTGAATGCCGATTTTTCTTAAATCGATTTTGATGGCCACTACGGATTTACAGAGGAGAACTTCAACAACTTTTATATTGATAGTTTGAATTATGTAGAACAGAGTATCGAAGGACGGGATTGGAGCAGTGAGTTTAAGCATGTCACACTAAACAAATTTAGAAAAGTTGTGTTTTGCTTAAAAATCGTCGAACTACGAGTGACAATGAAATTGCGATAAGGTTAATGAAAGAAATGTTTTATGTCATCGGTTATCCTTTATTGTACTTAATTTACAAGTTTTTAAGTACAAGTTTTGAAACGAATACATTTCATGAGGAATTAAAAACCACATTATTGTATCGATTCCAAAAATATCAAAGCCTAGTATACCAAGTGCCTTTAGACCAATTAGTTTGTTACCTGTTGTTGATAGAATTATCGAGACTATTGTATGTGCAGAGTTGAGAACTTGAAAAACTTTGAAACCAAAGAGTTGTTATTTTCTGCTTAATCAGGGTTCAGGACAAACATTCTTTCCATGCGCAACATGGAAAAACTATATAAAGGATGGGAAAACTGCACTTAGTATGTTTATAGATTTAAAGCGAGCATTGGAAACCATGTTGCTCTTCTAATGTTGGTTTTATCTTGTTTCTTGATCACTTCAATAGTATTCCTATTAATACTTTCCCTGGTATGTTTTTCAATATAATTATTCGATAGTTTCTGTAATCTCTGGTGTTTTATTTGTTATATTGTGGCAATATTATATCAATGTTCCAGTTTCTGGATTATTTCTAGATATATTTTATCGCTTTTATCGTGTTTTTATTTTCGCAGGGTTTTTTTTCAATTTTCAGTTTATTATTAGCTTGAGTGACTTCGTTCTCCTGCTTCTAATAGACGGCATAATATTTTCTCCAATATCTTCTAATCGTGTGTCTGCTTATCTTTATACTTCAGATATCGTTTTTGAAAACTCTTTAAAATTGTCTTTCCATTTTTGTATTATTTCTTTATCTTTTGTTAGTTTAACTTAATTAACTCAAATTCTTAATTGCACTCTAATATCTTACAATTTCATCACAATTGCAGAAGTTGTAGATAGATTTATCACCATAAGTTAGTTTGACACTTGTTTGTTTAAAATAACACAATAACCGCCATTACGTAGCAATTGTATCATATCACGAACTGTTCTAATACACGATCAATTTATCGATTTGAAAATTAACTGAAACATCTTTAATGTACATATGTATTGGGGTTTTTGACCTTAAAATCTCTTGTTTAACATTCTTGATTAAACATTCACGTCGTCAGAATCTTAAATCGTTTAAAGACGTGAATTTGTCGTCAAAATAGTTTTTCGATATAAATCACCAATAACGGTAGTAGTAAGCAGAATAATTAACAAATTAAGTTAGGGTGGTGACTTGTTGACTTGTGACTTGACTTGTACTCAGAATGGTAAATTGGTAATTGAATTTAAAGCAATTGAAATTTTTGGGAATTTACTAGATTCTGGTTAAAAAGATAATATAGAAAAAACACGGAAAAAAAATTCCTATGCTCCATGTAAAATTCCCAATCCTTCAGTCGCCATCAAACGCCAACAAGTATCTCCCGAGACCGGTTTCTGGCTCTAAACTGTTATCAGTTGGCCTTCGAATTAAACATTTGAAAGCAACTGAAGGATTGACCAGAGTCCTGACCATACTAATCGGCCAAATTTCATGAAAGCAGCATTGAAATGCAGCTCACGCCATCCGGTGTTTTGTAACAGTACTATTGTGTCAAACCGTTCGGACACAAAGCCAGGCCCTATATTCAGGTACCAGATGTGCATGAAAATACACATTGGGCTAGGGAAGAATATCATAGATATTTAAAAAACAAGGAAAAAATGTTGCGCTGCTCCATGTAAAATTCTCAATCCTTCAGTCTCCATCAAACGCAAACAAGCATCTTCCGAGATCGGTTTCTCAAAAAAGCTTATTTTTACCATATTAAAAAATCAATTAACAAAAAATATTTTATTGAAAATGCCGCAAATGTCGTTTAATACAATTTTTGGAAAGGAGCGTTGAAACTCAATTTAGGAATGACTTTGTTAGTATAATGACTATCGAATTTCACTGTACAATATCCTTGTAAAATCTCCAGAAATTACTTCAATCCCACTGATTTGTAATTTACCGTGGTATCATTTCGGGCTATAATTGAACTGTAGGCTTTTGAGGATGGTGATGAAAATTTCATAACCGTTGCTAAAGACCAGTTTCGCGGTTTGATATGAACCTTTCTCGAGTCATGGTTATTTTATACGGTGTATGGTAATCGTCTAAGAACAATTCAGCATGTTAAGATTTTCGAGCTTCTTTCTGCTTCTTTCTGCTGCTTTTTTCGTACAGATGTTACGACATATTTTGCATCAAGATTTGAAATTCCTCCCATATAAAATCCAGGCACTAAGAGATCAATGTCACGTTAACCATATCCATTTTGTCATCAAACCTCGCTTTTTTTGGACGTAAATGAAAAATAGCCCAATTTGTTCATGTCTGGCGAAGAACAAATGTTGCATTTTGCAATTAAACAAAATATTCAATATTGGCCAAAGGTCATTGTGTTTCCTGTAATATCGTTTTTTGATATTAATGATTCTTACTTTATTGAGGATGCTAATGAAAATAATAATGAAACTACTGAAATATTAATTCCCCATGTTCAGTGTATCGAAATGTTTTTAAGCAAACAATTGCCCAATGAATGAAAATGGAACGATTTCCCACACCGTTAGAATATCATGCGTTAGGCAGTAGGCACCATACCAAACTTAATCAAATCAAAATGTTTATTCCAGATATGGGAACATTTTTTGACCAGCATGCGATAATAATAATGTAATGGCATGTAATGTCTATTTAAAGTGTTGTTTGAGAAATAAAGTCGACGAAACCTTTCACAAAATATAGCGGAGCTGAAAATCATAATTCAAAAAAAAATAATTTGAATTTTAGTAGCAATATTACGACGTCTAATGAATAGTGTATGATTGGTATTAGAACAGTATTTACGACAAGATGAAGGTCACCTTTCAGTCACAAACATAAAGTATTCGCATACCTCTAATATTTCTACTTAGTTCTAGTATTTCGATTACACCTGTATTAACACCTTGTATAAGTTTTCTATATAGAAGCAAACGTCATATTCGAAATAAGAACAAAATATTTCTATTTACTTATTATTTTTCATTTACAAAACATTATAGCCTAATAACACGATAATTCAAAACAACACAGTGACGAGCATTACTAAACTGGAAAGAAAATAATTTTTAGCTTCGTTAGGCGCCTTTACTACATGAAAAACCCTACAAAGTTGGACTAAATGCTCTTTGTTAGAATGAGACAAAGTTTTCGCCACAGTGTAGTTTCTTTATTAGTTTTCTTTGTATTGCAAAAAAGGCTTGAAGGAAAGTTTCAGAATTTTTAAACAGGCTTTTCTCTAGATGTTGATGATACTTTATTTTCTCACGAAAAGTAGAATGATTTTGACGGTAAAAAGTGTTTTTCTGGAGTAGCAGTGAAGGCGAGTGATGTTCAGAAAATGTAAATATATATTCGTCTTTTATTGTGGTTTAGAATTTATTCTCCAAAATTCATAAAAACAAAATAACTGCTTTCTCTTTTCTTCTGGAAATTTAATATACAGTGGGTCTCAAAAATATTCGGATACCCTATTTAAAAAAATCATTCTAGTAGTTCCAAGTTACGCAAAAAAAATTAATATTTTTCTTCCCGTATATTATACCGTTCTTACCTCCTTTTAACTTCTTGTATAACAATGTTCCGAAATCATCGGTTTAATTCTAAAATTTTGAGAAAAAATTTTAAATAATGTTTTTATACTCCTCAAAAATATTCGGACAAATTCGGCAAACAAATAAAAAAGTCTCGATCAATCATATTAATCTAATTAAGGTAATATTTGAATTTTATTTACTGCAAATAGTAATTGGCAGACTGGTGTCCAAGGAACATCTTAAAATGGGTCTTATACCAAATATAAAAACATTAGTTTCGAAAATAGGCAAATAGTGATATTTCATTATGAAAGAGGAAATTCCTACCGAAAAATTGTGCAAATGCTTCAGTTAAGTAAAAGATCGGTTGGAGATATCGCAAATTTGGCAAAGCTACCAAAACGAGGACAATATTTTTCCGAAGAAATAAACAAGATGTCCGAAATTATTAAATGAAAGAGACCAACGCTTTATTCGAAAAAAAGTGTATAAAAACCCTAAAATTAGTGCACCTAAGCTCAAAACATTGCTGAAAAACCATACTCAAAAATAGTTAGCACCGAAATAATACATCGTTCTATAAGAAAAAATGTAAATTGAGAGGAAAACACTGGATTTTGTTAAGGACTATGTTTTGAAACCTGGAAATTATTTTAACGCAGTTATTTTCTGCCATGAAAAAATTCAACATTTCTGGCTCATCAGAGAAAATAACATCGTTCCAATAATTTTCAGGCTTCGAAACGTACTCCTTACCAAAATCCAGTAGAGTTTAAATATATTTCTTACTTAACCAAGGCTTTTTCCATTTTAAGTAAAATGTTTCTTGGACGCCAATCTGCCAATTATTATCTGTAGTAAACAAAATTCGAACAACTTCCTTTTAAAGAACCTTATATTTGGCTTTAACTGTGGTACAGTTTTATTAGTAAAATAATTAGTCGTATCTGCTGATACGTCATAAAATGTACTGCAGTTAAAAATATAGAAAATTGAAAAAATCAGTTTGTTTAATGTAAAATGAAGAAATAGTGCTATCATTGAAAATTAATTTAAAAGGGGTATGTTCGATTAGGAAATTCATATTAACATAGTGAATCTGTTAGAATTAATTTGTTTTCTTTGTATTACAAAAAAGGCTTAGAGGAAAGTTTCAACATTTTAAACAGGCTTTTGTTTAGATAGAGATGATACTTTATTTTCTCACGAAGAATAGAATGATTTTAAACCTAAAAAGTGTTTTTCTGGAATACCAGTTAAGGCGAGTGGTGTTCAGAAAATGTAAAATATCTAGTTGTCTTTTTCGGTTCGTCGGTTTAGAATTTATTTCTTTATTTAGTCGGTTTAGAATTTATTCTCCATTATTCATAGAAACAAAATCACTGGTTTCTTATTTTTCTGAAAATTTAATATACAGTGGATTTCAAAAATATTCCTATACACCCTATTTAAAAAATCATTTTAGCAGTTTTTAGCATTTTTCGCAAAAAAAATTAATTTTTTTTCGTATATTTTACCGTTCTTACCTCCTTTTTACTTCTTGTATAACAATGTTCCAAAATCATTCATTTAATTCTAAAATTTTAAGAAAAAACAAATATTATTTTTATACCCCTCAAAAATATTAGGATATTCATTTAATTTAGGTACTTTTCGAATTTTGTTTACTACAAATAGTAATGGACAGACTGGCGCCAAAGGAACATCTTAAAATGGATCGTATACCAAATAAAAAAAAGCATTAGTTCTGAAAATAGGCAATTAGTGCTATTTCATTGTGAAAGGGGAAATTCCGACTGAAAAATTGGGAAAATACTTTTTTTTTACTCAGTTAAGTAAAAGTACGGTTGGAAATATTGTGTAACGTTTCAAAAATGAGGACACAATTTTTCCGAAGAAGCAAACAGGATGTCCGGAAATAATAAATGAAAGAGATTAACGCTTTATTTAAAAAAAAAGCACATACAAACCCTAAAACTAGTACACCTAAGCCCAAAACATTGGTGGAAAACCATTCTCAAAAAGTAGTTTGAACCGAAACAATGTGCCTTTGTATAAGAAAACATTGATATTGAAGAAAACATTGGATTTTGCGCCAGTCAAAATTTAACATTTTTACATCATCACAGAAAATAACATTGTTCTAATAATTCTCAGGATGCAAAACGTACTTCTTAGCAAAATCCAGTCATATTAACCAGGGCATTCATATTAACATGGTGAATGAGTTACAATAGATTTTTCCTTCTTTTGTAAAATATTGGGTAGTTAAATCTAAACGCGATGGGTTAAATATCAGGTAAATGAATTGCATATTGGACATCTAAAAATGAATAATACATTTACACATTCATTCACAGCATACGCGCTAGTTTGATCCACAACGAAGCTGCAAGTGTGTTCACTTAATCACTGTTTTTCTGACCCTGTTATAAAGAAATAACATCAATGATTAGATGTTTTATTGACGTAGCGGTACCATGTCTGATTGGAGATGATTGTCAATATGTTTGTTGCACATGACATCTTTCTCTACTCATATATTGAGGAAATCGTTGTTATTTGTTACATGTTATGTTCTTGCCCGAGATCTCTATCATCGTGATTAGTTTGTTGATGAAATACACATGTAAGATACAGTAATGAATAATCAAAGTCGTATAACTACAAAACAGTATATTTTCCTAGCACAGCTTGGGATAGAAAAATATTATTAGAGAAATCCAAAATATTATTAGAAACATTAATATTGTTTTTGTAGTGTGTCTGAACTTCCGATAGGAGTCCTTACCAAATGAACTGTGAGTTTGCGCGTAAGTCTGTAAATCTGTACCTCAATAGTCTGGCAAATCATCGTGGAATGTGGAATCATCGTGGAAGATGAAAGTAACGCTTGCAAGTTGTCGAAATTTATTATCAAAATCAGTTTTCTGTGAGCTATACTTATAGAGCACTTCGTGAATTTAAAGTTCGTGATGTCTAAAAATGTCTCAAAATCCGAACGGATGTCACTCTGCTCGATATTAAAATAAAGACAAGACAAAAAATTGTGATTTTCAAAGAAAAAATCGCCGGTGTTGCTGGAAGTGTCGATGAAATCCAAATGTATCAATTCGTCGCTGTTCACAGGAAGTTGGGCTTTATTATTCGGTAACATGGATTATTTGATTCCGAATTTGAATGGCATTGATCTGGAGGAGATGTGATTCCAACAGGACGGCTCCACATGCCATACAGACAACGCAACAATCGATTTATTGATGGAATAATTCAGTGAGAAAATTATTTTGAGGAACGGACCAGTTAATTGGCCACCAAGGTTATGTGATTTGATTGTGATATTCTTCCACTCGGTTATCTCTTTTTTTTTAATGCCACTTAGCATGTTTATCCACTAAGGTCTTCAGTTATGATCTTGGGACAAGCATTTAAAAAGATAAAATAGGCACATTTTGTTGCTTGAATAGAATTGTTTTGCTCATCCACGTTTTTTAAATTTGAAAAATAAAATTTGTATTTGTTCTCCAATCATTGGATTAAGATGTTATTCACACCTTGAAAACTCATTATGGATGGTTGTATTTAAGTAGTCAACTTGAGTGTATTGAACATAGTGTAGCGAGAACAGGAAATATGCTTCATGCTATCGAAACGCTTTCATAAGTATTTTAACAGGTTTAACAAATCAAATTAAGAATTACTTTAAACACGTATGATCCGTATTAGGTCGAATCATCTCCTGATGATGCTAATATAGGTAGCGAAACGCTCATCGAGAAGTTTAAAGTGATTTGGTGTTTAGTAGTCAATGTCTTCAAATTTAGTGTTTCACACCGAAGGTTCCAATAGAAGAATTAATTTATGTGTGGCCCTTATTAACTGAATTTGGTGGTGACGATAAGTTACCTTTAGCCTAATGGCTTATTACACAAGCTGCTTATAAAGCGAATAAAGATAATCCATCTCTAACTATATGGCTAATTATAACTAATTGTAATCTAAGGTTATTCAATTCCACTGCAATGTTTTTAAATAAGTGGATAATGAGTTTACAACAGAAATGCCTACCGATCTAAATATTATTGCACTGAACTGTTGAACTGATGAAGAAGAATATGAGAAAGATGTGAAAGGAATGAATAGATGAAACATTACACAACGTTTAAGGAGATCATTCGAAATAGAAGCGTACATAAAACAAACTGTTTTTATGAATGGTCATACACAAATGTGTATTACAGATTACTTTACGCTATTTTAAGTAAATTGTTGATCTTAATACATATGCATGTACTTAATACATATGTATGTTTTTAAGCGGTACAAACAAATTTATTTAAATTAAATTTTTGTAGACATTTTTATTCATATAAATGTATTAAAAATAGAAAAAACTGTTGAATATTTCCCTGCTTCCTTTTTAATTAATGATATACTGTACCGATTTTAAATATAAACTTTGAGTGTTCACATGATATAAAAACATTAATCCAATATTTTATATTAAGTATCAATTAAAATTTGAAAATTGATAATATTTTGCAGTTTTCATTAAGTTTTCCAAATTCAAATAGTCGTTAAAAATGTTATTTAAAATAACGGAGCTAAAACTAATTCGAAATATGAATTTTCTTTAGCAAAGAAATAAAATGTTCCCTGAACTTTTCTTCCGGTTTCGGAACGGTTTGTGTTTGATTTTTCCTGGTTTCAATATATATTTAAATCGACTTTTCGAATTTCCTCGAAACACGTAACGGAATTAACCAGTCAGCTGCAGGGCTTTGTGTTCGGGAAATGAGGGCTTGTTTTGGGAATTTGCACCGCAGATGGTATATGACTGATGGTAATCTGGAAAAAAAAGAGACTTTATTTAAATGGAAATTTAGAAAATATGTAAAAACAGAATATTTGTTAAAGTTCAATCGCTTGAAATCCAAAAAAAAACAGTAACGTGAGAGATATTTCCTGAAAGTTCAGTAAGGCTTCGCAAAATACAAGGCTGATCCAAAACGAAACTGAACTTTTGCTCTAGCAAGAGTATCTAGTTTTTTGTGGATTATATACAATACAATTTAAATTTATTACTAAGAGTACATTGGTTGATGCGGGTTTATTGTTTCCTTAAAAGAAGATTAAATTTTAAATTTTTTGGCATTATAAAATATCGATTGTGATCAAAATACTTACTTAAAAAGTTTTAGGAAGAAGATAGGAATCTTGAAGATAGAGACAGGTCGCTCATAATCTCTCAACGTAAACGTTTTAAGAACAGCTCTGGCTGCAGATCCTAGAACAAACAGTAGGAAACTTTAATTGGGATTAGAAGGCCATGGCTTACTTTTTGCGAGGAAAAAAATCAAATTAGAAGAGGTTAAGACAGGGTGCATCGAGAATACCTGAATTAACAGTTTATCTACTCAGGAGCAGCAAAATCTAGCATCCTAAAACATAATATAGACAATGCAAACATATGTAGTGACCAAGAGTGTTATAATGCTAAAATAGATAATATATAAAGAGACATTTCTTACTCTGATCCATCAGAGTAAGAACAATTTTGCTAACCATGACAAACTGTACAATAACCATAGCAAAACACCAATCAACAAACAAAATACAAAATACTTAACCTCCTCTTAAGACAATAATGACCTTATAAGAAAGGAAAATATATACGAGTTTCTGGGAACCCTAAAATAAAGACGATCTGCACTGTTGATAGCACACTGAAAATTATAAAAATCAAACGTCTAATAACGAAAAAAAGATATGTACGAGGACTCGCGTAAATTTTGGGAATGTATCTATATATATATATATATATATATATATATATATATATATATATATATATATATATATATATATATATATATATATATATATATATATATATATATATATATATATATATATATATATATATATATATATATATATATATATATATATATATATATACATATACAATATATATATATATATATATATATATATATATATATATATATATATATATATATATATATATATATATATATATATATATATATATATATATATATATATGACATAAATCAAATTCTTCAGGTCAGACTCCAGAAACCTGCAGTAAATAGTACAAGACGTGAAATATCGAAATCAAACCAGATTTGGCCTAAACAACACTCATATGTTGGTTATAAATTAATGTACTCCACAGAGAGCAGAACTGGAAAAAAATATAATTTAAATAGGCGATATTTATTGCAAATACCAACAAAGTTTTCATTACAGCTAGTTTGGAAATGTGGATGCAAAGTGATGACTATCTGAACGTATCTCGTTAACCGATCACTAAACACTATTCACTCTTGCGCGGTGGTCAAAATAGTCTTAGTCAATTTAAGGGCCACCCACCTATTACGAGATGTATCCCAGCAAGCCCAAATGAGTTTATTCGCTTATATACAATATATACCATACAGTATTTACCATATGTTTCCAATGGGGGTACGGTACCGCCCCCAGTGGGCGCTGGAGCCTTCTATGGTGGCGGAAGGGGGTTCAGAGGCAAATAAGAGGCGTTAAGACAGACAAGGTGGACGACTGTGGCCTACCTACCGATTAAGAAAATTAATATAATAAAGTAGTTTGAAAATACCTTCTGTTTTTATAAATAAATATTTTAGCTAGCTATCTAAAATTTTGATCTTATTTTAATGGCGTAATTTAAAAAAAATTGACGTTAGGTTTGGTATAGATATCAGATGGTACAGATAGGTATAGGTAAATATCTATAAATAAGCATTAGGAATACGTATACCTAATTCGGTTTAGCATTGTCGGCGACGAGTCTTTGTAAGTTGATAAGCAAAGATGCGATTCACACAAGTCTTCACGAGTCTTTGTTGATAAGTAAAGATGCGATTCACACAATCAAGCATGTTTCGACAAACATATGCGACCTTGTAATAACTTTACAGAGCAAATACACTGGCATATCAAACAAGAAAAGATATGCAAGTTGAGCGTGCCCGAAATCAAATCTATAAAAGGCAGGGATAGCTCTAGGAATGTCTTATTATTTTTGTGTGCTTTGTCAATAATCTATATTCGTGAATGATAAGTGATTTGTGAGTGATACGTCATTATCGCCATTATTTATTTAACTATCTATCAATCTGTTGAAAAGTTGATTGATTAAAACTGTAGCAAATTTTGTATTTCAAAATGTTTGAATCCATGAAGAAATGCCGACAGTACAGTATTGAGTATTTAATATACAGGTCTACAGCCTCTCCTACGAACCAATCATTACATTTGTGTTTAGTTTGCTAGAATGTTTTTTTAAATGAACCCATGAAGCCCTCTAGGCTACAAGAGCATTTAAATAAAGTGCATTCTGATAAAAAGGCCTAAGATTTATTCTATTTTCAAGGACTGAAAATGAAATATTTAAAATAGTCAACTATATGGAACCTTTTTGCGTCGTCTTATAAACAAGAAGTCGGTGGACTACGAGCTTCATATAATATTTATATTACATATCATCAGAAAAATTCCTTTATGTAATAATTTAGTGCAAAGATGAATAGGTGCAATGGTTAAAACATTGAAATATCAATATGCGATTACTTAAATACTTGCAAATTTTCCATTTAACTCTATGAACTACTCACTAGCAGTACTCTTATCGATTCGATTCGATCGATTCATAAAAGAAGAAAAAAATTATCAATAGTTATTATTTGTTAAAAATATGGAAAGCAATATAAAGGGAGAATTGATATTTAAAACCATGAACAAGTTTTTTCAAGAGCAAGAAATTTCTATTCGTAATATTTCGTCAGCTACCACTGATGGTGCTCCAGCAAAGACGGGGCAACATAAAGGTTTCGTAGTGAATTTGAAACAAGTAGAATCAAATGTACTCGCTGTACATTGTGTTATTCATCGTCAGCATTTGGTGGCAAAATACAGAATGAAGGACTGCATACGTCGCTCTATTAGGTTATTAGAGTAGCCAATAAGATTAGAAGCCATTCATTCAACGACTAACTATTTGGCCAACATTCTAGTGAAAATGACGAATCGAAATGATGCCTGCATATATATATCGCTCTATTACGTTATTAGAGCAGCCAATAAGATTAGAAGCAATTCATTCAATGACTGGTTATTTGGCCAACGTTCTAGTGAAAATGATGAAAATCACAATCGCTTGCTGCTGCATTCAGAAGTTCGTTGGCGCAAAAGGTATTTGTCCGAATCTTTTTTCAATTAATTTTACTCAGTACTGGACTTCCGTAAAAGCAGAGACGAAACTGGGCGAAAACCTGCTTATATCTAAAAATGAAATAAGTTATTTGACAGATCTGTTTAAAATATTTAATGAAGTCAATTTATAATTGCAAAGTAATGAGTTGAATTTAATTAAAACAAAAAACTTCATAGCTGCTTTAGTGGGAAAACTTCGCTTCTGTTCTCTGACTTCTCTTCTCTCTGACTTTTTTCACATTATCAGCAGTATCTGCAAAGCAGGAACATATACCTACTCACTGTCAATACTTGGACGTTCTTCATACTGGTTTTACGAAGTGATTCCAGGGTACTTTAAACATGAATGTAGCAACTTGGGTTTTAGATCCTTTCGGAAATACAGATATAGCAGAATTGTCAAATTTGGAAAGGTAACTCGTAGAACTCACAACTAACGTAGAACTAGAAATAAAATTCAGAAATGGTTATCAAGAGTTCTGGGTTGAAAAATCAATACCAGCTCTCTACCCTGGATTGTGGGCAATAGCACAGAAATTTTTAATTACATTTCCTTCATCGTACTTGTCCAAGTGCGAATTCACTGTAGTAACTAATGTATTGCCTAAGAAAAGGAACAGACTGCACATCACTAAGAGTGACGATTTGCGACTGATTTTAACGAAATTGGAACCCGATATTAACAAATTGTTAAAACTCCGCCAGTCTTAGCCATCTCATTATTTTTTTTATTTCTTATTGATTTAGTGTTTATTTTTAAATGTTTAATAAATAATTTGTAATTCTAAATAGATAGTTAGACAAATAAAATAAGTATAGATAATGTGCAATAATATTTTAACATTTGGTATAATTAACTGTTACGGAAGAGGGAGCGTTGGATTTTTTTTCTTATAAAGGGGGCGATGGTCCAGAAAAGGTTAGGAACCTCTGGTACATACTAATCATCATAAGTTTTTATATACGACATCCTTAAGAACAGTTTAGTAAACCAGTTTAATACACGCATTCTGTTAAGGCTGTTATTATGATTATTAATGATTCTTCTCGCTTACTTTTCATGACAAAAATAGAGTAAACTTTGTATAATGTAAAATGTCAATTTTATTCCGTTTTTGCAACTATGTAAAATACACCAAACCGATTTTAATCGAATCTACACCCACATATATCATAATTACGCAATAAATATTTTGAAAATTCCTTTGGCTTACCTACTTAGTTTTCTAAGGAGTAGTTTAATATTTTTTTTATCCTCTTCAATCCAATTTTAGGGTTAAGATATTATAAAGTTGTCACAACTTTAGGGATTAAACTTTCTCTAGCAATATCTTAATATTTATTTTATTTTCTCCGGTGAAAACTTTCCGAACTTTTGGGGACAATGTAATAATATATTTCAGTGTCACATCTTTGACGAAACTTTTTTAGGATCGAACTGTCGAACTTTAAAGAAAGTTATTTCTAATTTACGAAATTTCCATTTAACTCTAATTCTTTTATTTTTCAACATTACTCTCAATAAGAAGCACCATCCGGCAATTATGTATACTGCAGTACGTTTGGAAAATGGCTACACAATATCCTAGTAAAAGTTGACAAAAAGCAAATAAGAAGAATATGATACTTCATTAAAAAATTTATAATAAAAATATATTTCTCTTTAGACTCTAATCCGCCATAAAATCGATAATTACGACAAATTATAAGAAGAAAGCTGATGACTTTGTTTCGCAAAATTTGAATAACCAAACCTTACATGGTAGAATTAATTCTAGAATATTGCCGCTAAAACCTCTATGAACTACTGTTTTTGGCTTCTAAGTCCAGATTTATTATAGCATGGAACTAAATATTTAGCTATCTAGTTAAAATGCTAATAAGTAAAGTAGAAAACAAAGATACTTTATGTAAAATTCACATTAATGAAGTAGAATACCATACGGAACTAAACAGCTTCCAAGTTAAAACGATTTATCATTAGTTTAGAAATTATAACACAATCCTCTTGGAGCAATTTGTTATGAGAACGCTAAGCGAAGACTTAATCTTCAAGATGATTCAAATCATTCCATTCGCGTACTATCCGAAGTACTTCTGGCCAATGTCCTCCATTTCTGGATTTCTTGGTTGCTTATTGGAGAGATCTACCAGTTAGGTCTTTAATTTCGTCTGTCCATCTTTTTAGAGGCCTGCCGCGTGATCAGGAATCCTCCATTTATCCCTGTACTACCAGTCTTTTCAAGTTATTGCCACCTCTGCGTTCAGAGTGGCCAAAGAATCTTAGTATTCAGTCGTGAATTATTTGAGATAGCCTTATGGGTTTATCAATTTCTTAAATAACGCATGTGCCTGTTCGTCTGGCAGTCCACAGATTGCGAAGGACCCGTCTCCAGCACCAAAGTTCAAAAGAATCAATACGCTTGAGGTTTTGTTTTTAATGGTCCATGTTTCAGCGCTAAATAGCAATAGTTGAAAAACTAAGATTTTTACCATCTGCTTCTTAGTGTACTGTGTTACGTTCCTATCTTCCTAGATCTCCTGAAAATTCCGCATTGTATTTTTTGCCATTTCGCATCTTCTTCTGATCCCATGAGTATTACTGCCGTCATTCGATATTAAAGCACCAAGATCGACCTTGACCTTAAATTAAACTATTTGACTGATGATGATAAAAAAAAGTTATTGTTGTGACAATCGATAATCATTATATTCGTTTTCTCCTCGTTTATTTATAGTCCGCAAAGATGGCTTTTATCCTGTATTTTTTGATAATTATGGCCATTTTTTCGGCCGACCATGCAATAAGTGTGGTGTCATTGGCATAGCTTAAGTTAGTTATTTTAATGCCGTCAATACTAACACCACCCATATATTTCTCGAGAGCTCTATGCATGATGTATTCACCATAAATGTTAAATATTTTTGGTGACAGGATGCTTCCTTGTCTGGTTTCTTTGTGGTAGTATCAGGTGATCTGAATATTTCCTGCAGAATTTGCCATAATCTTTCCCATTTTATGCTCTCAAACACTTTCCGAGAATCGAAGGAATGGAGGTATACATGATGGTTGACTTCTCTGAACTTTTTCGATTATGTGTCGAATGTTGAATATTTGTTCCCGTATACCTTCTCCTGAAACGAATCCACCTTTTTCTGATGAAATATCCCATAATAAGTAGGATTTTAAACGTTCGTTGATAATCTGAAGAAGGATTTAGCATGTGGAATGAGAGTGATAAGGCGGTAATTTTCGCATTTTTCTCTATACCCTTTTTTATGTACAGATATAAATTCTTAGATCGACCATTCTTCTGGCCACAATCCGCTGTCCCATACTTTTGGGCAGATGTTGTAAAACATGTCCATTCCTACTTCTCCGATTGTTTTAATTACTTCTGATGTAACTCCATCTAAACCTGGGGCTTTATCATTTCTTAGACTGCGTATAGCATTTTTGATTTCTGTTTTTAATATGTTAGATTCACGTCTTGCCAAATTAGATATGCTGGGAGTATGCCCATCTTGGAAGAGTTTACGGCAATAGTCGTTCCATTTGGTTAAAATGCCATCGATACCTGTTATTTTGTATCTTTATGTATTCTGTATTATCCATGTACGTCGTGTATATTTTCTTGTTATGTTCTTCATAGCTTTATAGAAGTTTTTAGTGTTGTTAATTAACACGTGACTTGATTTCTCCACAATTATTCTAGATGAGATTATTTTTCTTTTTGTATGTTTTGTGTATGTTTTATATATGGACTTAATAGTTCGTGTCCTATGCCAAGACTCAGAAAATGTTATGCTATTAGGCAGTGGAATAGTTGTGTAATACATGGCATGGAGATTCTGTATATAGTGCTTTAATTGATTAACAAGCACGGTACAGTAAAATTTATAGTCTATATTCTAAAAATCGAACAGACATATTAAATAGCACAAGCACAATAAATCAATAATTAAAACATGCTGAATTTTTTGACAATGCTCAAAAATATAAAAGAACTAAGACTTTCCACTATATTTGAAAATTGTATGACAATGTTTTCAACACATCTTCAAATACTACAATAGACTGTTAACATTTTTAGCAACATAACGAATTTTTTACTTTTTTTATTTTTCAAGAGATTTAATTTTTTTGGAGTTATTGACATTATATAGATTTAAAATTTTCATCAAATGTATGACTTTTTGAAAGTAAATGGGTAGCATAATGGTAACTAGTATATATTGCAATATGTTACTAATGTTTTAAGTGTACTGAAATAATTATTATACAATTATCGAATATTGTGGAGCTTTTGACATAAGTCTTAATTATTTTAATTAAAATTAAATTACATTTCGTATAGCCTACCCCATTTAAATGTATTATTAAAAATAATTGTTTTTTTTTTCCTTAAATTTAATAGTGTTTGTTTTTCCATGTTGCCAAGTCAAAAGACACAGAAGAAAAGGTTATTTTGACATCTATCTCAAAATGAGATAACAAAAGTGGTGGCTTAATTAACCTTTTTCCTCGAAAGGTACGGAAAAAAATACGGCTAGAGGCAGTACGGGTTTGGGGTATAAACATTTTTATTTTGCTAACAGAACATGAGGTGCCTGAGCTAAATTAAAATTTTCAAAATTCCGATAACGATATTAAAAACGTTATCAGAATCGGAAGATCATACGTATAATATGTTATATAATTAAACGATAGTTAACAAATAGTAGTAATAAAAGGGTTTTTGCGGAGAGGCTAGTTGTTGATATTTTTTTTGTTGAGAGGACGTTATACTGTCACAATTATTTCAATATTTTGCATGAATTTTCTATTATTTTTTCTTTTTAAGAGTTGAAGAATATATTGGGAATAGTGGCGATAAAAGAAATGTTGGAATTTGATAATGGTAAATGTTTAGAAAAGAAATAACAGCGCATGAAATTACTCTATATATATCTATACAAAGTCTAGTATCTTGCACGTTTCCTTCTTAAAATTGCCTGTTTTTTCATCCCGAGCTATTCTGCTTACTTTTAGCTATGGAACAATGTATAATTACATAACCATTGGCCCTGTTGATATAAATATAATTATTAATGATTCTGAATTTGATAATGAACTACTTCCTAACTGTGCAAAATCATTCAAAAGAGAAAGGCAATATTGTTTCAGCGGTTTTGTCTTAAACATGGAAGACAATACTAGCCATGTGTTATATTATTTAAGAGTAGACATCAAATTTTCTTTCCGAGCAAGTCTAAACTATAAAATTCATTTAGCTCTCGATTATACTAGCAGCTAAATTATGGATACCCAATGCCAAAGTCCAGCATCTGCTTCAATAAACTGTTCCCATATTGTTATTTTATTATACAAAATTGAAGATTATACAGTACGATACCATTGTAATGCTCTTACATGAATCTCCAAATGAAAAGAATGGAACAAGGGTAAAAAATCAGTCAATAATCCCGAAAATATTTCAACAGCTAACTATCCTACTAAACGCATACATTCGAAGAAATCAACAACACAAACTAAATGATGTTTATGATAAAAACCAGTTCACTTCTAGGTTCATTCAAATGATTCAATTTAAAAAGAAAAATAATTTTATGTGGGATACTTTGTTAGATCTTAAACATAATAATTATGATTTAAGTACTGAAAAAAAGATAATTTTAAATGAAAACACAAATTATCAATTAATTATAAATTTAACTCCGATAAAATCTGGTGCGGTTGACATTCTTCTAAACATTTACCATTATCAATTCCAAGAAAAATGTTTGTATCATTAACATTCGCTATACATTTTTCAACTCTTTAAAATAAAATAAAATATAAATAACAAAATTTATGCAAAATATTGAAATAAACGTTAGACAATAACGCCCTGTCAAAAAAAAAATCATCATCTAACTTTTTTATTTTAACTTTTCGGCAAAAACATTTTTGATTTAAATTTTTAGAACTACGAAAATGGAATGTTTAATATTACTTAAATCTTAGTTACACTCTCTAAATATTATTTATTTTTAATAATTATTAATGATAAATATTTTAAACTTTAAGAATGCATGGGAGGTATGTCAACATGCTACAAAACGTTTAAAAATTTGGCAGAATATTCTAATATACAGAATACACTCAATACTTAAGCCACCATCAAATCGATTAACTAAGCCGTTCAACAGTTATTACAATTTAAAATTATCGCCATTTTATACGTGCTAAAGAAAAGCTATCTAGTGTTGCAAAATTTCAGATTATGCAACTGTTTGGAACCAATTTTGCACAGATTTATTAATATTCATTTTCAGTACTTTTGCCGATTGTACGATGGTTGCTATTTGTGTATTCGGAATAATAGATAAAACAATTATTTATCATTGAAAATGGTTTTATTGGTTTTCAAAATATTCTCCGCGATGATCGATATACTTTGGCATATGTTTGCCCAATTTTCATAGCATCTTTCCTTTTCGATTGAAGTATCCCAAAAACATGCATTTTGAACGTATCAACCGTTTCTTCTGGCATCGAAAATCGTTAACCACGTAGTTTATTCTTCAGGGATGGGAACAAAAAATAAATCATTGTGTGTGTTAAAGCTCGATTTTTTATGGTGAAGAATGATCCTGGGTCGCTGGCCCAGGAATGATCCTGGTCTTCAAAGACTTCTGGCAAATATATGGTTGTGTATCATTTAAAATTGGCCATTCTATGATTCTCCAGTGGCACTGTAGCCACATGTCCATTTATCCAAAAAAAAAGCAGGCAACCATTTGCTTCGAAGTGCTTCTTGCGCGAACAACTTTTGTTGCGTTTGACTAATTTTGAAAGACTCATACAGTCGACTGCTGTTTACTTTCGGGCTCATACGCATAGATCCAAGATTCGTCACCTGTGTAGATGTTATACACGGCTTTTGACGTACTACGTTTTTTGAGAATTTTTATGTACCAATCGATACAAGCCTTTTTTTGAGCTATTGTCAAATTATGCGGAATGCGCAAAATATTTTTTCACGGTTAATGTTCATTCAGTCAATTGTGTAAAAGTTTACGATGTAAATGTCAGACGCCGCCTAGCAACACCATTGTTGCCAATTCGGGATATATAAACAGCAACCCTCGTACCTCCGATACATCCTTAATATCTTATTTATATCTTATCCATGTATAGATAAATATCCTGCTGACTTTGGAAAATGAATAAATTCAATAAAGCTACATCAGACTTTCTCAATTACTGTCAATCATTCTTCGCAGGTAACAGAAGCTTGAACTTTTCACATTGAAAGGCTAATCTATTTCCTGCAACATAATTTGTTTTAAGTCGCGGCATTCAATATCCGTCGCATCCACAGACAGACTTGTTTCAGACGTCCTATTCGACATATAATTGATGGATTTCGAGATAGATCAGTGGCAGAGACCGCAGCTCGAGGCCCGGATAATGTTAAGTAAATTACGACGGTGTCACATGTCCTAAACGTTCCTAATCGCCAAAAGACGGGTCTTAGCACAAAATGCCATTTCTGTTCTTACGTTACTGGAAAATGGTCCGTCGGAATATATTAGGGTTGTCGGTCGTTGGAGGGTAGTAGATTTTCGAGCAATTATCACCCTTTCTCACTTTGAAAGCGGGTATATTTATGGCTGGTACTAGACGTTAAATACGGACGACATTTAAAAATAATATTATGGTAATTGTTGTTCAATTAAATAGTGCCTGTCAAGCAAAATTAGTGTTACAACAGAATCTATTTCAGTAAAGGACACGTTTAATACTTCCTCTTTTTAATATTTTACTTACTTTACCAAATCTGAAGCTGAAATAAAACTCATTGATTCAAGGACGTTTTTCTCTGGATCATTAAATTACTAGTGAACGGGTTTGCATAATTAGGTGCATTTCCAAGAATGGTAATCTATCGGTATATATATATATATATATATATATATATATATATATATATATATATATATATATATATATATATATATATATATAATAGGACGGTTATTATGTACGTATCCGGAATAACAAATAAAAACAAATATTTATCATTGAAAATGATTTTATTGTTTTTCAAAATATTCTCCGCGATGGATACGATACTTTTAAACCATTTTCATAGCACTTTTTCCATTCCGATTGAGGTATCTCTAAAACATGCATTTTGAACGCATTAACCGCTTCTTCCGGCATCGAAAATCGTTGACCACCTAGTTTATTCTTCACAGACGGGAACAAAAAGAAATCATTGGGTGTCAAATCAGGACTGCACGGCGGACGACCCATGAATTCGATGTTTTGACGGATCATATATTGAGTTGTTCGGTCCGATGTGTTAAAACTCGATTTGTCATGGCGAAGAATGATCGTGCGTCGCTGGTTGCTTTTTCTTATTTCTTTAAAGACTTCTGGCAAACAAATAGTCCAATAGAATCCAAAATAGATCCAAGATGTGCCACCTGTGTAGATGTTACACATATTTTTTTACCATTTCTTTGCACTAATCGACACGAATCGATCGCCTTTTTTGAGCTACTGTTAAATTATGCGGAATCCAATGCGCACACATATTTTTTACGGTTCATATAAAATATCTTGTGCTTCAATCTCACGGTATATCGCATGCCGATCTTGCTTTGTCAGATCGCGCACAGTATCCATCATTGAATTTATTAAACCAGTGATATACAGTGGTCTTGCATGGTTCTTAATCGCCATAAGTTGAAATGAGTTGATCGACGGTGAGTTATAAATTAAGTCATAGTAAAGTTAAGTCATAGTAAATCATCGCACGAACATTCTAACAAGTTAATTTCATTTTCTGACTGAGATGAAATTTTCAAGTTATTAAACAACACAAATTGCGTCCATATGACAAAATGTCCTGAGCACGTATACAATCAGCAATGTCAAACTCTAAAATGTAGATGTCAGATGGCGCCTAGCAACTTGATTGTTCCTAATTCCGGATACATAAATAGCAATACTCGTATAATGGAATCCATATTAGCATTTTGATTGAGTTCATTTCTTGGACAAAGTAAACGGTTTAAAATACTTAATTTTTTTCGTGATGAGGTATATTTTTTGCACTACTAAGCTAAACAGTATTTTGTTGTCCTATTCAAGCTACTAAAATGCCACTAGTTTGTGGACCACTTAAAAAGGGACCAGGTATTGGTATGAGAGAAATAATGTCCGGGACTAAAAGATATGACCTCTATGTTTTTGCATATTTTTACATTATTCTTCAGTATCATTTATCTCTTCTTGTATATTATAACTGGATTTACTATACAGAAATGGCATCTTTCAGTTTGATTACAATATAGATTAATACCTATGAAATTATTCACAAATTTACAAAAAATTTACTAATATTAATTGTACGTTAGGATAATTGATGTTTATTTTGTAAATTATCTGTTTATCTTTCTTCAATCTACAATTTTAATTCAGTACTATTTCTTCTATCAAAGTGAAAATAAACACATCATTAGACGTTTAAAATGTTTGGAAACTTGTGAGAAAAACCCAATTTTGCAAATGCACAAGCGAAGATTTCGGACATTCTTGATTTCGGAAATCTCTCGATATACAGGTAAGAATCGATACGTAATTGCTAATTTGATTAAAGATCTTGAAGAGTAAAAAAAGAAAAAGATTACTAGGATCGTCCGTATTGACAGACGGATAAAATCGTGCAATCTTACGCGCCGCGCCGCGCCACTTACAATACATTACATACAATACATACTTACAATAACACATTGACATCTCGTCCGATTGTGCATAAAGCAAGTGTGATAACCAACATTAAATATGTTAAAAGAGTCCAGTCTAAAATATCCGCATTTTAGACTGGGCAGCTAGGTCTCTAGATCTAAACATCATCAAAAATGTTTGACACAATTAACCATAGAAGTGTACAAAACAAAACGAAGCAATTTCAAGCACAAGAGGAATTGAAAAAGGCGATTGAGGAAGAATGGACCAAAATTCCTCAAAACATCATTCGCCTTTATGGAATTCTTCCCAATTGAATGGTTGCAGTTTTAGAGAAAGAATGGGAGTTAGAGCTTTATTAGAGTTAGCTAGGGGATTAGAGGATTAGAGTTAGTTAATTTGTAATTATAAAACTTTTCAATAAAGTTGTTTTGGAACAATCAAAACTGTCCTATCTTTTTAGCTCACCTTCAAATCATTATTTGCAAACATTTCAGATAACACTCCTCATCGATATCAATTCATCAGCCCCATTTTTCGATAAGTAACCAAGTTACTAAATTCATCAGGTATGAAAAATATGGAACAAAAGTTTCCTATGTTTTTGTCTGAAGCCTTAATTTAAGTTGTAATGAAACTGCGAAACGATTTTACATTACTACTTCTACCATAACGAGGATATAGATAATATAATAGGATTAGAGTTAGGCACGAGTATGATGTTCTACTTATCATAAAAGTTTTCAGTAATGTCATGAACGGCATATTTCGTATAAACTGTATAAACTTTTTGTAGTACAACATCGACATAAAAATATATGATGAATTTTGGTGAAAATATAGATAGGCGTCCTGGCTTATGTTTCTCGACTACAGAACCCGGTTACCAACTCACTTTTTTCGAATCCAGGCCTCCAACACGAGTCCTACACCTAACATAGGGACACCAGTTGTAATCAGTGGGGCTCCCATCTTACGGTGGCCAAACGGTTACCCTATTTGAGGATGACTGTGACCACATTTATATCCAATTGAGATTTATGCTTATCGTTCTAATGGGGAGATTCCTCTTACGACTTAATAACCCAACGTGCCGCTTTGGATAGTGCCGCGCTAGAATCAAATGGACACAGGAATAGAGCTTTATTTATTGTAGAGATGAGCCTAGAAATATAGAGTGGACGAAAAATATAACTGCAGGTTTTTGGCGGCAAGTTTAAAATCTTATCGGTAAACGCATTCATATTCATCTTTATTTAAACAAATGTTCATATTCAAAATGCACACTTCTCATCAAACAGTGCAATTTTTAATAAAGTTTGTGATATCGACACTCAAATAACCGGCAATTAATCCCTAATAAATTCAGATTAATCACCAACTTGAAGCATGTGCATCCCATACAACGCATCTTGGATGCCTTACTACGAGTGTAATGCATAAGTCATCTAATTATGTTCATACTCTGCAGAGTTTTTATAAAATATTGTTACGATAACTGTGTGTAGTCTACTCATTATTAATAATTTTATATCAAAATATTCCAATAAAATAAATTCTACGTAGGGCTTCATATTTTGTTCTACATTTTGATATTCCCTACTGGCCTAGTTAACGAAGACCCAAGAGTAAATTTCAATAAATAAAAATAATAAATACGAAAGTTTTTAAATTTGGTGGAAATATTCATTATGGCTTTCTAATGAACGTGTTAGCTCTAGAACAATGGGGGGTCTAGAACCGCCGCCATCTTGGAAAAAGGGTGCTTTTTTATATGTTTTGTCGAACGATAGAATCATGACATCGTGCGTTATATAAATATCGATAGTTTTGAGTTAGGTATCAAACAGGTCAAACTGGGGAAAGGGCAAAATTGCGAGAAGAAAATATTCATCACAGTTGCAGTAATCAGGACTTCATTTTTAATATAATTTTTATAATTATTACTTTAACGGGTTATACTACAAAAACCAAACAAAAACACTTTGCTGACTTCCGATTGTTCGACTGACTTTTAACACGTTCATTAGTAAGCCATAATAAACATTTTTATCAAATTCCGAAACGTTCCTATTTATTATTATTATTTTTTCTTTGTTGCCTGGGCTATACTAATGTTTTAAAATATTACTGTTTTTAGAAAATTTAATTTCTTTAAAATATAGCTCTACGATATGGGACAAGTAATCGTCTCTACATTTAAAGTGTATGTTATTTATGTTGTATCTGGTCTTTAGTTTCGCATTGAAGTTAATGTTGACGCCTAGCATGGTAGCGATTTTTAAATGTAGGTCATATAACAGAGCAGGTACATTTCAATACACACAAGGTGTTATTATAAATGGATCGTATATGATCGACAACAAAATGTCCGTATTATAGAATTAACTATAATATAGAATTAACTAAACAAAGCGCCTAGTATAACCACTACACTACATCAGCAAAATTTATTTTAATCTCTGAATATATATCTATATATATATATATATATATATATATATATATATATATATATATATATATATATATTATAAATATATGTATACAGCGAAAGAATGGTAAGGGCAAAGTGGATTGTGGGAAATTGCTGGAGAGGGGCAGCGATTTTGAGATTGCTATGTCATATGCTTCATATTGCTTTGAGATTGCAATATGAAGAAATCACCAACAATGTGCTTCAAAAGGCTGCTTCAATAGCACCAGAAGATAAATATCCCAAACAGAAAAAAATCTCCTGTGATACCATTGATTTAAAGAAGAAACGACGGACAATGAGAAATGTTGGGAGTCCTTTTGGCCGGGTTGCGCCGGTTCATTATGCAGCTAGTGCAAAAAACTCTGGAAGAAAACAAAGAAGTTAACAAGGCTAAACAGAAGCTAAGAAACAAAAGAACGCAAATGTATGTCTTATTGCGTGAGGATGGCACAGTGTGACTACGCAAATATTAGAGGTTGTGAGAATTTTATTCACAGTTATATGAAGATCAAAACCAATCAAAGACAACAATACCCACGCAAGAACAAATGCCATATATCCTAGTGTCGGAAGTAACAAATGCTACAGAATCGATGAAAAACGGCATAGCTCCAGGAAAGAACAGTGTAACAGTCGATAGGTTAACAGCTGGTGGTCAGACGTTATATACCCTGCCGACACCCTGCGTTACACCCTGCCGAGGTGTACGGCAGGGTGACGCAATATCGCCTTTTCTTTTCTCGGCTGGCTTTGAAGAAGTATTCCGTACACTGTATAGGGAACAGGATGGTGTAAATATCAACGGTGCAAATTTAAACCATCTTAGACTTGCATATGATATCGTTCTCCTTTCACCAGACCCAGAGGAGCTGAAAAGACGCATACAAGAGCTGAAAAGGGCTGCCGAACCATTTGGCTTAAAAATAAACCTGAAAAAGAGTCAGACTATGTTCAATAAATTCGCCGAAGACAGAAGAATTTCAGTTTTAGGAAGGGATTTGGAGATTTTGGACCACTTTATATATAGCTTGGGCAGAGGATTTCCACGGAGGGAGATACCGCCCGGGAGGTGGAATGACGTGTTAAATGTGGCGCAGGCATTTGGCAGGCGCAACATAGTGTTTAAGAGCAGACCCCTACTTTGCCTGAAAAGAAAAGTCTTCGATCAGTGCATCCTACCCGTTATGATATACGGAAGTGAAACCTGAACACTCACATCGCAATCAATTCAAAAACTTCGGGTAGCATAGAGGGAAATGGAAAGATGTATGCTTGGCATGAGACAGAAAGCCCTGCACATGGATTAGGGAATAAACGAAAGGGTGTGACATCATTGGAAGAGTAAATTAATCGAAATGGAGATGGGCAGGCCATATAGCGAGGCCATGGGACGACAGATGGACTAAGGCAATTCTGGAATACATACCGCTTGATCGCAAACGTCCGCGAAGAATACCAAAAGCATGATGGACTGATGACATCGTTAAATATATGGGAATCCAGTGGCAGAGGAAAGCCCAGGACCGTGAAAGTTGGAAGCATGCTGAAGAGGCCTTCATCCTACAGTGGATACGAGTATTGGTTTTCAGCTGGCCAAAAACGGTCGATTTACCAATATTTGATGAGGATTATATATATATATATATATATATATATATATATATATATATATATATATATATATATATATATATATATATATATATATATGTTTTGTTGTTTTGATGTTTTTTTTTTGAGAAAAAGAAATGCTAATATTTTATGTAAATATTTATTTCGTTTATTATGTACCAGTATTATTTATAATTTTTTGCAAAGTACTGGTCGGACTATAATACCTTTTTGCAAAAATTTGCGTCTTTAATACCAAAAAATGTCACCAGGCTATTTTTCACATGTTCTTTCTTCTTAATAGATTTTGGAGAAAGGGAAATACATGGTAGATGGAAATAGATGGTGGTCCAAGGGTGGGATGTTCGATCAGTAAGGTGGAGGGAGCAAAACATTTCTATTGATGCCCAACAGTTTTTTTTTCGGGTCCTGATTGAAACGCGTGGTCGTGCATTTTCATGTTGAAACACGATGTCTTGCCTATTTGCTAATTTTTACCGGTTCTCTTCAACTGTTGCCTACAGCCGATCCAATTGTGAACAGAAGAAATCGATGTTGATGTTTTGGTTGGAAGAAGCTTGAAGTATATGGGACCCTTCCAATTCTACCAAATGCAAAGTGTATTTTTTTGGGATGAAGGTCGTCTTTCGCCATAGTTAAAACCGCTTGACCCTTATGATTTTTTCGTTGCACGTTATTCTAATTCTATCTGCTTCAGAAATGGAGCTTCGGAGTTTTGTTTTCAGCAAAAGATTGTACGAGGTGATTCAGTCTAGCAGATTTCATCCACTAAGTTCGTGAGGGACCAACACATCGTATCGGCTGATGTACGAGTTTTTTTTTTCAGATGGCCAAAAACGGTCGATTTACCAAAATTTAATTTATCGGCTATCCATGTATTGTGGTGCATGCATATTGGGTTATTATGGCTATATTTTTCCGGGATCACTGCTTTAAGGACGGCCAGAACAATGTCGGTAATTTAAGTTAAATGTCCGGGCCTGAATCGACTTAACCCCTTTTGAACCTTTTTTTTTTCGTTTGACAACGTTTTTGTTTTTTTTTAAATAAAAAAGCATAATATGGCGTAAATGCCAGTTGTCAATCGATATTTTCAATTTAAATTAACTTGACTAACTGAATGCAAATCAAACTGAATCTGAACGGAGACATTGTAAATATGATAGGAATTAACAGTATTTAAATAACCATTACTAATCCGCACATATGTTTGTTTACAAGCGTTAAAGAAGCAACTTATAGTAAATCCCTATGAACTTTCCCGACAGCCCGATACTAATTACCCATATAAATTAGTTAAAACTTTATTCGAAATAGTATATTTTTCTTGGAAATCAATAACAAAATAACATTTCCATATGGTTTATTTTTTATTCCTTTTCCAGATATACCTCTTCGGGACTAAAAATCGATGCCTATATCTTACATATATCTGAGGATTTCTTATTTTCTGAAAGAATGTTTTTCTGAAATTGATATGTTTATATACTTTGACTTGGAGATGACAGAATTTTAGTTCAAGATACATTTACCCTTCGTTCTATTACTATACATGTTCTTTTTCCTAAAATCGATATGTCTGTTTATACGGGGGTAAAAATAACGATTTTAGTTGTATATTTGGTTTTAAGTGACGAAAACTCAGAATCCGATAGTAGTTCAAAAATATATACCCATAATTGGGCTCTCTACCAAAATATATTCATTAAAAATTATTAAAGAGTTTGTGAATAAGCGGCAATACTGTTTGAAACGCAAAGGTCACTCATAGACACCTGTATTCAGTACATTGTATCAATTGCTCATTGAAAAAATATACGATTCAACAGTACGTAGAAGCTGGAAGTTAGAAGACGACTCTCGCTTTGAGGAAAAAATAATCTTTACCAACGAAGCACGGTTCTGGAATAATGGCTTTGTGAACAAACATAATTGCAAGATATGGACCGATGACAATCCTTAACGCATTCAGGAGATACATTTTCATCCTCAAAAAAGCATTATTTGGTGCGGATTTTGGGCTGAAGGATGAATTGTTTTGAAGACGATGATGGAAATCGTGTTACTGCTAATGGTAAAGGCTATAGGAATATGATAAAAGAATATCTTTGTTTTGAACTGAAAACATGGATATAAATAATGTTTTATTTTAACAAGATGGTGCAACTTGTTGTACGTCGCGCCAGACAATCGATTAATTGCAAAAAAAGTTTCCAAAAGACGTTATTTCGCGAAACGGTAATGTAAACTGGCCACTAAGATCATGCGATCTTATGCCATTGGATTATTTTTTGTGGGTTTATGTAAAATCTTACAAGATATGTGTGAAAGAGTAATCGAAAATTAAGTCTTCAGAATTCATTCCATCAGACAATACCGAGGGGGACATTTGAACGACATTATTTTCAAAACATAATACCATTATCTGTTCTTCAAGAAAAAATAAAAATTTCCGGACTATTACTTGTTATAATTGTGCCTTATTTTAGTTTTGACACTTTTGAGTCTATTGGGTTAACTTCTAGTCAGCGATCACATAAATAATCAAAATAATCCGGTTATTTGGTGATTTTGCTCGTACTATCAGAGAGTTGCTGCAGAGTTTAACATGACATATCCCCAACATGCTCCCATTACTTATGGAAAAGTAGCCGCTGTAAATGCTTTTTTCAATGAAACTGTAGTGTTATTTAAATCCATCTAAAAGGTCAACCTCGTCGAATACACCCACATCCTAAGGATAACGATATATTGGCTTCAAATCGAGCAAATCCATGCATGAGTCTTAGAGATTTATCCTCTCAACTGAATATTAACAAGGATAAAATCAGAAGATGTTTCTTTCATCACAAAATCAAGTCCTGTAGACCGACATTCTTACATACTTTGAAAGAAGGTGATGATAATAAAATATTAAAATATCGTTATTGGGCCTAAGGTAATTTTTTAAATGACAGACATTTCCTGAAGAAGATTATTTTTACTGATGAGGCTACATTCATCACTAATGGCGTTGTATCATCTCAAAACTGTAGATACTGGGGTAAAGGTAATCCTCACTCGGTTATAAATTGTAAAGGTCAATATATTTTGTCAAGTTATTCATTCCGCGTTTGTAAAGTGTTGTAAAAACGAGACTTATTCATAAGTTATAAATAATACTGGGCTAATTGAAGAGTTCGCGGAGCGAAACCTATAGAGCAGTAAAAGAAGTATACAATCTAAAACATTTTGAAGTATTATCCTTCATATGGACATATATAAAATTTCAGGTCGATCTGTCGGTTTATTCGTACAAAAACAGCGGCTTAAAGTAAACGTATTATTTTTTAAAATGGAACATATTAAAAATCGTGCAGTGATTAAATTCTTAAAAAAAAGGTTTAAAGGCAATGGAAATTTATAGTGAAATGGTAAATGTATTAGGGGAGTCTGCCCCTTCAAAAACAATGGTTTGAAATTAGGTAGGTGAGTTTCAACGTGGTCGTACAAACCTGAATGACAATCCTCGTTCTGGACGTCCTTTGTTAAATTCTTACACTTCGAGTAAAACTTTTCAACCAACATTTGGGCCTTTTTGGAAAGAATAAAATAGATTTTAAACGTCATTTTGTAACTATGTATGAGACTTGGATTTTCAACTATGATCCTGAATTTCGACAACAAAGCGCAGAGTGGGCTGAGCCCGGTTCAGTTCCGACGCAGGTTCAGCTTTTGGAATGCAAAAGGCATTTTGTTAATTAATTACCTTCAAACCGGTAAAACAATACCTTGACAGTATTACTCAATCCTTTTGGATCAATAGGAAGCAAAAATTCGTGAGAAAAGACCGGTTACAAATATTAGTATTTACTAAGATAGAGGAAAAAGTCATCGATGAAACCAACTAGTCACTGAACACTTCAGAAACTTCTTTTCCGTGACATTCTTGAATGTATTTTGAAACAATCCCTTTTTAAAATCCAGTAGTAATCTGCCATCATGTGCATATCCCATCTTCCTTGGTAGCGGTTCTCCATAATTTTAACATCCTGGTGAAATCTTTCACCTTGTTACTCACTGGTGTCTCCAGGAATTTGGAGCAGGATAGGATAGGATGGAGCAGGAAATAGTTTTTTTTCTTGTAAGCCTGTGTAATCGTTACATTGTATCAGAAAATGTAGGAAGAAATTGTACCTTATATTGCAAAATATTGGATAAATCAGTTTAACTGAAATACGTCTGTATAAAAATAGAACCTGTACTTTTAAATTTTAAAATAAATATTTTTAGAGATTATTCCAATTAATCCTCTTCTTATTTTAGCATATTTTGTACCATTTTAACATGGTAAAGCCTTTTTTAGAAAAATGAAGTGCCGTAAAGTTAAAATCAAATTATTGAGGCAAAAAGCTATATATATATATATATATATATATATATATATATATATATATATATATATATATATATATATATATATATATATATATGTGTGTGTGTGTGTATATAAATGAATATTAAGTCATAAATATTAAAACTAAAATAGCAAACGAAGGTACAGGCTATATGATATTAATATAAACAGAGTCTGAGAAGGGAAATTTAAAGTCTAAATTGATATTTGTAAATATTGGATCAGAAACATTTTATTTTATAAACAAACATTTTTTATGTTTTTGAACTAGAGTAAGATATTTTCGGTATTTTCGAAGCATGAAACATCCATTCAACGATATCCAAAAAAAATGACATTTTCTTGTCCTTCACATCATTATTTCAAACATTCTGATATATCCAATACCTACAATTTTATCTGATATCGCTGTTGTGCTTTCTTTTTTTTTTTAAGTATGTTTTCAGGCTTGGCCGTGTTTACGACTTTTTCACGATAAAACGTATTATAAAAATAACTCTCCCAAACCTTAACAGGCTCATAAAATATTCTGGTTAAGCTGTTTCTGTAGAATATTGATTGTAGATCATTCTTGAATATTTTTTTTATATTTACATTTTTTTAACGTCTATATAAGGCTTCATGATGTTAAAAAAATATTTACTTTGTTTTTTTTCCCAGCCATTTAATTATAAGTTATTTTTTAACTTTTAACTATAATTATTAACGACTATTTAATAACTATTTGATTTAACCATGAAGAATCGTATCACGTTCTGCAAAAATATAAACACAGTGAGAAAAAAGCAGATTTAAACAGATTTTATCCAATTTTCTTTATTCTAGGTCATTAGATCATTAGATCATTATAAACTAGTTGTGTTTGCTAACTTAATTCATGAGTTAATAAGTAATTTCCATGTACAAAAACAAGTAACAACGCGGAAATTGTGAATTTGGTAAAAATTGTAATCGCATGAAATTGCGGCAAATTGGTGAACATTTAAAGCTTATTTTATATATCGTACAATACATGGTAGGAAAATACATGAAAGAACTCAGGAAAGCACGTACAAAAGCACTATTATTTAGAATTCAGAAAACAAATCATATTTGGTTAGAAAAACTGGCTGTATTACAAATCAAGAAGTAGTAAATGATATTACTTCTTATTGTGTAGTAATTATCTCGTTTAATTATAGAAGGAGTAGCCTAAAGAAACTCCATCGGAAAAAAATAACAGGGAACAAATTATTTCAGTTCGCAAAATATGGTTAAATTATCCGTTGGGTGGGGTTTTTGAAAATCAGTCGTTTTTACTGACGAAAGCAAGTTTTCTTAATATTATTTCGGTGGCCAAAGAACTGTATGGAGAAAAAAATTGATGGCGCTGAATACTTGAATACCATTTTCGTAGTAAAATACGGGGGTGGAAAGGTCATGGAGTATCTTGTACTGGAACTGGAAATTTACGAATCTTAAATAGGGTACCAATTGCTTGAAAGAATATGGACAAGTATGGGAAAATTTGTTCAAAAGAACTGTGACATTAGATACCAAGGATATCTTCAAGTTCCAGCAAAACAACGATCTGAAGCACTGAAGCTTGCAGAAAAATGGCTGCTGTACAATATCAAAAGAAGGTTGATATATCCATATGGTAAACAATCCACAATTAAGGGATGGTCCCACCTTCCGCCAGGTGGTCTTTGAGCACTGCACCACGAGAATCTCAGAAAATCGTAGCCGTGTATTTTCCAGCCGAACAATTTCACTTTCTTTGGCGTAGTTTAACATCTCCCCGCCCACTGTTTGGACTGTTGCTTCGACTTTGATATATACCGGTGAAACCATGTTTCATATATTATTATGAAAGATCGAAAAAAACTGAACATAATCGCGCTTAACAATTCTAAATCCTTTTGAGAAGTTTCATTCGGATGTATCTTTGATCTGCTGTTAACAAACGTGTAGTGGTACAATGTAGTGGTCTATCGAAATAATAGCAGTAAACTCAAAAAAAGCAAAACTTGATTAAGGTGCACTTTCGCCACTAACAAGCAACTAAACGCACGCGTCTTAAACAGGATAAATATCACAGTCATTCAGTTATTCGTGCTCAATCACTTTGTCAGATCAAAATCCTTTCGTACGACCCTCGTATTATCATGCAGTGTACAACGCGTCATACAATTCATAACCAGAAATACCAAATTAAGATTGTATTAGACAGTATTGAAGCTAACTGCATTGTACGGATGTGAGACATGGGTACTAAAAATGAAAGAAGAATAGAAACTGTTAAGGCTGTTAATGTTAAGAAAGAAGAAGGGAACGTGGAATAATCAAAAAGATAATAGGAGGAAGTTAAGTCCAATGTTTGTACATGAGAATAACGAATGAGGAAATGTATTATATTTTCAAAGATCGAAGGAACCTATAAACACTGTTAACACTAGTAAAGTCAAAAAAAACTTTAGTTGCTGGGCCACATAGAGAGAGTGGGAGAAAATAGAGTGATGAGGAAGATTGCATGGGAAAGACCACAAAGTGAAAAAAAAGCAAGAAAGGCCAAGGAAGCGATGGAGAGAGGCTGTCATGGAAGATCTGAAAGAGGAGATAAAGGACTGGATGACAATGACTACAGACAGAAAAACATTGAGAATAATTACAAAACTGTGGGCCTAAAGCTAGGCTGACCATATTATAGGTAATATGGTTATATATCTATAATATGCGTCATAAGATCCAGGATTTTAATAAGGAAGCACTCTAATTATAAATTAAGTGTATATTCCAAGTATGTTCAAGGGCCGAAAAAATAGATTGAAATTGAAAAGGCACCCTAAACGATAAAAGTATAAATATAAATATAAATATAAATAACAAAAAAAATATCCGAAGCGAAATGTTTATTTTTAAAATAATTATTGAGGAACAAGTAAACTACCTCATGAATATAAGACATGAGTGAGAATTTCTGCGAGTATCAAATACTACCTATATATTATTTTCGAGTTCAGTCAAAAGATTTTAAGACAGTAGATTAAAGTAATTGTTTTGGATTCTACTTCAAAATATGAAATAATAGGAAAAACATTTTTTTTAAATCGTTCATCTTGCCACATTTTCTGCAATGGCATACACATTTTCTGTAATTCCAATTATATTCAACAAGTGAACAAGTCAAAATAATATTGAGTGATATTCAAGAAGCTTTTGTTTTACTAATATCTTTAAATATTTCTTCCTCTTTATAAAGAATTGATTTTTTATTAACAAAGCACCCAAATCTATAAATATCTATGAACCAATTAGATGTGCAGTTTAAACTCTAAAACTGATTACTGCAGTAAAACTGATTACTGTAAACTTTTTAACTTTTTCCTGCATTTGAATTAAGCTTTTTTTGTGAACTTTATGCATTTTGATAATTGGACATTTTACTTTGTGGAGTAAATAAAAAAATAATTTGATATCTTCGAGAGCTATGTAATTCATGTTTTGTTTCAACATATATTTAGGGGCCTTATTCAAACTCTTCATGATACAAAAGCTACAACCAATCCACGTATAAATCTTATAACAAATTTATAACCCACAAGACTTATGTCCTTTTTTGTCGTCTTAAATAAAATTTCTTTTTTATAAGCAACCTAAATATAAATAAAACTTTTTATAAAAAAAATCGAAGTGATGAATGCGATATTAATACAAATTAGGATGTTGGAAAATATCTGTTATTTTTTATTTGAATATGTTAATGTCCGAAGTGAAATGTTTTATTTAAAAATAAAGTATATTGCATTTTCTTGAGATGAAATAAGATACAAACATATTTTATGGCGTGGTTATTTTGCGATATCACAATAAAATAACATAACTGAATAGAACAGTTTATAGGATTCAGCAATCACTAAATATAAATTTTGATCACGTTATACTTGCCAAATATTGACAGAAGCTTATATGAGGCATTTCCATTCGAATTTCTATATACTTTGTATACAAACTACAACTGTTTATCAATAATATTCTACCATAATTTAAACAGAATATAGTAGTTCATGATATAAGAATTTTGAATGGGAAAAAGTATTTTAACACTCAAACAAGTTTAAAAAACTTGCCAAAAATAATAGTATCTTGTACGATATCCATTATTACCTATAATATGCTGCAACCACCAACATTAATTCCAGTAATTTTTTTGTATATCACTTGATAATTTATTCACTCTGCGAGTAATTCAGTATTATTGATAGATAAAATTGTATAAGACATAACATAAAAAGCAAAGCATACAGAACATAACTTCTAACAAGTTTTAGACCAGAAGCTGGCCACTCTAGCGCGTTTGAGGCAGCCTTCATGGGCTCCTCGACGGTGTGGGTGTTTAGCTATAGCTCGCATTGAATGAGAAGGACACTAGTCTGCTTATGTCTACAATCGCACAGCACTGATTCGTCTGAAATCGCCCAACTGCTTATACTTTCGGATCTTGCAACTCCGACGCGTAGTTTATGCATGGAATCACCCATTCCTCTGTGTGTCTTGGGGGAAGTTCCTCCCTTGGTATAAACTAGTCAGGAAGAATTTGTGTGTTTCTGCATTGTCGCGTTTCGAATCTAGTTTGCTGCGGTGTGTTGGTAAGATTCTCTGTTCTATGCAGGAAACTCTTTCCTTGATTTGAGTTAGCAACGGTTAATGTCCGGATATGGCTTGTAGATGCAAACGATGCAGTTTTTCCCTTCTCGGTGCCATTTCGTGTCTTATGCTAGAAGGGCCAATGCCGGCAAGGCAGTATAGTTTATTATTCGGTGTTGTCTCAGACAGCCTGTGTGGTACGACAGGGTTCGTTGAGTGGTATATCCACTTGTTTGGTGTGGCTAGAGTTGTACCACATTGGGCATGCCTACTCCGCGGCTGAATAACATTATGCCAAAGCTATAGTTCTTACTAGCCTGGGTTGTGCGCCGCACGTAGTATTGTTCGTAGTGTGCGCTCCATGATGTTGTTTCTAGCAGCCACTTTGTGCTTGGGTTCATGCAATGTTTTCTGTAGTTAAGAGCTCTATCTAGTGTGACACCCAGGTATTTTGAAGTTGGGCAGTGCTCCAAGGGCATTCCTTTCAAGGATATCGGTAATGTCTTGGTCGCCTGCTTGCTTCTCAGGAGAAAGTCGAAGATTTGGGTCTTCGAAGAGAGGTTTAAGTTCATTATACTTATAGTAGGCAACAAGTTGGTCAAGGGAATCTGATAGTTTCTGTTCGATGGTCTCAAAATTATCTGCTTGGACAGTGATGACACAGTTATCTGCGTATATGCAACTTTAAGTGCCTTCCGGGAATGGCTGGTCATTGGTGTAAATGGTGAAAAACAGTGGTGCCAGCACGCTGCGTTGTGGTAGGCCATTCTTTTGTGTTCACCAACAGCTTCTTTGCCCTTGGAAGTCTAATGTAACGTATTGTATTGTAAGTAAACTTTTTTTTGTAGTTTACTGCGTTACGTTCGATACGTGTCATCAAAAGCAGCTCTCCAATTTTTCTAGGCATTATTAATATTCATTCACTAAACATTTAACACTCATTTTATAACTGATTAAACTGAATAAAATATGTTTGTTTATATCTAATGAAGTTAGTAACTAATAAACTTGAAGAGATTTACCACTAAACACCAAAACACTTTTTTGAACTACTCGACGCACGTTTCGCTAACCATGTTAGCATCGTCAGGAGATGATTTAATCTCATCAGCAGATTAAATCAAGTGCATCACACCAAAGGTTCCAATAGAAGAATTGACTTAGTAACTATGTTCAAATATTATAGTAAGGTCAAATATTTTTCCAATAATACGCCAGAAGTTAAAAAAAAATATAATGTGCTTTAATTATGGTATAGTTTTGTTAATATCATTTGTAGTATATGTTGATAAAACGATATAATTTTGTCAGTCTACTGACATTTACACTTCAATAATAGAATTAATCGATATAGTTCATAATTAAAATATTTCTTTAATTACTACTGCAATATACTGCCTCATATAAATTTTACTAAATTATTTATCGTAATGCATTGTAAAACTTCGTCAGTTTTATATATTACTGTTTATTTTTTATAAAATTATCTGCCGTCCTTATGACTTAAGTTTGTAAATCGTAACTTGGTTAAGTAACTGGAAAAATTACCAAGGTCGAGATTCTAAGGTCAGCATTACATTATTGAAGTAAAAATAAACATTCTAAGAAATACGAAACACAAACAAACGCTGAAACTGAGAGGGCAAACGAAGATATGATAGGATATTAAAATAAATAAAGAATGAAAAAGCCGAAAATATATCGACAGAAATTTGGGAATACTTGAAGCAAAATGTTTTATTTCTAAAATAAATATTTGATATTTTCTTGAGCTGGAACGAGATAACAAACTTTTTTTCTACAAAGCGTTAAACATCTTTAAGCTATACCTATTCATTCCCTGTCTTGCAAGAAATATCTCCAATATAGCTTTATCTTAGGCGCAAATATTATTTTCTTTTTTTTGTGAAAGTAATTTGTTTTTTTTTGGCGTTCCGTGATAAAACCTACCAGAAAGGCAAATCTTTTTAGCTTTAACATCCGGGTGATATATTTAGGATCGAGTTAGTTGTTCGTGCCGGTATTGATGATACGTCAAACGGGATACTTCGTGCTTATTTCTTAGCATGCTGTAAATTCATATTTAACCAGTTAAGATCGTTATCATAGTGGTAGAATAGTAATTTTCATAATTGCATCTTGTTTTCTCGTCTTATTATAAAGTTGATTTCACTGTTAGATTTTTTAATGTCAGTCTTGAGATTGGGATTGGATATGTTAGTGTTGGTCTACCCAACCCAGTATTATATTTATTTATGGGATGCATTCAAGAAGTTACGCAAAATCACATGCCACAATTTATCTTTTAAGTCGTTTAAGTACTATATATTTGGGATTAGCATGTTATTTGAAATGCTTCCATTGGTCTGCAGTCAATGACATTTAGTCTCCATGATATTGCATACATACGTACCAACAGAAAATATAATCATATTTACTATATGTAGTTTAGTCTGCTCGAAAATACTGTGGTCTCTCTAGATTTTTGTAAGTCCTGCTAATGCGGATTTGTGGATTTGTCCATAACGATTTGCCTATGCATGTCCTCATGTAGATGACCTTACTCTAACGTTGAATGTCTGGTATATGTGTGAAAATTCTTGATCTGTCAACAACCATTAGACCACATTTCACTCTGATAAATTGATCAGAGTGAAACCTGCTTCTGCCCTAATGGTTCTAATCCGTTTGAGAAATCGTGTAATTATTCGTGTATACTCCTTAGATAATGCTATTAAGGTGTGCAAGTCTAATACGGTTTTTTCGCCAATTGATACACGACTGGACCAGTATTATATCATCTTCCTAACTATCTCCTATATATAGATATATACAGACGCATTTTCTTAGATGTTACATCGAATGTTTTCACGAGTGGTAGATAATGTTCCTAAATCATTCCGGGTAACAATTCGTATCTTTTTGTATTGTTCGCCTCAAGTGAAGACTCCAACGCTTCGACTACTTGAACTTGTGGGAGTCTTTACTCAAAGCGAACAACGCTTGAGAATGCCAAATGAGATTTTGGCGAAATGTCGTGACCCTTCACAGAACGAACGGATCGATACTCGGAATGATTTAGGAAACAATGATTCTTTATGGTTTTTTGAACAAGTTATGCAACTGCAATAACTTCCATGGAAAATAGGTTTGAAAAAATGTTTATCATTGTGTAATCATCAAAGTGTATCAACAATATCATCATCATCATCATCATTCGGCCATTGTCGATCCACTGCAGGATGAAGGCCTCCCCATATACACATACACATACTTCCAACTCGCGCGGTCCTGAGCTTTCCTCTGCCGGTGGTATCCATCTCAGGATTGCTTTGATCTATCTATCGTCACATCGCCTCACTATATGGCCTGCCCACCTCTATTTCAATCTCTTCCTTTTCAATTATTTCTCTTCAAATCTTTCTGTGTTCTCTTCAAATCTTACTGTTTTTTATGAAGAAGAATTACTTCTGAAGTAATGTTCTTTATGAAGAAATTTTTTATAGGTTGGGTATTTTTTGTTCTTTGAGGCATTTTGAGTACAATTTTGCCAGTATTTTATGTAAAGTTCGACCGCCCGCTATTAACATCTCAACTGTTACACTATTCTTTCCTAGAGCCTTTCCATTTTTCATCGCTTCTATATTATTTATCACTTCATCCAACAGGATATTTGGCATTTGCTTTTCCGTGGGCATTGCTCTCTTTGACTAGTTCGGATCTTATATAATTCGGAATAAAATCTTCTGATAAGCTCTAACATTTCCGTACATTCTTTGCACACTGTGCCATCCGCACGCATTAGGGCAAACATTTTATTCCTCAGCTTGGGTTTAGCTTTATTTATTCCCTTGTTTTCTTCTAGTGTTTTTGTGCATTAGCTGCATATTGAACCCACGCGTTTCTACTCGAATACGCTTTCTTATAGTTTTGCAAAGCTCCATGTACTCGACTCTGCCACAAAGACTCAATACATTCCTCGTTATATGTCGTTTTTTTCATTAATTCCATGGTCTCATTGGAGATTTTTTGGAGTTTCGGGTTCGAAACTTTTTTCTGCTGGTGGTATTGCATCACACGTGTCAAGCACATTGTTGATGATTGTTTCCTAGTGATCTGTTATTTTCATCTCCTCTGGGCCTTGTAACACCTCAAAGCGATTCGTCAAATCAATCTCAAAATCGCTGCATCTTTGAAGCAGCTCCCCAGAATTTACTCTGCCTTTCTTCGAGCTTACCATTCTTGTACGTTCTCTTCGACAGTTTATCCTAACAATTGCTCGTACCATTCTATGGTCACTTTCGACATTAAAACGGTTAGAAAAGTACAATTGCAACATATTATTTTATCGTTTATCGTTTGACATGATGTAGTCAGTTTCACTTGTGAGACCAGTTGGATGACATTTTCCATATCCATTTTCTGTTGATTTTTTCTTATCAAACGAGTTCATAATATACAGTTCTTGTCCTATAGCGAAATCAACCAATCTGTCTCCATTATTGTCTCGCTCACTATTTCCATATGGGCCAGTTGCATTTTCATCAGTTCTTGCTTTTCCAATTCTAGCATTAAAGTCACCTATCAGAATTTTGTACCTGCACATCTTGTTGTCTAGAAGCTGGGCCACATCAACATAAAATATCTCTATTTCCTCATCACCATAGCTTATAGTTGATGCATAAACTTGCACGATTTGAAGCTTAAACTTTTTATTTAGTTGAATGACACATTGGGCTAGTCGGTCAGATATACTCTCTGATTTTACGACACTGTCCTTCAACTTTCCGTTAATGAGGAATCTAATTCCACCATATCGTCCATTTTCCGTACCCCGAGTGTAAAGTACGTGACCAGTTGTTTGCAGTTTAATTACCTCTTCGCCCTTTCTTTGTATTTCACCCATTTCATTTCCCAGTATATACTGGGATCAACATTTCTGGCTCGATCAACATTTCTTGCAGTCATTCATCCGTTTTCATTGTCCGAATATTAAGCGTTGCCATTTTCAAAGTCTACTGGTAGCCTGATCTAACCTGGTGATTCTTAGCACCATCTGCCTTGGGGTAGGTCTTCCCGCTGCCGTAGGTAGTTGCCCTCTGGCCTCCGGGGAATGAGGGCCGTGTTTGAAATTGTAAAGCCATGTTGTGCCAAGATTTGTAAATGTAAATGTAAAGCCAAGATTTTCATTTTTGACGGCGTTTTCACAAAATCTTTTTTTCAAAATTTCCGCTTTATTATTACTGATTGCCATGTTTCGCTAGTACTCTAGCTTCGTTTCTGAAGAAGCTACAGTGCAACGTATAAAACAGTAATAATAAACTGGAAATTTTGACAAAAAGTTTATTTTTAAACATTAATAATGTTAATTAATAAACATTAACAATATATAAGTTATTAAAAAAGTTATAGTATAAAATGTATCAAATATGTAAAACGTAGTTATAAAATAGCTGTTACGAAAAAAACTAAATTGGCATGTAAGAGAAATTCTAAAATATTATTTAATATTTTTTAAAGTCAAAATAAGTTATAAGATATGTTTTTCTAAGCATTAAATATCGTTTCAATGATATCCAATGGAAAGGTGTATGTTTCTCATTCCCTACATCATTTCAATTATTCAGATATTTTTGTATGTGTATTTTTATCTCTTTGCGAATTTTTTCGCATATTCTTTTTAGGGTGCGATTTATGTTATTAGTTTTTCACGATAAGACATATCAAGAAGGCAAATCTCGTAAGATACATCTCGTAACATACTCATAACATATTTTTGGTCGTGTCTTTCGTGCTGAATTTTGACAGTAGATTACATGAGACACTCCTCATTTATTATTCGATATATTTGTAATTTGTATTCAATAGGTATAGCTTGTTATCTTGTTGCTTGAATAATGGTGTTTAAGCTTGAATGTTCTATTGTTAGGCCGAAAAAAGTCAATATCAGAAAGAAAATTTTATACCTCTTTTCATAAATATGATCTTTGTATCCTTGTCTTCATTGTTATTTGGGTGTATTGAAAAAGTCGGCGAGATTTACAAACTTGGTAATAATGAAGAGTTTTCCAATAAGACTGTCGGCATTTTCAAACATAATAGCGGGTACACTGTTGCTTATTTAATGAACACTTATGTAAACGTGACTCATAGACTACGGTGTGCGGCATATTGTGTGAATTTATCATAGAAAAATTCACCATTCTACAGCGCGTAGACATTAGAAATTGGAAATTCCCTCTTTGGAAAAAATAATCTTTTCCGACCAAACACACTTTTGGCTTTATGGGTATGAGAGCTATGAAAATCTTAAAGTAATTTATCTCTTCATTTCAGAATTTACCTCTAAGAATTTTCCCCTTCATCCTCAGAAAGTTATTGTTTAATGCGGTCTTTGGACTGAAGAAGAAATAGGACCGTAATTTTTTTTTACTTTCAAGAGAAGCACTGAATAAGGAATATCCAGGGGTGAATTAAAAGTATTTTTCCCTTATAAATGGTCACGTTAAAGGGATGACTTTGAGTGGGGGAAAATTTGTTACTATCTCTACTACCTACAGATTTCCCACCATAACCGTCTTATGATTTGAATGTCAGTATATGGCCGCCACCCAGTGCTATTGTTGTGTCAGTGTTTTGTCAATAAATAAAAACCGTTAAATAACCTTTTTGCAGAAATAGTGTTCTTTTTTCGATCTTGACAGAGTTTGTAGTAAGTAAATCATAATTATATTTTCTATAGTATTCTTATTGAAAACTTTAATTTTTATTGTTTTTTAACATTTATTTATCGGTTTCTTTAATTTTCTATTTAGCTCAAAATGAACACGCAGTCTCGTACTTGCTGTGCGTCTGATGTAGAAACGTTATATGAGGTAGCTGAAATTTTCGACGACAAAGAGAGTGAAAGCGAGACCGAATCGGTTTTTGATGGGCATCGTACCAGTGAACTTTACCTAAGTAAATAAATATATTTTTTAAAATAAAGCTAAATTAATGGGGCAAGCGCAAGAAGAGGTTATGTTACAAAAATATGCAAATGAGATAATTTGATTTTAGTAAAATTAATTGGATTTTTTTAATTGAAGATAATTTTAAAATTTGATTTATTTTATTAATAGAGCTAGTTTGTGAATTATTTTCAAGAATACACAAATATTAGCTATTCCTAAATTTGTTGTATTTTTTTGTAATTTAAATTTACATAACCCGTTCTTCCATTTACCAACAGTAATAATAGGTTCAATAAACATGCAAATAAAGTCAAGTACTTTAATCAGACTTTTTAACATAGGAAAAATGTTAAGTATAAAATAATAATACATTCCTAAGAAAATTGAAAATTATAATAAACAGAAAATCGCAGAATTAGGTACTCGAATATAAATCGAAATTATTTGGTACGTCTTCTTTTTTTGGGTTGGGTTTTCACTTTCTACTCCAATAATATTTTCATAAAATTCTCTATATTCTTTTTGAATAAAGGGTAACTGATCTCGAATATTGTCAATTTTTTGTTTTTATATGTTTCCTGTCTTGTAATGAATTCTGGTGAATTCAATGGGGCTTATCAATGATCTGTTTATATTGTTCCGGGGTAAGTATGGTACTATGTTTTCTTAAAAAATTTTATATACATCCAAAATCTCGATCTGGAGCTAAATACGTATATTCTACCTATTTCAATATCATCAGCTTATACAAACAAATCACATGAAAATTCTTGTTTTGGCAGATCATGAGTGGGACCATACTCTAAGATATTTTATTTTTTCTCATTTTCACAAGTTTGTGTGAAATTCCATAAACAGCTTACAACTTCTGCACTACCTTTACCGGCTGCATCTTCAGTCTACGTTTGCATTATACTTTGGTGTCCTTCAGTCGTGATCTTGTGGATACCTAAGTTGTAGAACCAAATGTGCCATAAGTAAAATGCCGTTGACGTAGTAATTTTCTGTAAGGACATGGTCTGCTGTAGGTCAACATTCTGTAGGTTCTAAGTCAACAACTTTTGTAACATTCGTTTTTATATTTTAACGATTTTTTTTCGATCTTTAGGAAGTAAATATATATTTTTTTACGAATGTCAATTATATCTACACTGACAATCAGTTTTTAATGATAGTGACATATTACAAATATATACATATATATATATATATATATATATATATATATATATATATATATATATATATATATATATATATATATATATATATATATATATGCGTTCCTTTGTAGATAGCCCCCAAAGCACGCGTCGAAGCTGTTTGGATGGTCTTCAAAAAACACCCTTTTATCTCTAATTTTTATTTGGGGGACAAATAAAAGTCACAATGGGCTAAATCTGGTGAATACGTTGGGTGGTTGATCACACAGACTTGATTTCGGACCAAAAATGGACGCACAATTAACGATGTGTGACTTGGCGTATTATCATTACCCAAATCTTTATGAAAAATCAGTCGAATTGCTTTTTGCCGATATTCAAAACCCCCTCCATCATTTTTAGTGAATCATTCTAGTTGACTGGTTACTGAGGTTTATCTTAAGTACTGATACTTAATGGACGCACTCCATGCATACGTCCTTCCATTCCTTTTCGCGCTACCTAAAGTTTTTCAACTGATTGCAAGGTTTTTGTATATATATATATATATATATATATATATATATATATATATATATATATATATATATATATATATAAATATATTTTTTTATGTGCTTGACCGGGAATGAGCCCCACCCATCCCTGCAATTGGAGGGCACATGTTTCGCCTCTCGATGTTCAGGCTCGTTAGAATAGGGAGACCCAATCCACAGTCAGCAACCTATACTCTCGCCGACTTGCAATGTAATGTTAGATTTCTTTGGACAGTGTCCAATGAGACAACAGTAGTAGAAATAGTACACCCAACCGCTGGGTACCACAATCTCATGTGGAACACACAGCAACCTGCGTCTTCGTCCAAATGAACATTTTTATTATGTGCTTGACAGGGATGAGATTGTGGAACCCAGCGGTTGGGTATACTTGACACTCAACTACTGTTATCTTATTGGATGCTGTCCAAAGAATTCTAACATTACATATATACGCCATCCGACGGGAAGTCGGCGAGAGTATAGGTTGCTGACTGTGGATGGAGTCTCCCTATTCTTGACGGAAGAGCATGTGTCGGTACCCTGACGAGCCTGAACATCGAGAGGGTAAACATGTGCCGTCCAATTGCAGGGATGGGTGGGGCTCATTCCCAGTCAAGCACATAAAAAAAAGTTCATTTCGGCGGAGACGCAGGTTGCTGTGTGTTCCACATGAGTTTGTCGAACCCAGAGGTTCGGTGTACTTGACACTCAACTACTGTTGTCTCATTGGACGCTCTCCAAAGAAATCTAATATTATATATATATATATATATATATATATATATATATATATATATATATATATATATATATATATATATATATATATATATATATAGCCACAGGCCACAGGCTAAAAACTATTAAATTACTGATACGTCGCCAGCTAAGTGAAAAAAAGGTATAACTTCTTGCGGAAAGCTTTTCGGTCTATTAGAAAAACTAGATAAAGTTTTAAAATGTGAAAATTAGCTATTTAAATTGTATTCACTCGGTTACGGTCCAAATCCGAGCCGAGAATTTGCAACATTTTTACCTGGATTCCGCAGGACGCGCCAAAGCCCTTTTGTGCTGTTAGCGATTTTAGAAAATTTGGCCTGGGTTAAAGGCGAGGTTTAATTCTCTAAAATTAAAGTTGCATAAGGAAGTTCTTTTGTAATGGTGCTTTAGTTGATTTATCTAGTTTTATTTTATTAAGTACGTTTTCGTAATGAAATGTAATTATATCACTTTTATTAATTTGTGATAATTAAATATACTTTGTCCAATCGGAAATGTAACGGTTTAATCTTTGCATAAGTATTTCTGTCTCATCTAATCAATTTCATATCTATCTAAAATATAACAGTACCAACGTGCTAACAGTTTTATCACAGAAAATTTTCATATTATGCAATATATTTAGTGTAGGGAAACAATTGCATATGAAGGTATTCAAACAGTGTGCAAGATCTTATGAAGACAAATAAATTGTTACAGACGAGCCACAACCAAGTCATAACAAATTTAAAAAGTGCCTTAAATGCTTCGAAATTATCATTTAGGATAATCTAGTTGCACGGTCGCATAATTCCACTGCCTTAATTCTTTAGATTGTTATTTTTGGAGGTGTGCGTAAGATTTAGTATACGCACAAGTTTCAGTATATGAGAGGAATTATTGCAGCGAATTTTTTGTTGGCTGCTCAACAATTATGAGAAAACAAGCGTGAAATAACAACTATCACCTGCATTCGGTAAAGTGCGGTTTTATATATATTAGGTTGCCCGTTATTTTCAAGTTGTCTTTTAACAGGTTTTAACCCCCTAAATTTTTAGTTTCTGCCCGAAAAGAAATATCAAACTTAAAAAAAGATCTTAATATTAAAATTAAACCTTGCCGATTAAGCTTTTCCCATTAAAACATCATGGACCTTTTTTACTTTTTATATATAATTTTTTGACTCTTGAACAACGAATACATATTTTTGAAGAGAAATGAACGCTCTATAAAAAACACCTTTTATCAATTTACGATAAAATTACTTTTTCGAAAGTTAGTCAAGGTTAAAGTTGAGTTCATGGTCAATTTCGAGATTTTCTTTTATTTTCGCTAAGAAATTATTGGTTAAAAGAAAAATAATTCTCATCAATAAGGTGTCCTTTATTTACCAGGCTGACTTTTACCCACAGAGCTCCCTACATTTTCAGCTTCCTAAACAAATATATTGCAGACTAATAAAAGTTAACATTTATAAATATATATATATATATATATATATATATATATATATATATATATATATATATATATATATATATATATATATATATATATATATATATATATATATATTTTAGTTGGAACCGAACATTGGTGAATATCAAGCAGGTTTTCGACCGGGCAGATTCTGCCCTGAACAGATCCTGAATCTAAAGTTGATTCTAAGACATCAAAACCTGTACAATAAAAATCTCGTCTGTACATTTGTGGATTTCAAAAAAGCATATGATTCTATTGACCGCGAATCTTTATTCCGAATCTTGAAAGAACAAGGACTAGATCTGAAAACGCTGGCAATTATTAAAGCAACGTTAACTAACACGAGGTCAAAAGTTAAATTCATGGGTGACATCTCAGAGCCCTTCGAAATTAAAACTGGTGTGAGACAAGGGGATGGACTCTCGCCACTCTTATTTAACTGTGTTCTAGAAAAAGTAATACAGGAGTGGCGTGAAAAAAAGTCGGCACTGAATATTGACCAGTCCATTAAACTGGAGAGAACCAACATCAAAATTGATTGTCTGGCATTTGTTGATGATCTAGCAATTTTAGCTCAAGATGTATTAAGGGCACAGAAACAGATTGAAATCCTAAAAGAAACAGCAGAAAAGGTAGGACTCCAAATTTCCTTTGAAAAGACACAATACATGACCTGCAACAGACTAAGAGCCAGAATGTCTATATGCTGCAGAAAACTGCAATTGCTACAAAAACTTGGATATTGGATAAACTTGTTTTGGATATTGCTGTATATGTACTTGTTCAAAAGTAAATATATTAAATATAAAAAGTAAAGAAATCCGTGGTTATATAAATGGGAAATATATTGTGTTTTCGGGAATCTCAAGGAGTTTTATTTATTTTGTTTTTCATATATGCATAGATGGTGTGTTGATACGTTTGTACCAGCATGGACTGGGGCGGGCCCAACACAACGGAGAGATAAACGCCACCCTACAATCTCCGATCACATGAAACCAATGGATAGACCACCTGTTTGACACAAGTCCTTCTCGAGCCTGTAATTAGGACACTGGAAAATAGCAGGTGCGAACTCGTCGAAAAATCATGATAGTCGAAGTATTTTTCAGTACTTAAAGAAAAATTTCCCAAAAACCAACGTATCAACACACCATCCGTCCATATATGAAAAACAAAATAAATAAATATATCTTCAATGAAGCTTCAATCTTCAAAAATCTTCTCTCAACGCTTAATTTTCGGAGGGTGCTTTTCAATTTTTAAATAACATCATCAGTAACTATTTTATACAGCAATGGACTAAGATCTTCACCCTATCTTAAGCCCTTACTAACTATGAACTTATCGGAAATAATAATATATATTCTAATATAGTTCCATAAGCTTTTGTGTAGAGTCATCATAACAATTTGCAACTTTAAATATATTTCTTTAATCTAGATATTTTATACATCATACTTCTGATTCGTTATTGATAATACTTTCATAAAATAAAAGATGATATTCTAATTTAATGAAAAACGGCCCAAATGGAATAAATTAATATGTGGTTTAATAATAAAAGACGTTGACAAAATTGGCTTCCTTTTTTGAGAGGCCGATTTAACTGGGTAATGACACAGGCCATTCTCGAAATCGACCAAATTATAATTTAATTTAAGTTGAGCCGCGGGAGAAGTTTTAAAAGGGCAGCTTCTTTAACGAATAAAAGTTTTTGTCGAGATATCGCCGAAAGTTTAAGCAGTTTGGTGAGGCGATTTAACACTCCCCAGTCTGTTATCTGGATGACGGTACGGTGCGTGATGGTTTAGGAGTTTATAGTTGGAGAACGCTTTTTCCCTGCATCACTTACTATTGAGATGATCGGTTCCACTTCGAATAATATAGAAAAGTTTTAGATTATTTTTCATTTTTCAAGTTTAGATTTTCGTCCTCTTTGGATAAAATAGGATTACATTTTTATTCAGCTCTACTTTTATTTAGATTGGAAGATTTGGTTAAATAACAATTAAAAATTGAAAAACATTCAATTTTATTTATACGGGGTATAAGGGAAAGTACTTTCGTAAATAGAACCAACGATTTTTTGAATTTTTTGAAACAAAAAGTTTTTTTAAAGCACGTATCCAACATGCGACCATTTCCGCGGAACTTCATTTTAATTTTCTTAACAATGACAATGTCTCATTAATTCAGTTTTTTGTTACATTGTCCACTAAAATAGTATTTGAAAATAAAATGTAAAATTTCCATAACCATTTATTCCATACGTTTTAACGTACATTTGGTTTGTTTTGTTACAAAAAAGTCAAAGTTGAAATTATTTGCACTAATTTTTCACATCATACTTTTTAAACGATTCACATGACATAACTGTAAAGATAATATAACAATATCATATCCGCCATCCCATTCCTAGTGAACTAAGGCTTGAATAATTGCTCTTTTAGTATTCTATGTACAATCAAATGGGAAACTCCAACTTGTCGCGCAACACTTCGGGTACTTTAGGTAGAAAGAAACCTCTTCAACAAGATCTAAAATTTGTTCTTCCTTAAGGCCTTAAGGACCGATTTTTCGTTGGCACCACATTATTGAAATTCTGGAACCACACTACGCATATCCAAAAGTCTGAGAAACTTGGACATATATTTGCCTAGACCCTTCGGAATTTTTGAGAGGTTCTCTGTAATAATAGTTTTACATCGAACTATATGCACGCTTTGACATACCCTGAAATAATTTTTGTAGCTGTTTTAAAATAGCTGTTTGGCTAATATAGGCTATGATTCAAAATTTAAAAAAAAGTTCATTAGTTTATTGTTAAGTAATTATCAAGTAATATTTGTCAAATATACTTGTACACATATTAGCTTAAAATGTTAATTGTTATCATAGCTTTTCGAATGATGGTTTATTAATTTTGCATTTTTTTTTCAAGAACCTTAGGTTTTTGACCCTTTGTTGTAAAGAACTTTTTTCTTTAAATTAATGTATAGAATCGTTAGCTAAATTTACGAAAGTAATTTTCTGTGTATATATGTAGTTTTTGAGAATTACAAATGAAAAAGTTTTTGTTAGATATTTTAACTTCTACAGAGCAAATATTAATAGATTATCATTCGTAACGAGATTGCAACTTTACAACTATCATGAACTAAAATATTCTTACTTAACTATGAATCAGAGGCATTTGGATGCCGATATTTTTGGAGACGACTAGTTAAACTATTTTATTTAACAAAATAGGTTTAAACATTTAAGCCTATTAAAATACGATAAAATTCGAAAATACGTTAAACACCCGTATTCCAAATTTACTGGTATCAATTTCACAATTACGTTAATATACCCATTATTTGATTTTGTAGGAACCTATAAGTAAAATATATATAAGTATATATATATATATATATATATATATATATATATATATATATATATATATATATATATATATATATATATATATATTTATTTATTTATTATTATTCACGTATGGGCCTTGGTGGACCACGCGAAGTACAATTAGAGGCGCTTCTTGTTGTTAGCCTTCCTTTGCGCCCATACTAAATTCATTCTTTCGCTATGAGCTTTTTTCCTTTCGTCAGACCAAGTTGTTCCAGTCTTCCTACATTTTTCTCTCTGGCCTACCTTCCAAACGTTAATCTTGTGTCTGAAATAGCCTCTATCCTGAATTTCACTTTGTGTAATATTTGCTGATCTTAGGTCCTCTTTAATTGCAGCAATCCATTTAATTATTTTTACTTTAGCTCTACTCCTATTTTCCTAGCCTCCTATTAAAATTCGACTATTTGTCTAGTTAGCCTACTCGGATTCATCCGTTTTATGTGTCCGTAAAACTTAAGTCTTCTTTTTCTCATATCGCTATGTATATCTGTGTACTGTTTGATTTCTTGGTTTATATATATATATATATATATATATATATATATATATATATATATATATATATATATATATATATATATATATATATATATATATATATTTAAGTTAAATAAGCAAGTATTAAAATGAAGAGTTAATCCTATAAGAAATGTAAGCAATTGGTGGATATAAAAGAAATGTGATGACAACTGTGATGACAACATAACTAGAAATATTTAAATGGAGCGAAGCTTATTGGGGTGCCAAGGGGAGGAGTTTATGAAATAATTTGTAAACAATACGAGACCGAGTAGACGTCTTTACATACATCAATGATGTATGTAAAGAGAGAAGAACCTGCTTAATAATTTCATCAGACGATCTTTAAAATCAGAAAATTTTATAAAAAAAACATTGTTTTTTACATAATACTCGTTTAGTCCTAATGACGATGATGTGGACTATAACCACAGTTGAATTATTAAATGAAAATAGGAAATTTTGTTGGTTGCTTCATGAGTATATAATTCATAACTTATGATTTGGATTAAATCTGTTAAGCAACAGGATGCAAAGAATAAACAGAATATGTTTTTTTTAATGATTCACCACTCCAGCCCCTCTATCCAGCTGGTAAAAACGAAAGCGATGCAATCATAACACATCTTATTTTCCTTATTTGGAAAAATAATTAGCTTTTAGTAGTGCTTTTCGTCTGTGGAAAACATGTTATTAAAACCACTGAAGAAGTGAATATATGCTATTTCACTTCAGTACTTACTCGTATATTATTATAGAGTGGCTCTGGTAATATATTTTATTAACCAGCACTATATTCTACACAAAAAATAAATATTTTATGATTACGGTATTTAAAATTCCCCTTTTTGATAAATTCTTGCCGTCGTATTTTTTTTAACGGGATATAAACTGGAAGAGAAAACCACATCCAGACCAATTCTCCAAACATTAACATTACAATGCCCTTGGCGAATAACTCAGCTCAGGTAAAATTTTATTGTTCTTGAGTTCATTAAAGTAAATTATCTTGCGCCAGTAAGCGCAGATAAAATTTATTTGGGCCCGGTACTGCATCCGCCTGCTATCGGCAAGGCGGAAGAACTTTTCCTAAATTATAACATCACTTGTTAACGGAGTTTCAGGAGAACCCGTCGCTTCGAAAATGTATGTTCGAATAAAACTTGTTGACTTAATCTAACTAACTTAACTAGTTGTAGTGTCTTCTGTTAGAAAATGTATATGTGCACATGAAAATGTCGGCTTTATGGAGTGTCTTCAGCTCTAAAGTGTGACTTGAAAAATATGATACTAGAACAGGGTGGAATAACACAATAAGCGGTGCGAAAAGTAGTTATAATATTGGTTTGGTAACTATATTCATAGGGTCTCTTTATTATGAATTTTATACAATGTTTTTCGTTTGAATTAACTTTTTAAACGCATATTAACGAAAGTTAGCATAGAGTGGGGTACATACCACGCTACCGTTTTAATTATTTATTACTTTTAAAGAAACTTTTTTTCTATATGTTTCTTTGGTCTAGAAATTTTATGTTAATTAATTTTTATATATTATGTCAATTAAATATGAGTCATTAACAGCCTTTTTTAGCACTTTTACTATTATTTTTGTTAACATATCTGGTGTTAATGTAGCAATTTCATCACCGTTTAGGATTTATTTGTGTAAACCTCTTCCTTCAAACTTTTCCATAAAAATAATATATTACCTCAATATTAATTTCGCATGATTGTTGATTTGATGGAGGTAGCTTATGATGGCATTATAGTACGAGGGTTATTCAATTAGTCCTTAGAAAATCCAAGAAATGGCGCTCGTAGCATTGGAAATAATTTGTTTTTAGTAAGCATCATTATTCACCAGATAGCTGTCAAAGTCTCAGTTATATTCATCACATGGTTGAATTTTTATTTTTGATTGAAGCAGGAAACTTTTATTTATTTTGAAAAATGGAAATTGTGAATTTAGAGTGGTGATTAAACACTTACATTTAAAAGGCCTATTACCGAATGAGATCTAAGCCGATTTGGATGAAGTTCAAGGAAAGTTTGCTCCTGTATTTGCAACTGTTTACAATTGTCTAAATGAGTTTAAACATGGCCGTACATCCAAAAAAGCTGAACATCGTTCGGAACGTCCAGTGGAAGTAACTCCCGAAATGATTGACAAAATCCACGACATGGTTTTAAGTGATCGACGAATCAAAGTGCGCAAAATAATTGAAGCCATAGGCTTATCGCAAGTTATAGTGTTTTCAATTTTGGACGAAAAATTGAGTGTGAAAAAAATTTCCGCAAGATGGGTACCGCGTTTGCTCTCAGTGGAGAATAAACGCAATCGTATGGTCGACTCTGAGACTCTTTTGGAGCTTTTTAGCCGCAATTCTGATGAGTTTCTGCGTCGATCCATAACAGTGGTCGAAACATGGATAGATAGCAGCTCAAAACAGTAGGTTTTTGAGGGAGTCGAATGGGCTCAGAAGAAGGCGAAGACGGTAAAATCGGACGTCAAGGTTATGACCACAGTTTTTTATGGGATGCACGCGGAATCATCTACACCAATTACTTAAAAAAATGAAAAACAATAATTGGAGAGTATTATGCATCGTTATTGCACCGGTTGAGCGAAGAAATCAAGAAAAATCGTCCTCATTTGAAAAAGAAAAAGATCCTCTTTCATCAGGACAATGCACGAGTGCACACCTGTACAGTTTCAATGCCCAAAATCATGGAATTAAAATCTGAATTATTACAAAATTCGCCCTATTCTCCAGATTTGGCCCCCGTGACATTTTTTATTTTCAAATTTAAAAATAGCTCAGCGGACAACGGTTCACATCGAACGAGAAGGTCATCGCCCAAACATATGCTTATTTTCAGATCCTTTCGAAATCTTACTTTTTAGATGGCTTAAAAAATTGGAGAAGCGCTTGGAAAAGTGAATAGAGCTAAAAGGAGATTACGTTGAAAAATAAAAAAGTCAACTTAAAATAATTTGTTTTTCTATGTTTTTCTAAGGATTTACTGAACGACCCTCGTATTTTTATCGTATATTATTATATGTAGACTACAGGGTGCGACTCACTTTACCACACCAAACATATCCGGCACCTCTGGGGAACAGGCGTTGGCATGAGAATTCAATAAAGTACAGCTCGCGCATCAGCGCCTTGGACAGAAACTCATCCAAAGTTGATAAGGGAACTTATCTAATATTGGTAACATAGGGGAGGGGAATCCTTACTGGCCTTTCGGCTAGTGCTCTTTCATAATGTTGGATTCATGGGGGGAATGGTTTTTACGCGAGTTAGATATTTGATGGAGGCCATGCCTGAAACTGAAATGTATATGAGTATAGTAGGCAACAGGTCTTGAACAATTCGAATATTATAGGGAAGAAGTCACTTACGTAACACGTGCCATATTTTCAGCGGTTTGCACGGTTTTTGCACCTCTAATGCGGGGCCTATCCTCAACTGTTACGCTTGACAATCGTCTCTTCAGGATATTTTTACATAAATTTACTTTCAATTTTTTGTATATTATAATAATTTCAGTGTGTTCCTTTAGCATGAATTTATCCGTAATAAAACTTGCACATCTGCACTACACAACTGTCAAACTGCAATCTGTCCCAAATATGTGTATGTGACTAAGTGTATGACACTTACCCCACATATATAGTAGGTATATAGATAGTAGAGGATAGGAGGATAGGAGGAATAGGAGGTAGATATATAGTAGGAGGAATAATAATATAGTAAGAATGTAATTTGATACAAAAACGTTTCGTTTTATTATGGTCCAATTTTCATCGCGTTTCAAGATTTTTGAGATTTTGTGATATTTCGAAATTTCCTGCAGTTTATTATATAACTTGAATTCCAGATTACTTGATCCTACAAGGAATTTAATTACCAGATTTAAAAAAGCGAAAAATTATCTTTAAAAGAGTGTGTTTACTTCTAGTCTGATGAAGTTTTGAACAGCTTTTTAAACTATCAAAGACAAATTCCAAAGTTTTTTGAATTTGAATTGAATAACAAAGTTCAGAAAAAACTTTGATTATTCGGATACTTTCATAGATTACACTCCAAAGGATTTTTCCTTTTTTCCGATTGAAATTGGATTTTCCTTATATATTAAAAAATATGAAGACAGTTTTTTTTAATTCACGAATCTGTTCAATTAAAAATTAATTTAACTCATGCTAAATAGCTCTAATAGCTAAAAATAGGCAGTCAACTTTTATTTTTGTTTTTAATGGTACATAGATTTTGTGTTGCGTAAAAGTCCATGTTTGATCACAATGACCAGCTGCATTTCCACAAAGCACCAAAGACAATCTGTCCTTAAATGTATTAAAGTCTGGTGCTTGATTCACAGTTTTATAATTGTAGGCCATTGGACCATTTTTTTTTTACAATTAAGACCGGTTTCATCATATTAGAAACCTATTTGGAATGATAGCATGCTCCTGCAACAAATTATTTAAACAAGTGCGACTCCTGCAACTCTTAGTTTTTACTAATAATATTATTTCCTCTTCTGTTCCACCTTGAAGTCTCATATCATATAAAACTAATGTTTTTTATCTCAACTTACCATAAATAGACGATTTTTTCTCCTGTTATTTAGAGCTTTTTCTACCTTACTTTCTACCCTACTTCATTACATACTACACCTGTTACTTTTGCAAATTGTAGCTCAGTGGAACCAATCTCGGATAACAACCAATCTCTGTTCTTCAACATTTTAAGATTCGTTCATATTATTGATCTTTCCAACGGCTGCTATTTTTTACCAACATGCTATTAGTAATTTTTAAGTCTTCACTAATTCTTTTAAAATTTCACATCCTTATTTTCCGGTTTCACAGCTATTATTAAATATATAATATATATATATATATATATATATATATATATATATATATATATATATATATATATATATATATATATATATATATATATATATATATATATATATATATATATATATAATGTATTTATTTGTAGTTAAATACATTTTTATTAAACGTAAGACAAATATATAAACAACAAAGTTGTATATATAACTATATTGTATATATATTCAACAGGCGCCCGATAGTTTCGCATGCTTGTACCGAACCGTGGTACAAACTACTGATACAAAATCCGCGAATTCGTAAGTCCTGTTTTACTTCTTGCATAAAAAAATAGATTTTGTATTTGAAATATTCGAACTTTTTAGTTCAACGTGTACTTAGTTTTTCTCTTACAAAAAAAAATTAGGTACAAAAAGGCTTAAATTATGAACGTGGCTAACAGCAATGGTCTCTGAAAATGTAATAGATAGAATTATTAAAAAACAAAAGTTTAGAAAACGTGATTCCAGAATCACCTACCACTTTAAAGGCGAAAACAAAACAAACATTTCATCAATCAAATATGAACAAAGTGTTCAAATCCAATAATTAATTACCGAAGTAGTCATAAAAACAATATACCTAAAACTGAAAAGTCGAGGATTTATGAAATAAAATATAGTGATTTTAATCATAAATATATGATTATTATATTGATCATATATACAAGGGAAATAATAATAATGTTATTTGGTTCAACTAAAATATAACATACCAGATAGATCTAAGGTTGCCCAGTATATTTAAGAAACTAGTCACAATGTAAATTTATTCCCTAAAATTACTTAGGAGTATTAAATTCATTAGTGGTGAAGAGTGTTGGATTTTTGAATGCAACACGGAAACAAAGTGACGGAGCTAGGAATGGTACACTCAAACATCAGAATGACCAAAAAAAAAGCCAGAATAAGTAAATTAAATATCAAAAGCATGCTGATTTGCTATTTTGATAGTCAGAGAATCGTATATAAGAAATTTGTGCCTCAAGGCTAACCGGAAATGAGAATTTTTACCGAGAAGTTCTTGAAAGACTTCGAAAAAAGGGTCATTCGTATGAGACCAAACATCAAGAACACCTGGGTACTTCATTGCAACAATGCGCTTTTTCACGCAGCGATTTCACGTTACCAGTTTTTGGATTTGGCGGCCTCTTTATTCACACCACTCGAGACTTCGGTTTTTTCCTTTTTCCAAAATTGAAAATTCATCTTAAAGGACATCGAAGAACATTGAAAAAGCCATAACCGACCAACTGAAGGCAATTTCAGTACCTGAGTTCCAGCACAGCTATAAAGAGTGAAAAAAGCGATCTCCAGAACTGTGTGGTTTCCCAAGGCAACTATTTTGAAGAATACAATGTAGAATTATAATTTTAATTATAATTTTAACTTATCAGCTTTATTTGCACACTTCGTATAGGATATTACTAGATGTGTACGAGATAGCCACAATAAAAAGAAACCAATCCCATGCACTCCTTCGTGTAATTCACCATCATCTCCTTATGATGGTAGCTTAATTAGTGATACGCGCATCGAGTAGTTTCAATATGATTGGTATGAGTGAAAAACTCATTATAAAATTTTTATTTAACACCAAAGTTTTCAAAATTTTATTATAAAAAAAATGTATTGCAAGTATTACGAAAATCCATTTTGAAAAGCTTTATGTATTAATGATCTTAAAGCAATTCCTTAATGTCGATTCTTGAAACTGAGTGTTCTACCTCTACAGAATGAATTTATTATAGTATCTATTATATGTTCCTTAGGAGAAATAACGAGCATCTCCACGCTCCCTTCAACATGTGCTTATAAAATTTAATTTACAAGAGAACGACTGCCACCCTGTAAGTTCAGTTACAATTTCACATTGATTTTATAAACACAACTATGATATAAACTTATTTTGTTGTTATTAACGTAATAAAATTTGTCGGAAATAACTGACAAAGTTTTGTTGTTACTAACTTCATTACGCCAAATCAATTTTGCTTGAGTAAACGCATATAGAATATAATTTCGGCTTGGTAATGCATCTGCGAGAGATTTCCTACATCGAAGAACTTCTAAATTAGAACGTCACTTGTTATCGAAGTTTTAACCGAACCTTCGCTTAGAAAATGTGCTCTCACATTAAACTTGTTTGCAAAACTGAATGTATTACTTGTGGCATTATCAACAATTGGTACATATGTTTGTATAGTAAATTTTCAGGTTTTCTCTTGATCTCTGGAGAAAAATTCAAACCTTTGTTGAATATATGCTGAGTGTGTTAAATTAGTAGCCATGTTCGGGTATTTTTGTAAAGTGTTCTATACACTTCTACATATTTGAAATCATTCCTCTCTATTAATTTTAGATATTTAATTGATTTTTGGATTTATACCGGGCAGTGCAAGTGTCATGCTATAATTCAAATTATTTTAACTTTTAACTATTGAAGTGGCGGTCGTGAGGGAGGACGTTGGGGCGCCGCCTGTCCAGCATTTATCACACTAAACAATTTTTTTTCAGAGCAAAGTAACATAATTTATTTCCATTCAGTTTCTTTCCCTTAACTCATTTTCTTGATTCACCTCCTGTATAGGGTTTCAATAGCACGAAAAGCACTATATATTCAATAGCACTATTTTCTTCTACGACCTCTCTCTTTAAAAACCCCATGAACCGCCACTGAACTATTCTCTACATATCTGGTGTTAATGCAGCGATTTTAGCATGGATGTTGAATGAATGAATTGAATTAATGCATGGTTTGAGGCTTGTTTATGTAAATCTATTTCTTCAAAAATTCCGATGTAACTTGTCGTTTTTTGAGGCACAGCACCATTAGGATGTGTTCGCCTAAATTTATGCAATAATTTTTATTATTTTATTTTTTGAATATAAATTGTAACAATTGCAGTACGTTCTTCTGGCGTGTATTTCTCCATATAAAAATAATAAATATATACTAGGCTAATTGAAAAGTTCGCAGACCGGAAATAATAAAACAAGTTTATAGTTGAAAAAATGACTTTTTTTTTTGTATATTCTCCCTTAAGCTCAATACATTTTTTGTGGTGATTCTCCTATTCATATATTCCATCTCTGAAATGGAATTTTTGGAAGTTCTTCAAAATACTCATCTGCGGCTGTTATAACTAACTATATTTGTTGAGAAACGCTTGCGAGGTAGGAATTTTTTGAGGTTTGGGAACAGATAAAAGTCAGAGGGGGCCGGATTAGGCGAATATGGTGATTGCTCCAATACAACAATTTGTAGTGTAACTCTTTCAATTTGGCCATTGCAAGAACACCTCTGTGAGCCGGTGCATTGTCTGTTCGCTAAACCAGATCTTTTCTCCCAATTTTTTGCATCCAATTGATTTTGTTATTGTTGTTATTACCTATTTGAAGGTAATGAATTGACAAAATGCATCCTAACAAATTGATGCCATAACCTTTTTGGTCGATTTTGACCACTTTGGCTGCTTGGGAGCTGAACAATCGGGCTCAGTCCACTCTTCAGTTTGTTGTCCCAGTTCAGGATCATAGTGGTACCTAAAGTCTTATTCATAGCTATAAAACGACATTTAAGATCTTTATTTCTTAATTTTATTCTTTCGAAAAAGATCGAAATGTTGGTTAGAAAGTTTTATTCGAAGTCGTTTTTAATCAGAATTTAACAAATGCCTCACCCATCTTGCAGATAGCTTTCTCAAACCCAATTCCTCTTTCAAAAAATATGAAACACTCGTTCATTTGAGATGTCCATGGCCTAATCAAGTTCACACAAAGTCAATTGTCTGTCACCCATAACCATACAAATACATTTTACAAAAACTACAAATTATATTTCAAAGAGCAAACTATATAAAAGCTCTTTTAAGCAAACCTTATACCTACATCCAAGGTTGTGGGAAGAATGTACCGAGTAGTTTTTGACTGCCGCGAACATTTACCGTAGGATGGCGTGAGTTGCATTGAGAGTGCGACCCGCCATGGATATGACCAGTTGACTTGGTCTTGCTCTGTTCGTTTCGATTCAGCTGTCTCCCTGCGTTGGGCTTTAGGCTCGAGCCCAGCTGACGACGACTGTGAGGCCAGGAACCGGTCGTGGGAGGTACTTGTCTCGGAGTGGTGGCGCCGACTGATTTGAAACGAGCAGAGGTACGTGGAACTACGGATGAAAAATTTCTGTTTTTCATATATATATATATATATATATATATATATATATATATATATATATATATATATATATATATATATATATATATATATATATATATACAATACTTTTTTGTCCATTGCGAGACTTTTTTGACGGAAAACCGTTACTGGTAATCAAAACAAATCTTTGAAATTTAATATCACCGCATAAATAATAAATTGGAGAACATTAAATGGCTTCATTGATATCGATGTATTATTATCAGCAATTTTTACATCTCACAAGATATTTTAAATTTTTTAAACGGCCCAAAATATTGTCTTTTGTTACATCTTTATGAAACTAGTTTAAAATTATTCTAATTTTTGAAAACTTAGGAAGTATTTTTAGACAGAATTTTTAATTCGACGAGGTGGCTACAACCTGTTTAGTTGTCATTTGTGCAGCATGCCCCACAGCATGCCCCAAAAATAACGGAACTTTTTAATAAAAAAAAGCAATTAGTTATTTTGCTAAAATTATTTCTTATTATTCAAAATTGGTCCCCTAGCATCAATCCGCTGGTCATCTTCACCCAATGCTAGCATAGATTTTTTATAACGTTTTTCGAAATTGCCCTAATGATCTCGTCATGGCTTTTTGGATTTGCGTAACACTGTAATAAAATGTTTCTTTCATGGTCAGTTGGAATTTCAGGAAGAAGAAATAATCACACAGAGATAAATCAGATGAATACGAAGAATGTTGAAGCATACGGACTTGTTTTTTCGCCAAAAATTACGAACAAAGGTGGTCCTATGAGATGGTGCATTATCGCGCAATAAAAATCAACTTATTGGCTGTTTTGCCGTTACAAGTTACTTAGTCATCATCTGGCTTATGGCTCTAGATCATAGCTTTATCTGAATATAAGGTTGCACAGCTGCTGCACCGAATTAACAAAGTTCAAACTAGAAATATTCTACGTGAAAATCTTCTAGAGGAAGAGTACAAGTTCGACTAGAAGTAGAAGTTTCTTCTACAAATGAGTTTCGAATTATACCCTATATGAAATCCTTCATCTTTTTAATTTATGGGTTAGTGGAGATTAGTTTCAGTTTTACAATAACATTTTCAAATAGAGAGCTTTCTAAATATTAATATTTCGAAGAAAATTATTTTTTAGATTAAGTGCATGGGCGATATTTTGATATATGGTACCCGAGACAATCCAGATCGACAAAAACACTTAAATTACATTAACAAAACACTCCGAAAGATTACTTTTAAAGCAGAAATAGAAAAAGATGACACCATTAACTTCTTAGGTCTATGCATAATAAGGAATGTTATTAAATTATAAGCTTACTAATATATTAGATCAGATCTCGTCTTTATATACTTTTGTAACAAATCTCATCTTAAAAGATATATTTATTGTATAAAAAAATACTTAAAACTTACGCCTCTATTGACCCCACAAATTGGGCAAGTTTATCAGCCGGATCAGTGGTTGTCTTTGTATGATTCTGTGGTATATATATATATATATATATATATATATATATATATATATATATATATATATATATATATATATATATATATATATATATATATATATATATATATATATATATATATTCCCCACAAAAATTGAATGAAAACCAAAAATTGCTCCGAATCCAATATTGCAAGGACTTGATTAGAGTCAAAAAGGACGAAAACTTCAAGTACAGCATTGCTACTGGTGACGAGACGTGCTGTTTTCAATATGATCCAGAAATTAAGCGTCAAAGTGTCGAATGGATGCATCCATTCGCTCGCGAGCCAAATCCGAAGAAAAGTCATCCCGAGAACTCAAAAAGCAAAACAATGTTGATTTGTATTTACGATTCGGAGGGAATTGTGCACGAGGAGTTTATTTCACCTGGTCAACCGATCAATGCTGTGTTTTATCTTGGTGTTATGAAGCGTTAGTTGTGGCATATTTGTTGTGTGCGGCCACAATACGGCGAAGGACGTATATTTGGCCAAGCTCAAAAATTAATTCGTCAACCAAATAAAAATCATGATTTTTGGCGAAAATATAAATATTTGTTTTTTTTTTGAAAAAGTCCTTTTTCCGTGAGATACATCTGGTTTTATTATTGTACTCAGAAAGTTGAGCCATCACAAATATTATTTATTAAAATCTTCTTCAATTCTTTTATTGGAACCTTTGGTGTGAACACTAAACTTGAAGAGATTTACCACCAAAATCCAAAATCTCTTCAAGTTTAGTAAAATCTTCTTGACTAATCGAACATTTTTAAAACGAAATCTAATATCCAGAAATCAAATAGCTACATATTAAATGCATAATGTGTGAAATTCAGGTCTACAAGCTTTGTAAAAATACATACTATTAAACTATAAATCTGATTTGGTGCGAGTAATAAGTTCATTAGGAAATGATTTTTCCAATATTTTATTTTTAGGAAGTCTGGTCACCAGATGTTAATACTTAATATAATATTATCACGGTTAATGAATTTTGTATTAAACTACTGTTTTTTGAACGCATACTAAGGTTTCCAGTAATCCATGGTCGATGTTTTCACGCTTTCACTTTTCAAATTGCACATCAGATTCTATTCAGTATAAATTAAAAAGGCCTTTTGATGTCCGTAGCAGGTTGGATGGCAAGAACGATACGCTCCATTCCAACTTTTTCGATAAATTGAATTTGTTAAGCTAATGGAATTGTTCAACAAGTGTCCACTATTGACATCTAGGGGAAACTATTTCATATTTTATAACAAAGAAATTGTAGAACAATAATCGTTTTCAAGCGCCTATCTTGCGTAAAATACAGCTGATATATGGCTTAAATGCATGTGCCGGTCTGCCAAAGAAAACACAAAATTTTCTACAATATTACAAATTTTAATAGATTCAGTGTAATGATTTTGTTCAACTCCGTAAGATAAGCGATTCTTTGAATTTTTATATCATTATTTGAAGTAGCGTGTCTTCCAGAGTGCCATTTCTTAAAGTTTTGGAAGAGGAAATTATCTCTAGGAGCCAAATCTGGCATGTTGAGGTACTTTATAGGAGTATAGGTCATGGAATTTTCCAGTAATAGCCCGATGCGTGTTTGCAGGGGCACTATCGTGGTGAAAGAGACTTATGTTTTGATCAGATAGAGGTTTAGCCTGAATAGAATTATTCAATTGGCCGAGTACTTTCCTACCCACTGTTTCTACTGCTGTTTTATCTCCGACGTAATGATAACTTCCCGTTTCATCTGTTGTTATAAATCGTCGAAGAAATACAGCAGAATCACGTTTAAATAAATCTAAGCATCCCTGAGTATTCTTCGAATGCATCTTTAGTCGATTATTCTCAAAGGTAGCATCTATAGTGATATGATGTACAAGCACGTTAATATTCAGCAGCCGACTTTTTTTATCGGCGAAAATGTGTCACTAACGATTTTAATACTGACCCTTTGGATAGCAGAACATATCATCATTTCTACGGTATAAAATATGGAAGATTTTTTGCCATTCATAAGAGTATGTTGTTGTCTGAAATTAAAACCGATCTCAAACAAACTGTTCAGGGATTAACCACAAAACCTCATGATCCACAATACAACAGTATTTAAAACAACCAAACAAAGTGCAAAGAGAAGGATGTGCCATGTCAACGTTCAGTTGAACATAAAATTCAACGTGCAACAATAAACTTTTATCGAGGTTAGGCAGAGATCCTTTTCTTCAGCAAATTGTTTCTGGGGAAAAAAAGTTGCCTCTATACAGCAATCCACATAAACAATGTTTAACACCAGAATATCCACCTTTACCCATTTTAACTCGATAGAGTTTTTATAGTAGATTAAAAATGCAAACTCTGAAAATTTATTTTTGTGCAGTATCCAAAAATGACGCTACTTATAGGCACACCTATTATTAATCATTTACGTTTACCTTTTGACAACTGACAATTAAATTGATAGGAAATTATACTCTCAATACTAAATAATATCAAAAAGCAGTAATATCGAAATTGTTACCAATTCCAGGCATACGTTACCATTAAGGTTGTCAGAAACGCCAGAGCGATAACATATTGTCACGTTGGACAACCTTTCTCCCATTCCCAATTTGATTTGATATCGGGAACGATGGACAGGCAAAAAATAACTAAATTAATCCATTTCGTTTTGTTCCGTTATATTTTTTTCAAGCCATGCGTGAACTGATGGCTCTCTTTTTCGTTCTCTGTTCTACCATTCACCTCTACGTACCACTGGCAACAATATATGTTACGAAACGATATAAAATGAATTAAATTGCCTATAGTATGCTTGTTATGTGTTTGTATGCAAAAATATGCACTGGTTACTCCAAAGCCAGTTTTTTTGCGTATATTTCTAATAATGGCTTATAATTTTGGTTGCAACTTGTTTCGTATTATTAAATAAATATGACGATGATGACAAGATATTTTCTGTTAAAATTTGAAGCAACAAATATCATTAAAATTTAATGTTATACTTTTCAGTGTTTTCTTCAGTTTTATTCAGTTATTAAAATTATATACTGTATATATATATATATATATATATATATATATATATATATATATATATATATATATATATATACAGTATATAATTTTCAACATAAAAGTACCCGGAATTTTTCATTTCTGGTTTTATTATTTGACGTCAAGTATGTGTTGCGACTCTACATGATTTCCAAAGCTTCTATGGACTACACTTTCATGAAACCCATCGCAACGGGTGACGACACATGGGTTTACGAGTACAACATGCAAACAGCCAACAGTTTTCGGAATGGCGCCGTCGAAAATGAGACGAAACGACAAAAACCTGGTCAAAGTGGCTCGAAACTCAAGGTCAAGCTGCCAAATTCTTCGATTACTGTGTAGTGATGCAGTCCGAATTTCTTAGTAGGAAAAAAAGTGAATAAGGAATACTACAGAATATCCGCCAAGAACGAAGTATGCATGGGGAATAATGTACTTCAAAAACGTTGCGGTTCCAGATGGGATTCGACAGCGTCCACACTTCGATGTTCAGCTCTGACTCTGGTATACAGCGCGGTGAAGTATGGAGCTCTGGTGTGGCTGAACAGTAGGTACATTCATGTGCTTTATACTCAACTGAATTATACAATGCCACTATCTCTGGCATTCGTTAAGTCTACACCAATACAAGGCTGGAAGTTTTGGTATGCCAATATAGAAAAATTGTTGAAGCCCTCAGGCTTCCATACACAGTACATCAACTATCAGATTGAAGTCTCGACGCCCTATAGTAATAACTGCAGAAGAGCTATACCGCGTAAACTTCAAAATATAACTACAGTGTATGGAGGAATGGGGGCAAAACCCTAGCCTAACGGATTTGATTTCCCACGACCCGTCTGGAGTGTCTGCCAACCGAATAAAAACAGTTCATGGTAGATCGTCGTGTTTTCGGCTCAATATGACCGTAGGGACCTACGTCAAACCGTTTCCCCTGTAGCCTATGAATGGAGACGGATTTTCTTACCTAGTCTCCTTCTGCAAACGAGTGGATCGAGAATCTGGATGTAGCACTGTGATATTTATTTATTAATTGTGTACACTAGTTTGTGTTTACACGTTAATTGTGTATACTAGTATGTTATCTATACATTTGATACATTTTTTTGTTGATTTTGAACCATGATTGCGCTCTAACTGTTTTAATGTTACTACTTGTCATGTCTATCTAAATTGCCATACGATGAATAAATAATAATCCGCCGAAAACGGCCAGATTTGTGGAAGGACAAATCATCATTGTGGAAGAGTTTGTGGCCGAAAACTAAAGAATCGCATGTGCCAAGCACCGTATTCACCTGATATGGCTACGTGTGACTTTTTCTTGTTAAGAAGCTAAAGTTACTACTTCGAAGAAGGCGTCTTGAGTCAATTGACGTCATTAAAGAAAATTCGCTGCAAGATCTCAATCAGCCTATGAACAATGTATAGAGGATTGGGTCAAGCGATGGCATAGTTATATTGCATTCGATGGGGCCTACTTTGAAGGTGACAATAAGGTGAATATATACATTTTGATGTATAAATTAATTTGCTTGCCTTTTGTTTAACAATTTTGGGTACATTTTACACATAATGTAATAGGATTGATTGAATATAGGGTGATTTTTTTAATGCGTCCTAACTTTAAATTCAAATAAAACAACAACCAAATTAGATACCTCGAAACTACGTCTCTCTTATGTCTGCAATTGTCCGAGTTATGTTGACTTCCAACGGTCAACACTTGCTGGTTTATCAGCATAGACAAAAGATTTAAGATTACCCTAAATAAAATAATTTAAAGACGTTAAATCAGATGACCTTGGGGGCTAATTAACAGGTCCGTTCCTTAAAATATTTTCTCACCAAATTGTTATCTAAATAAATCGATTGTTCCGTTAGCTGTATGAGTAGCGGAACCGTCGTGTTAAAACCACCAGATAAATAGTCTACTCCAGATAAATCTGGAACTCCACCAGATAAATATCATTGAAATTTGGAATTAAATGATCCACGTAGTCGAGTAATAAAGCTCAACTTCCTGCGAATTGATAAATTTGGATTTTCATCAATACTTCACTACACTT